>JAPVLW010000008.1:20000-242500 GCA_027382335.1 Takifugu ocellatus | reverse complement strand
TTAGAGGGTTAGGGCTAGGGTTAGGGTTAGGGTTAGGGTTACGCAGAGTTAGGGTTAGGGTTAGGGTTACTCACTGCTCGGACCTCCACCGATGAGGTCCAGAGTCGGATTATCTCCATCAGGTCTGGGTTAGGGTTAGGGTTAGGCTTAGGGTTAGGGTTAGGGTTAGGGCTAGGGTTAAGGTTAGGGTTAGGGTTAGGGCTAGGGTTAGGGTTAGGGTTAGGGTTAGGGTTAGGGTTAGGGCTAGGGTTAAGGTTAGGGTTAGGGTTAGGGTTAGGGTTAAGGTTAAGGTTAGGGTTAGGGTTAGGGTTAGGGTTAGGGCTAGGGTTAGGGTTAGGGCTAGGGTTAAGGTTAGGGTTAGGGTTAGGGTTAGGGTTAGGGCTAGGGCTAGGGCTAGGGCTAGGGCAGTGCTTCTCAATTATTTTCTGTTACGCCCCCCCTAGGAAGAAGAAAACATTTTGCGCCCCCCCCCCCGCCGTGACTATAATTAGTATCATTTGTCTATGAAATTGTTATAAGTACACCTCTGCATAACATTGTATCCTTATTAATATTAAAGAAAACAAAAAAAGAAAGAAATATAGACCAAAGCGGGATGATTGTTGCCAATATTCGGGACGTTTTTGCCGAAAAAACTCAAGCGGCTGATCAGCGTGACTGGGGTGTAATGTCTTTAAGTGAGGCCTTCATTTATTTGGCTTCATGCTGTCCTGCCAACATTTTTAGACACAGTAAACACACCGGTCTTTCCTCGTCTCCCACCGTAGTCGCAGTGAAGCCAAGCGCTATAAAGGCTTCGTCAGATTTCCTCGTCTTAGCTTTCTGGAGACTTTCGTATGTCTCATTATCTCCGTCTCTCTCCGCCTTTCTTTTCATCACTGTTAAGTATTTTGGTGGTTTGTTCACTGCACTTCCTATCTCTTGCTCTGTGGTGTGTGCGCGCGGGATGTACAATTACACTTTATTCTAGTACGGCAAAAAAAAAAAAAAACATGTTCTCCGGGGTCACACGCGCCCCCCCAGGGGGGCGCGCCCCACTATTTGAGAAGCGCTGGGCTAGGGTTAAGGTTTGGGTTACTCACTGCTCGGACCTCCACCGATGAGGTCCAGAGTCGGATCATCTCCATCTGGTCTGGGTCCATCTGATGAATGATGTTGCCTAACAATGACAATGCCTGGCCTCATGTGGTCCCAATGGACTGGTCAGGGAACCATTCAGCCTCGGGAGACCGGAGTGTGTACACACACACATGGAAGCGATACACACCATGGAGCTTCATGAGTTGTCTGAAGGAGAATCCTGAACATGGAAAAAGCTGCAGGTTCTCCAGTTTTCTGTGGGACTCTGAATGATTTGGTCCTCCACTGATTGTTAGATTGTCTTGTTCTAAACAAATCAAAGATTGACTTTATGATATTTAATGTCATTGATTCATGTTTATCCATTCTGACTGTTTCAGGTTGTGTACATCACCATCGAAGATCTACACAAAGTTCAATGAAGCTCTGTCCTTTTTCTTCTCCTGTTGGCCACAGACAAGTTCTAGTCACCACTGTCGTTAGCTGTTTGGCTGGCAGCATCATTTCTCCAGGATGCTTAATTATATGTATAATAACGTATAATTAGAGTTCAAGCAAAGAAGAACAAACTACTTTGTGTGTTTTTGACAGGCTCAGCTGTTGTTTGTGATGAATGTTCCTCTAAAATGCCTTTGCACATTGTTATAGAGTGTAATGTAATAGAATGTAATAGAATGTAATATAATATAATATAATGTAACATGTGTAATATAATATAATATAATATATGTAGGTATAATATAATGTAATATAATATAATATGTATAATCTAATATAATGTGATATATTTAATATATGTATAATATAATCTAATATAATGTAATATGCATAATATGCTCTGCTGTTTAATGAAAGGTTATGTGCTGACAGTATTATCCAGCTCTATATCCCATAATAAGGACATCAGCACAAATCGGACTTTTGCCAATTTTAAATGATCTTTTTTTAAGGTTTGAATGGTCGTGCATGTTCCAATGGTTAGGGTTAGGTTAGGGTTAGGGTTAGGTTAATTAGGGGTTAGGGTTAGGTTAATTAAGGTTAGGGTTAGGTTAATTAGGGGTTAGGGTTAGGTTAATTAAGGTTAGGTTAATTAAGGTTAGGTTTGGTTAGGGTTAGGTTAGTTAGGGTTAGGTTAGGGTTAGGTTAGGGTTAGGTTAATTAGGGGTTAGGGTTAGGTTAATTAAGGTTTGGGTTAGGGTTAGGTTAATTAGGGGTTAGGGTTAGGTTAATTAAGGTTAGGTTAATTAAGGTTAGGTTTGGTTAGGGTTAGGTTAGTTAGGGTTAGGTTAGGGTTAGGTTAATTAGGGGTTAGGGTTAGGTTAATTAAGGTTTGGGTTAGGGTTAGGTTAATTAGGGGTTAGGGTTAGGTTAATTAAGGTTAGGGTTAGGTTAATTAAGGTTAGGTTAATTAAGGTTAGGTTTGGTTAGGGTTAGGTTAGTTAGGGTTAGGTTAGGGTTAGGTTAATTAGGGGTTAGGGTTAGGTTAATTAAGGTTTGGTTAGGGTTAGGTTAGTTAGTGTTAGGTTAGGGTTAGGTTAATTAGGGGTTAGGGTTAGGTTAATTAAGGTTAGGTTAATTAAGGTTAGGTTTGGTTAGGGTTAGGTTAGTTATGACAACCTAAACAAGAGGTGTGCAATGAAAATTCCTGTTACTTTTGTAGCCAACGACTGTCAGAGATGTGCCTGATGATGGATGATGATCCCTCACAGAGAGAGAGAGAGGGGAGAGAATCCCACACAGGGAAAAGTCATCAATTATTCTCCATGGCTTCCGCCGTGCTCCTCCTCCAGGGTTTGTCATCCCACTGTCTTCTCACCCTGCTGTTGCTATGGTTCTGCCTCAACCACTCTGGTATCCAGGATACGGAGACACATTCTTTCTCCTGATTGGCTGGGAGCTATGCAGGGGTGGGGATGCACGAGCGTAAAGCAAGGAAGGGGGTAGAAGGAAAAGAGGGTGGTAATGAGATATGTGTTTGAGTACAGCAGCGGAGCTCCAGCTGTCTGACGGAGCCTGATTTTATGGAGCATAACTAGCTAAAGCTAAAGTAATAGCTGCTGCTCAACATATAGAGGCTAACCCATCTATAGAAGAGGAAGAGGAGGAGCTGGAGACATGTACTAGAGAGATGCAGGTTTCCACTGTCTTCTGTTCGGATATTTGGACTGAGACGCAGCCCAGCGGAACAAGGAAACAGGAAAAGATCCAACTGCAAAGTAAAAAGAAAAAGGTGGGCGGGTATTTTTCAAAGAGGAGACGGGGAGTCGATGAGAGAGGACGGTGTATTTAGCTTCCCAAAGCTAAATTCCCAAAGGTTAAGAGAAGAGCACCTAGCCTCCACTGGCAGGCCAGGGCCCCCGTGTGGATCAGCAAAGTGGCTGCAGAAGCCGAGGACACAAGAACCCCAGCCGAGCAGCGGAGGACTGGGGTAAAGAGCAGGGCTCATCGGAGAGGAGGTGAGGCAGTGTGGAGGAGACACTTAACACCAGAGCGACTCCAGAGGGTTGCCGAGGACAACAAGGAGGAGGAGGCCCACAGACTGATGGCTCGCGGAAGTGGTTCAGGGAGGTGGAGCAGGCAGAGGATGGGGTTCCTCAATACCATGCTGCGCTGCAACCTCCCCCCAGAGACTCAGAAGGTTGTTGTGTTCATTATTATGATGCTGCTGATTGTCATCAATGTGGTGCTCATGTTTCTGTTGGCCTTCCAGTAGAGCGCCACATCCACAAACACACACACTCCCCTTCCAACCCTGGAAATGGTTTTATCACAGAGGAGGACTGTTGGAGACTGGAACCCTCACCCACTGTTGAGATGAGGGACACAGGGATTCAGATGGATCCAAAAATACATCATCAAAGCACAGGAACAAGAATCATTGATTGAGTTGGAGCGTCACTATTTGGATTCATTTTTGTCAAAGAAATTGTGTAAAAAAAGGACAGTATTTCCTGCATAACAACATGTAAATAGCAGCTGGTTTTTTCTTATTTAGAATTGATTTGTTCAGGCACCAAGATACGTGTCTTTGATCTATATCTCCAGAGTGCTTCAATTCAGGTTGGAGATTAACATAATTCTGTGATTGCAAACAACTTTCATAAAATGATCCACAAATGCGCCAGTGTGTCTGTTAGTGCTTTGGTGTTTACGACAAGTGTTCAGCTACAGGTTAGAAATGTAGTTTAGTGTGCGTGCGTGCGTGCGTGCGTGCGTGTCTGCTTCCTCGTCCTCGGTCATTTAGGGACGTACCAGCTACTTTTGGAAGATCATTTTCTCGTCAGCTGTCTGTTTATCTATAGACGGCATTTATTGATCTTTTGGTCTGGTCCTAAAAAATGAAATGGCTTTTTATTGTCGGACCAAAGAATCTAATTGTAATTTTCATTCTATTAATAGATTTAATTTAACAAAACACAACTATGTTTTGATGTATTTTTATTGGTAAAAATTACATTTGACTTTTTCATTTTACTCTAGTTTCTCTAATTGCAGAAATGTAATCATATTTATTTATCCCTTTCCTGCATTGTCACTACCTGTGGACAACTATTAAACTGTAGATGTGGTTTCCATAGAGTTGCAGGCGAATCACTGCTCATTGCATTCACACTCCAGCCTAAACACACTCAGGAACAAACAAGCTAAAGCTAACAGGAAAAAAGCTAAAGCTAACAGGGAAACTGTCCAGACGGAGATGACGCCAGCTCATCAGGCGTTGATTATAGTATGTTGGAGGAAGATTAGGAGGGATTGGAGACTAACAGGGGCATCAGACATCAAATGTAGTTTTGGTTTCCTAGCATGCAAAAAAAAAAATCACAAGTAATTCAAATGTTACGTATTTCAGGCAGTTAATATGCTGCTAGCAAAGGGGAACTTTTAAAATATTATTTTCATAATGTTACTGAAAATCAACCTCCAAACCACTGATGAACATTATGCAATAATGATAATAGAGATAACCTTAACAGCAATAATTCTTACCATGAATTGTCTCATGACGATCTAAAGACAGTTACAAAACACATTAGATTAAAAAGAAGAAAGAAAATAATACATCAGGTTAGGGTTAATAGTCAAACTTTAATGCAGGACTGGACAGAAACAGGTGGGTATCAGAGAGTGTGTGAAGGTGTTGGGGTGGTGGGGGGTTAGTGTGTGAGCAGATGGAGTGTTTCATGGGACGTCTGGACGTTCAGAAAGGGGGCTACAAGGTCACGGAACCGGTTCTGAATGAAGTTTAATGAGGGATTGTGAAGACACACCTTAGAGCCTGGTTATGCTCAAGCGTTCTTCCTGTTAAGGGGAGCGTCTTGCTCCTTGCTTTGGCTCAGAACCTGGGTTTCTGGAATGGTGGATTGTAACAGATGCTGTATCAATAAACGTGCATCGAGGTGGCAGACAGCCAACGGTGGTCCAGTCTGGAGATCAGGAAGGTGTTGATGAATCTCTTTAGTAGGGGAGATGTTTGTGATGATATGGGCAATATATTGTGCTCTTGGTGAGGTTCTTGACGATGTGGGTGGCATGTTCACAAGTGACCTGAGGGTGGAGGGTGTTAGGTTAGGGTTAGAGTTGTGGAGGGTGGTCATACTGCAGAGGTGGTTTAATACTGAGGTCCAAGTTCTGAGTGCTTCTGGACCAGTGACAGTGCCTTGGGCTTTAAATCGAAGGTAGTTTACTTGCTGTTGGGGTGCAGGATTCCAGGTTGTTTGGTTTGTCCTGCAGGGGGCGTGGTGGAGCCGTGCTCCTGCCACAGGCTGACGCACCTGCAGTCATTCAGCTATCTAGCCGCCCGTTTCAGGACTAAACTCCTGCCTACCAGGGTCGGAGGATTTTGGTGTTTTTGGTGACGCTTGAATTTGGAATATTTTGGTCTCTTGTCTTTGGTGCGTTCCCCTGCCCGTTTGAGGTCTTCATGCTGTCCGGCTGGACTTCTGAAACGAGCAGAACCTGACTCCTGTGTTGGCTCCGTGCTGGAGCTCTCTGGGCCCACCAGAGGGTTGTGCTTCCCTGTAGTCCAGGAGGACCGCCGTTTTGGGTTGGTTAAATAAAACCATTTTGGACTTTTCATCACTGTGTTCTTGCTGCTTCCGGGTCCTGTTCAAACCCAGACTCTAACACCTGTGAGAATTAGAAAGGTCTGTAAATGCATTAATGTGAGTGGAGGTTTGTACATTTCAGATTGTGACAGACTCAAACAGGCTAATATAGGGGAAGGCCACCGGTGCCACATGAGGATTTTCATCCCTTGAAATATTAAATCGTAAAAAAAAAGTGTACAGGTTTGCATATTGAAGAATAGATGTTATATTAACAGTTAACACGTTACCAAATTAGTTATTGATGTTTAATTTGGTTAAAAGAAAGCAATGTCTTCCATCGTTTTAGAACCATAAACAGCTGTAATTGTAATACAGACTGGACATGTGGCCTGCGTAACTAAAACAGGGGGAGCTTGCAGGACCACTGGTGGACATCTCATGGCCAGAACCACAGCAGTAGGAGTGATGAGTCTGTAATATTCTGTTTTTTTGTGAAGATGCTGGTTGAAGTAGCAGTGCTCCAAGTTGGGCACCTGTAATACTGGAAAGTTAGCATAGTTCAACCCACCTATGAAGTAAAAGTCACCAAAGAGCTGCATAACATGTCATGGAGCAACCCAGCCAGTGAGCTGCCATGTCTCTAGGGTGGGTTAGGGTAACCTCAGAGTGTCCAATCTCTCTTCACCATGCCAGTTTTAAATGTACAAAAGGGCCGGGGGACCTGGGGGTCCGGGGACCTGGGGGCCGGCTGCTGTATTACTCTTATGGTAATCACCTGCGTTTAATTGTCTCCTTCTCCTAGGCCCTTCTCCTATGTCCTTCTCCTGTAAATCTAAGTTTGAAAGGATTCTTGGTAAGGGACATCCCCACTAACTAGTACACAGTAATCATATAACGTAAAATAATATTCTCAATTCTCTCCGCTCGATCCAGCGTTTTTAAGCCGATTTAATTGACACTTTCTTACTTTCAACGTCAACCCCATTTCTGCATTTTATTCCCATACCTGCCACGGGGTGGCGGTAGTGAGTCAGCAAGGAGATTGTTTGTTGGCTATTTTGTGTAGAAGAAGAGGCGACCCAGCAGCAACGCTGGAAGTTTCAAATCAAAGTTAGACTTTATCCAATAAATCAAAAGCACCCGAGCTAAAGGGTAGTTTTTGTGTCTTTTATTTATTCTATGATCTGGAAATTGAGAGCTATAAACGAGGCCTCGTATAAATACGGCTGTTTTCATTGACACTTTAAAATGTCTACGGCGGATCTTCATGGTGGTCTCCAGAAATTAGAAGCTTTCCTGCGGACCATCAAGTTCACAGGACCTGTTGACTACAATGGGTGATGTATTGTTTGATAAACTTGTGCACGATTAAACATGTGCACAATTAAACCTGTGCAAATTTCTTTATACACACACACACACATACGTGTTGGTGCAAATGCATCTACAATAAAAACCTTTTAAGTCTTTGTCGTGTGTGTGTGTGTGTGTGTGTGTGTGTGTGTGTGTGTGTGTGTGTGTGTGTGTGTGTGTGTGTGTGTGTGTGTGTGTGTGTGTGTGTGTGTGTGTGTGTGTGTGTGTGTGTGTGTCTATATATATATATATATATATATATATATATATAGTTGCAACGTTTAGCCTTGAATCTTCCAAATGTTAGGCAGACAATATGAGCAACAAGGAGAAATTATTTTGTCCTTAAAATGCAGTGATTAACTTGATTGTAACATTCCAGTCATTGGCATTGATTTTTAATTTTCTCTTTTATTTCAATGTCCATCACCAATTTCTTTTTTATTGTGTCATTAGCGCAGAACAGATTACCTGGGGCCTTGTGATGTACTATAGGGTTAGGGTTACTATGGATTATTTCCAATATCTCAGTGAACTCAGAGGGTTTTGAATTTGTATGATGGGTGAATGAGCACCTTAAAAAAGATTCAGTGAATTCTTGTAAGAGACCATTTTAGACCATTATTTTCAGCATACAGAACAAGTAATGCACAACGATGTGCAAATATTTGTGCAGCCCAATGTGGTATCTGGAATTCTCAGTTTCCCAGAATGATAGTGACTGGCTGTCATCTTTTAAACTTTTAAATGCTGTATATTCAGTTCTCCTCTCTCTCAGTCTTTCCCAAGGGGACCCTTCTGCTGTGCTTCCAATATTGAGTTTCTCCCTCACTACCTTTCCTCCTTTAAATGAGCAGCTGATGGCATCTGGATTCGAGCTGACTGGCAAAACTGACCTCAGGTTTACTGAAACCCTTTTTAAGGTGAGAGAGATACACTTTTACAAAAGTATTGTTGGATAAGCTGAACATAAGTGACAGGTTAATTCATCTACATGTTAAAGGAGCAATAAACACAACTCCGATTCTTTGGAAGAAAGGAGTGAAAAAAATGACTGAAGCTCTAAAGTTGTATTTTTATCTGGAGTGTAACATGATGTCACACACCCTCTGTGTGTGTTGACCTCCGGCTCTGTGTTTACAAGCCGGTCCGGCCACGTGTCCACGTATATTGATCTGAAATAGCGCTGCGTTCCTCCTCTCAGAGCCAATGGGCCTTTTTCAAAGCAAAACGCAGGACAACAGAATGATATGACAACCACAACCCTCCAATACCTCTAAATAAAATAAGGGCTTACTGTAGGCTACTGTTGTGTTTCCACTTTGGAGTCCTTCGTTTGCAGATGAGGCGCGGGGATGGGAGGGGGCGGAGACAGCGATAGAGGGGGTGTGGCTCATGACGCGCTGTTTTGGACTACAGACAGTCGAGAGTACATTTATCCAAATATTGTGTTCTATCACAGTGGTGCATCGCAGATTTGCTGTAATTCCTTTGTGTGTAGGTCCTGCGAGACATTTTCCACTATAAGCCCACACTGACCAAAGAGCAGTTCTTGAAGTTCGGCTTCTCTCAGAGAAAAATCTCTCTCATTTGTGATATCATCGATTTGGTTCTGCAGAAAAAACGTCAAATGAAAAAGGTAGAAAATCATTTCATGCTCCATGCTTTTTAGTTTCTTTTCTATTGAATGCCTGTTCCTGTACAATAAATGCTTTAATAGTTATCAAAGAGGAAATCATGCCATATTACATAGCGGCGTTGCCAGACTCTTGCTTTTTGCTTCTTCTGCTTCCCCTTTCCTGGAGATCATACACAGCAAGAACATAAACAGTAAAATGAAAAAGTATTTTATATGTCTTGTAGACCAAAGTCAAACATACTCGTGCATCCAAGGATTCCAAAGAAGAGAGACGTCCTCCACCGACTGATGTCGACACTGTAAGTCTTTGGTCCCCAAAAGTAACCTAAACTTACAACTAAATGTATGAACATAAAATTCTTATGAAAAGTATTAATTGCCCAGTGAAATGTACAGGTTTTTAGAAAATATGGATATTTGACCGTTCACGTGAATGTAAAAGTGAAAGATTTTAATGAGGGGCCAAATGTATAATGCAAATGATATCAAATAAATTATGCATTAAAGGACATTTGTCTCTGAGGTCCACTAACTGTCCAGTAAATATTCCTGCTGTAACTAATGAAAAGGACCTGAGGACAAACCCAAGAAATAACAAGTACAGCTTATTAAAATCACAATTGTATTGCGATGTTAAGCCAGTTGTCATAGATGCCTCAACCAGCGCTTCTGCCTTCACGCTGATGGAGTTGAGGTCTGGTTTTCCACCTCCTTTATGTAAAACTTTCCCTGCACCTGAACTGTGTTCTGGAAAAGCCGAGGTTCAGAAAAGTGTTTAAACCTGTTTACTGCTCATACTATCCAAGAGCTCCAGAAAAGAGTCTAACCCTAACCCCTAACCCTAACGCTCTAACCCTACCCCTAACCTCTAACCCTCTAACCCTAACTCTAACCTCTAACCCTCTAACCCTAACTCTAACCTCTAACCCTCTGACCCGAACCCTAACCCTCTAACCCTAACCCTCAAACCCTAACCCTCTAACTCTACCCCTCTAACCCTAACCCTAACCCCCTAACCGTCTAACCCTAACCCTCTAACTCTAACCCTACCACTCTAACCCTAACCCCCTAACCCTATGACCCTAACCTCTAACCCTCTGACCCTAACCCTCTAACCCTAACCCTACCTCTCTAACCCTCTAACCCTAACCCTCTAACCCCAACCTTCTAACCCCAACCTTCTAACCCTAACCCCTAACTATCTAACCCTCTAACCTCTACCCCTAACCCTCTAACCCTAACCCTCTAACCCTAACCCTCTAACCCTAACCCTCTAACCTCTAACCCTAACCCTAACCCTCTGACCCTAACCCTAACCCCCTAACCATCAAACCCTACCTCTAACCATCTGACCCTAACCCTCTAACCCTAACCCCTAACCCTCTAACCCTAACCCTACCCCTCTAACCGTACCCCTCTAACCCTAACCCTAACCTCTAACCCTCTGACCCTAACCTCTAACCCTCTGACCCTAACCCCTAACCCCTAACCCTAACCCTCTAACCCTAACCCTACCTCTCTAACCCTAACCCTCTAACCTCTAAACCTAACCTCTAACCCCTAACCCCCTAACCCTCTAACCGTAACCCCCTAACCCTCTAACCCTAACCCCCTAACCCTACCCCTAACCCCCTAACCCTAACCCCCTAACCCTAACCCTCTAACCCTACCCCTAACCCTCTAACCCTAACCCTCTAACCCTCTAACCCTAACCCTAACCCCCTAACCGTCTAACCCTAACCCTCTAACTCTAACCCTACCACTCTAACCCTAACCCCCTAACCCTATGACCCTAACCTCTAACCCTCTAACCCTCTGACCCTAACCCTCTAACCCTAACCCTACCTCTCTAACCCTCTAACCCTCTAACCCTAACCCTCTAACCCCAACCTTCTAACCCCAACCTTCTAACCCTAACCCCTAACTATCTAACCCTCTAACCTCTACCCCTAACCCTCTAACCCTAACCCTCTAACCCTAACCCTCTAACCTCTAACCCTAACCCTAACCCTCTGACCCTAACCCTAACCCTAACCCCCTAACCATCAAACCCTACCTCTAACCATCTGACCCTAACGCTCTAACCCTCTAACCCTAACCCCTAACCCTCTAACCCTAACCCTAACCCTCTAACCGTACCCCTCTAACCCTAACCCTAACCTCTAACCCTCTGACCCTAACCTCTAACCCTCTGACCCTAACCCCTAACCCCTAACCCTAACCCTCTAACCCTAACCCTACCTCTCTAACCCTAACCCTCTAACCTCTAAACCTAACCTCTAACCCCTAACCCCCTAACCCTCTAACCGTAACCCCCTAACCCTCTAACCCTAACCCTCTAACCCTAACCCTAACCCTCTAACCCTAACCCCCTAACCCTACCCCTAACCCCCTAACCCTAACCCCCTAACCCTAACCCCCAACCCTCTAACCCTACCCCTAACCCTCTAACCCTAACCCTAACCCTCTAACCCTAACCCTCTAACCTCTAACCCTAACCCTCTAACCTCTAACCCTACCCCTAACCCTCTAACCCTCTAACCCTAACCCTAACCCTAACCCTCTAACTCTCTAACCCTCTAACCCTACCCCTAACCCTCTAACCCTACCCCTAACCCTCTAACCCTAACCCTAACCCTCTAACCCTAACCCTCTAACCCTCTAACCCTAACCCTAACCCTCTAACCTCTAACCCTACCCCTAACCCTCTAACCCTACCCCTAACCCTCTAACCCTCTACCCCTAACCCTCTAACCCTAACCCTCTAACCCTAACCCTCTAACCCTAACCCTCTAACCCCTAACCCTCTAACCTCTAACCCTACCCCTAACCCTCTAACCCTCTAACCCTAACCCTACCCCTAACCCTCTAACCCTAACCCTCTAACTCTCTAACCCTCTAACCCTACCCCTAACCCTCTAACCCTACCCCTAACCCTCTAACCCTAACCCTAACCCTCTAACCCTAACCCTCTAACCCTCTAACCCTAACCCTAACCCTCTAACCTCTAACCCTACCCCTAACCCTCTAACCCTACCCCTAACCCTCTAACCCTCTACCCCTAACCCTCTAACCCTAACCCTCTAACCCTAACCCTCTAACCCTAACCCTCTAACGCTCTAACCCTCTAACCCCTAACCCTCTAACCCTCTAACCCTCTAACCCTAACCCTAACCCTCTAACCCTCTAACCCTCTAACCCTACCCCTAACCCTCTAACCCTCTAACCCTAACCCTAACCCTACCCCTAACCCTCTAACCCTCTAACCCTAACCCTGTTGCAGAAGTTTCCTGTTCATGGCAGCAATGAGATGTGTGATGAGTTAGTTATCTAACCCCAATGATCGGAATATTGTGACTTTGTCTATAGTCCAATGCTTTTGTGATTTATGTCACAGGTGTCTGAAATGGCATCTGGTCTGGTTATTGGAGGAAACCCTTCAACAAATGCTAAACCTTTCCAAGCATGTTCTCACTCTCCTGAAGCTGTGGTGACTGAGCTGACTGGATGGAACGTAAGCACTGGAAATCTGGAAAAGCTTGTGGTACATTCACAATTATGATGATGGCCTCAGGCTGGAAATGTCTCTCAGAGATTTTACGGGGTGAAGAGCAGAGTGTTGGTTAGTTTTTCACTCTCCTCTCATCAGATAAGCTGCTGACAGTTTGAGAGGAACGAGCACGAAGTGAACATTTGTTTAAATTGCTGATAGGACCCTTAAGACTAGTTCTGCATCACTCTTCCCCTTGTTGAGACATGAATCCTTTTTGAATTGTGTGCTGCTAATTTTACTAATCGTGCAAACATTTTAAAAGCTGACGACCATTTTTTGTAGTGAAGGGGGATATACGGATAGTTCCTCTAGAGCAGGGGTGGGGAACCTTTTTCAGATCGAGGGCCATTTCAATTTTTATAAAGTCCTCCGAGGGCCATACTATTATGAACACATACCTAGGGATGCAAAAAAAAGTCTATAACCATTGTGTTACTAAGTCTCATGATTGCTGCATTTGAGTTTGAATTATTTATTTAGCACACATGCATATAAAATCACCAAAAAAATAGAATACAATGACAAACAAGTAAAACATGTTTTCATGATCATACAAAACAATAAAAAAAAGAGGTGCAGAGTTGAGGCAAGAGACCCGTAAGTGCCTGTTCGAGGCCTCTACTCACAAAAACTGCAATACAACAAGATAATCAAGAAAATAAATGAAAAGAAAGAAAGATAAAGACAATAATAACAACTAGAAAGCGCTCGGAGAACGCAGACCTCCGCCAAGCGCAACATTTCCTGGCATATTGTGGTTTCCACCATAAATATTAGTCCCATATATACTTTGACTACATATTTATGTATTCCTTGACCATAAAAACATACCGTTAGCCACTGGAATCATAACAATATATGTCTTAGTTCAATAGTTATTCACGAAAAAAAATTCACGCTTTGAAACAATTTTACTTTGTCCGGCGCGAGCGCCTCAGCGGCGGCTACGAGGCGCGTTCACGAACTCTTCTTCGGCGTGAGGTTTCAGCTTCGTGGCTATTAATTCACTCACCACAAAACTTGCACGCGTAATATTCTCTCTGTCGGTACATGGTCGTGTGAAAGCAGCTTGTTGAGCCTCCAAACTCCGGCGAAGAGCGTTAATTTTATCCAAACTCATCTGTCCTTTCAACTCGTCGAGTTTAGCGTGTTTCGCTATGCATTTTTCGTCCGTGTCAATCAGTCCAGCCTACTACGTACATCACATGCTGTGTTCACTGACCCTGACCTTGACTCGGACATAACATAACCGTCTGTTTTATCTCAGAAAACGGGAAAATATTTCCTCTTGTTACGAAAGAAATTTCAGGATACGAAAGGCAAAAATACGCTACCGCTGCTACTCGCAGCTCGCGGAGTTTAGCGAACGGTCCCACTGTATAAATGCACATATAAAATATAAAAATCTTATTGCGTTGCGGGCCGGTAGAAATGGTCTCGGGGGCCGTATACGGCCCGGAGGCCGGGGGTTCCCCACCCCTGCTCTAGAGGAGGGACAGCATGTGGAAACGGATCACTTCATGTCAACCTTTACATCACCCTAGAAAGGCAGCACATGAACCATTGCTTTTCCTTTAGTGGACTGATGTGGAGCGAAGGCTGTCGGCAGTGGAGGCTCAGGTACAGAGTCTTCCTGTCGTTCACAGGCTGAACGTGCTGGAGAAACGTCTGGAGGAACTTGAGAAACAGAGAGACCCAGAAAAGGTATCCATAGACATTTAGTAAGACTCATAGTGAGAAACTCTGCATTTCTCACTACTAGTCTTTATGTACATGTATTTTATAAATATATAATATATATACTTTACATTTCAATAATCAAATGTATTCACCATTTTCATTTTGCATTCTAGAATAAAAGAGAAATGGTCAATATTTCCAGAGAAAGTTGGCAAAATCTGATGACCCGAGTCCTTTTACTTGAAACGAAGCTGGAACTGGGAAAAGCACAGGTAAGGGTTAGGGTTAGGGTTTTAGGGTTAGGGGGTTAGGGTTAGAGGGTTAGAGGGTTAGGGGTTAGAGGGTTAGGGTTAGGGTTTTAGGGTTAGGGGGTTAGGGTTAGAGGGTTAGAGGGTTAGGGGTTAGAGGGTTAGGGTTAGAGGGTTAGGGTTAGAGGGTTAGAGGGTTAGAGGGTTAGGGTTAGAGGGTTAGGGTTAGAGGGTTAGGGTTAGAGGGTTAGAGGGTTAGGGTTAGAGGGTTAGGGTTAGAGGGTTAGAGGGTTAGGGTTAGAGGGTTAGGGGTTAGAGGGTTAGGGTTAGAGGGTTAGGGGTTAGAGGGTTGGGGTTAGAGGGTTAGGGGTTAGAGGGTTAGGGTTAGAGGGTTAGGGGTTAGAGGGTTAGAGGGTTAGGGTTAGAGGGTTAGGGTTAGAGGGTTAGAGGGTTAGAGGTTAGAGGGTTAGGGTTAGAGGGTTAGGGTTAGAGGGTTAGGGTTAGAGGGTTAGGGTTAGAGGGTTAGGGGTTAGAGGGTTAGGGTTAGAGGGTTAGAGGTTAGAGGGTTAGGGTTAGAGGGTTAGGGTTAGAGGTAAGAGGGTTAGAGGTTAGAGGGTTAGAGGTTAGAGGGTTAGGGTTAGAGGTTAGAGGGTTAGAGGTTAGAGGGTTAGGGTTAGAGGGTTAGAGGTTAGAGGGTTAGGGTTAGAGGGTTAGGGTTAGAGGATAGGGTTAGAGGTAAGAGGGTTAGAGGTTAGAGGGTTAGAGGTTAGAGGGTTAGGGTTAGAGGTTAGAGGGTTAGGGGTTAGAGGTTAGAGGGTTAGAGGTTAGAGGGTTAGGGTTAGAGGGTTAGGGTTAGAGGGTTAGAGGTTAGAGGTTAGAGGGTTAGAGGGTTAGGGTTAGAGGGTTAGAGGTTAGAGGGTTAGAAGTTAGAGGGTTAGGGGTTAGAGATTAGAGGATTAGAGGGTTATCATGCATATGATAAGTTTTCAAGAATATGTATTTGTGGTTGATCTTCAGACCACTGCATTTCGGTCTTGGACCTAATGTTTATTTTTCCCCTCTCCATTGTTGTCCAGGGGATTGAATTGCAGCCTAAAGACAATCTGTAAGTTGCTTTTTTAATGTAAAGTCACACTAACAACATCTACGTACTTCAGTGTACCTAAATGTCCTCCTTTCTTATCTCCAGGACACATGAGAAAAGCCCTTCATAATGTTGCAATGAGGTAGAAGATCTGTCCTGCACCATAGACTCAGACCCATTCTGGTTTTCATAAGAGCTGCTATCTTGTAGTGCATTTCCAGTAATAATAATTTCCAAATAAACGTTCTCTCCGTGGTTTCTTTTATATGGTCGTGTTTGAAAGGTGTAATTCTTTGTTTCATACTTATTTATGTGGTGTTCATTGATTAGATGTGGTGGTTGAGGGGGGCTAGGATGGCAGTCTCTGGCTGCTCCACCCATGGAACAACACTGTCCATCACTGCTCTCCATCACAACCACCACATTCCAACCCCCTGGATGCACAGTTCCCTCCTATTTTCTGGTGTTTGGTCTATTTGGGATTCCCCTTGATGATTGTAGCTTTCTGCATTTCCCAAGCGTGACTTACAACGTTTTGTACTAAAGGAGTTTATTTTATTCAATTTTACTGTGCATCAGTCTTGCTAACGTGCTAACGGAGTGTGACCTGTCTCTCCCTGAAAAGCTGGCAGCCATGGCCAAGATGCCTCCACCACTGCAGAAAGGTCAAGGTCAGGACCACACTGGCAGATGGGCCCTTGGTAACAGGGCTTCATCCCAAGATGCCTGGAACTTCAGTGGAGGGGGGGGGGTTACTCACTCCGGTGGGTCTTTGACTACCAATACACCCCATGTAGGGATTACACAGCCAAGCACCTCAACATCTGGTTCCAAATAACCTAAATATGGGATCTCCAGCCCATTAGCATCTCTCACCAGTGCCAGAACTGTAACTGATCCTGAAAGTTCAGCTGGAAGAAGCCCCTCTGAAATGGTGGCGCCCATGGACCCTGTACCAAGAATACATTCAACAATCACCCCCACAAAGGCTGTTAGAGCTGTAAAGATGTGGCCCTGAATGGTGAGCAGTCAAACCGAGGCTGCAGGTTGGTGCTGTGTGTAGCTCAGAACCGACTGGACCTCCCTCTGTCCCATCTAACAACTTCTTCCCCAACATCAAGCAGTTCAGGTCAGTGTTGTTCCGAACCTCTTCAGCTCCTTCTGAAGCCCAGAGTTAATTACATGCTCCAACAACATATCTGCATTCGGCAGAATTTGCAACAGCTTTTTCCATTAAGCAATAAAATGCATTCGAGTTCTTGGAGGGATTCACCCTGCAACTGCTTCCTAGAGAAAAACAATGATCGGACTTGATAACTGGCTGCCTGCTTCCAGTCAGAGGAGGAGATCTGTTTCTCACCGTCTGTTGATGGGGTTGCTGGAAAAGAGTGTGTGGTCACCAGTGTAACCCTGGAGGGACAGGACAAGGCCTGCAGCATCATGGAAAAAGTATGGGTGATAAACTCAAACCCAAGAGTCCGTACATGTTCATGTTTTAGCTTTGAGAGAGTTGCTTTAATCAGAATCATTGTGTGGAGGTTTTGGGCTGCAAAAACCAAACTGAAAGTGTCAGGAATTGTTGGGAGTCATGTGAGATTGTGAGTCCTTGAGGGACTTCTGAGAGGAACAGGACCAAATATGGAAAGAGGGTGTTGACGAAGAGTTGTATCAAAGGAAGGACCTGACCCCCAGGTAGTGCTCCAAATATGCTGGGTGTGTGATGTTCGGGTTCTTCCTGGCAAGTATTCTGTTTCTGCTATGAATAAAAACCACACATTTCATTCATTCAGAAATGAAATGCCGGGGGAACATGTAAGCAAAGAAAGTTTCCTCAACGCTACTCAGCTGATCACGTTTAAAGAGTCAGGTGGAGGTGCGGCCCTAGAGAGGGGCCGTGCATGACTGTGGTGGCTGAGCTTGCTTTTTGGTTTTGGTGACTTATAGCTAGCTTATTTTTTGCTCGAGAGGACTTATTAATGATTGCTGATTTGTCTTTTGTGGTTATTTAGCTATCCTGGTCTTTTGTACTGTTGACCATCATTTTCCGTTTGGTCTATCGTGAATTTTTGTTCCTAAAGTACCATTTTGCACAATGACACTAATCTCGTTCACTTTCTTGATTTTCCTTTATTCCTTCCTTTGTCCCCTAATTAACAGGAGGAAACAGGCATCCGGCCGTCCTGCCATCACTTTGTTTGGTTGAGGAAGTGTCATCTGAGATTCAGGTCCCAGAAACGTGACTGTTAAAAAATTATTTATGAGAGGAATGTCTTCTTTCATCCTAAAATATCGCACCGGTGCGGGGCCAATCGCAGGAGGAGTGTTTTTAGTGTCCCCCCAGGTACTGAACACCAAAGGCACCACAGCTAATTGTGTGTGCACGCGCCTGAGTTTCCCCCTTGAATACATTTATGTACCTGGCTTCGTATCCAAACTGTCTATAGAACCCAACAGGACCTCTGGGTCTTGGAGTCTAGAGAGGCTTCACCCTGGCCTTGACCAGCAGGTCCTGAAGATTCTTTTCTTCCTATGAGCCACGATGATTCTATAGTCAGAGAAGGTGGAGTAATTGCCCAGGAATTTATTAAGATTATTTCTCACCTTAAATAACAGGGCCGTTGGAAAGGAGTATGTGGTGATCAGAGATAATGGAGGGAGGCATGGTACCATGGAACTCTCTGAGGGTCATTTTTCTAGAAGATGATGACTGCCCTCTAGAGGAGAGAGCCCGGAATAGCACCATAAAGTCTCTGGTGAGTATCCTGTGAATCACAATAATTGTGATTTCAGCACAGCATGTGCATCTGATACCTTGAAGAAAACTTTTATATCCAGTCTGTGGCTGTTTTCAAAGTTCTCCTTTTTGAAGATGCTTGTGTCCAGGAATTCCACCACTGTGGAGCTCGTGGTGGCCTTTAGCCTTATGGAGTAGGACTCTATAAGCTCTTCTTGTGTGCGATGCCAACCACCCCAGATATCATCAAGACACTTAAAATATCAGTTTAAATAGTGGATGCCTAAAATAGTGGTTTTGGCCAGGGCAGATGTCTTATAAGCCAGAGCAAGTTTTTTGCCCATAGTCCTTCCTTTACTTTATAGATAAAAATTGTTGAATTTTAAATCAGTCCTTCTAAAATTAATTTCCAGAAGCTGAAGAAGCTCCTTATCTTGCCTCCTGTCTGAATATTTTGTTAAAATATGTTTAACTGCCTGAGTGCCTTCATCAATGTGTATATTTGTATATAGACTGTCAATAGGCAGTGTGAAGAGTAGCGAGTCAGTGGAAACGACTAACTGGTTAACAGGGGATTAAGAAATGAATCAGCCATGTAGTCGGTCTCACTGTCACAAATGCTGATGATGGGCGTCCAAATAAATTAGGGTTTGGGTTAGTTCAGAAAGTAACAAAAGTGGTGAAACGAGCTGTAATAGCAATGTTTCGGTCCTTAAAAAGACCTCCTTCAGGCAAGCTTGGTTCCAAAAGACAGCAAAGTTATACAGTTAACGAGTGTCAGCGCTTAATTGCTTCTGGCCTCTATCCTGAATGAGGGTTGGTCTTCTGCCCTCAGCTAAGAGCTTTAGCGTCGGCAGCGAGCTAAACATAAGGCTTCCGTAACCACTCGTGTAGCGTTCTTTGGTTTACTGATCCACTTTACTTTGTAAAACTGTGAGAAAAGGATCACAATGCATAACGTTCAGTTTCGATGTAAAAACACACATTCACACTAATTTCTGTGCATAGAATAACTAACCCGAGGTCTTAACATTAGCAATACGTAGTATTTTGAATAGCAACCACAACAGTAAAAGATAACATCAATTTACAGATTATGCCTGTGAGAAGTGCAAAAGTAAAAGAAGTAGCCAGACTCGATCCAGGAGCAAACATGTTTTTCGAATTCTGCTGCACCTTTACCTCGTGCTTGACGCGCTTCCTGTTTCCAATCTACCCCACTAGATGGCAGTGTAACCAGATTAGGGGTAAATTGAAAACTTAAATCTGTTAGAAAATAAACCTCCAGAAAAGGAATAAAATCAGAGCACAAAACTGAGGGACAGAATACTTCCCGTCTGACATCACCAGAATGTCACACTAACCCACTCCCACTGTTTTCAAAGGATATGAGGAGTCTTTCAGGTGTGGTTCCTCGGAACCAGCAGGATGACTTCACTAATAGGTCTCAAGTACAGTCTCTGTTCACCGTTGCGAGTTATCTGTACCTGGATCGTCTGCACCCTTTCATCCTGACCAGGAAAGGTCTTTGTAACAACAGCAAGAGGCCAGTCGTTCCTGTGCTCTTGCCCATCTTTTAGCAGGACGACATCCCCTACTTGTAGGTTGGGTTTAGGTGTTCTCCATTTGGGACGAGGTTGTAGTCCACTTAGGAATTCCCTCTTGCATCATCCCCAGAAGACATTGGCCAGATGTTGTACACGTCTCCATTGTGCTCTGAACAGGTCGCGGTCGTCAAAGTGGCCTGGGATGACTGGGGGCGTGGCTGCCTTTTGTGTGAGCAGCATGGCAGGGGTGAGAATCTCCGGAGCTTGAGAAGGTTCTGGAAGACTGGGTCAACGAGCTTGGGAAGGTTCTGGAAGACTGGGTCAGCACACAGAGCAGGCGGCCGCGGTGTTTCCGCTGTACAAATCAGACGCCATGAAAACAGAAGATTTTAGAGGTGGGCCATTGGGGAGTTTTAGACGTTCACTGCTTGAGTACAAAAGCACCAACAACATAGTTTGTGTGTAGCTGATACAAATGCTTATTTCAAGGTAGCTGCATTACAGACGAGCTAGGGTTCTAGGTTGCAGAAGAATCCAGATTTCTGCCAGCTTATTCTGCAGTCCTATCACAGAGAACCACTATAATAAACACTCAACATGAACAAAGGGAGGTCTTCAATCGCACACATAACCTGGCTTATGGTGTCCAGGTGCAAACAGTAATTAAAACAGTAATTAAATACATCAACAACTAGAACTCAATAAATAGAACACCAACATTGAAAGTTGCAAAAGATAACATTTACAACGAACAAAAACAGGGTTAACACCAACCCGAACCCACAGATACACTGCCACAAAGCATGCTGGGAAATTCCCACACTGACCCTCCCCAACACGCTACACTGCCCCCACCTCGGTGGTTAACCGTCCCCAGCAACCCATGATAAAGTCCCTGAGGTGGTGAGGGAGCCGGCGCTGTCGCCGGGTGTTCTCAGAAGGCCTACTGGTGGTTTCAGGAGGTGGAGTGGGTGAGGGAGTGGGCTGGTCCCAGACCAGCAGGGCTTTGCCTTCCAAGGCAAGGGCGACCTGAACTGCTGTCTCTTCTGCTGACCAGGCATTGAGCTGGGATGCCAGGTGGACTTGAATGAGGTAAGTCTCTGGAGGTTCTTCCCCGTTATAACGTGGCAGCTTTACGGTACGCCGTCGGGGACCTTCAGGTGGCACCGGCAATGCTGGTTGTGGGAGGGAAACGGTAGTGTTTCCATCTCCTGCCCCGGATGGGGGCATCCCAGCTGCTGTGGCATGAGGAGGGACCGGAGACGTCATCGGCAGTAGGCATCTGGGTACCGGCGAGTGAGCGGCGGTGGGGAACGCTTGCTCCATCAGCGCCGCCCGAGGCCTCTTCTTCCCAGCGACTCCTGGTGGGCCTTGCCTTCCTCTGCGTGGGTCGTGCTCCTTGCATGTAGTCCAGAAATTACGGTAATAACATGGCTAGACAGTTGGCAGCCTGCTCCAGAACCAAACGTAACTAATCTGAACTGACGTGATGGAGAATGAGACATCCACCTCTCCCGCGAGAGTAAGTGATGATGTATTTCTGACTGCTGAGCATGCAACAGACACTATTTTGTGTAATCAAAAACTTTATAACACATTATAACACAAAAGCCCCGTTACACTGGGAACTCAAGATTCAAGAGAACTTTATTGATCCCTTTAGGGGGTGTCCACCAGGGAAATTAGCATCTCCAAAGATCTACAGCATCTACAAAATTTCCCACCACCATTTCACCCCATCAAACCTATTAAAGATAATAAAAATATAATAAAATAAGAAATAAAATAGAATAGATTAAAAATAGAATATGAATATAAATATAAAACTATAAAAATGTTCCGGTTCTCCTGTTGGCCCCCCTCCCCCCCAGTGAGGAGTTGAACAGTCTGATGGCTCGGGGGATGAATGAGTTCCCCAGTCTGTTGGTCCTGAACCTGGGGGGCGCAGCCTCTGGCTGATCAGGCTTCTCTGGCTGTGGACGACAGTGTGCAGAGGGTGGCGGACATTGTCCATGATGCTCCGCAGCTTGTCGATAGTTCTCCTCTCTGCCACTGTCGCCAGAGGTTCCAGCTTCATCCCCACCACCGAGCTGTTGGTTTACAGACTTCGCCGCTTTGGTTTGGAAGCGCGCGCCTATCTCCTTAACATCTAGTCGCTCTGTGAGGAATCTAGGAGTAACTTTTGATCAAAATCTCTCCTTCAACTCACACATTAAAGCATTCTCTAGAAGTGCCTTTTTTCACCTGAGGAACATCTCAAAGATCAGGAAGCTACTGACCCACCATGATGCTGAAAAGTTAGTCCAGCATTTGTTCCTTCAGGCTGGACTATTGTGATTCTTTATTATCAGTGGTTATGCTGCTATAGGCCGAGGCTGCCGGGGTCCGGAAACATGATCACCTGACAGGCCTCTGTCACCCCACTGGGTCATGGTTTCCTCTCCTCTCCTCTCCTTTCTACCCCCCCCCCCCCCCCATCAGCAGGAGGGTCCCCCTACATGAGCCTGGTCCTGCTCCAGGTTTCTTCCTGTTAAAGGGGAGTTTTTCCTGCCACTGTTGCTTGTCTGGGGTCAGGCCCTGGGATTCTGGAAAACGCCTTGAAACTATTTTGATTGTAAAAGACGCTGTATAAATAAAGATTGATTTGATTTGATTTAGTAGGGTTGGTTGAGTTTACCTGAGTTCACTTCCTGTGTTTCACTGGCCTAATGTGAGTGTGGGCTTCTTGACTCTTACAAAGTCCTGAAATGCATTTATGAATTGTATATATTGATATACAGTAGGTGTGTGTGTGTGTGTGTGTGTGTGTGTGTGTGTGTGTGTGTGTGTGTGTGTGCAGTACTGCTGACCTTATATCACTTCCCAGTGCATTGCAGTTTTCTCCACCCAGGCCTGCTGTCTCACCAGATTTTCTCTTTCAGGGAGGTGTGGGGAGTCGTGGCACACACACACACACACACACACACACACACACACACACACTTCCTTCAGGTTTTCCTGAGTGATTGTCTCCCAGACAGGAATTGCGCACGCCCCCCCGCCCCTCCTGCCCCCGTCACCCTGCTGGGGAGGCAGCACCTGTCCCTGCACATCCATGTCAGGTAACGCTTCCCTCGGGGACAGGATGTGATGGGCGTCCAGCCCCGGTGCTCCTGGGTAAAGGACGGTGGAAGCGCAGAGCCTGATGTTTGTTTTCTGAGGGAACCTGAGGAGAGCCGTGTGTGTGTTTCTGTGCTCTGTGCCTCTCCTCTCCCTCTCCCCTCCTCCCCTCTCCTCTCCTCTCCTCTCCTCTCCCTCTCCTCTCCTCTCCCTCTCCCCTCCTCCCCTCCCCTCCTCTCCTCCCCTCCTCTCCTCTCCTCTACCCTCCCCTCCCCTCCTCTCCTCTCCTCTCCTCTCCTCTCCTCTCCTCTCCTCTCCTCTCCTCTCCTCTACCCTCCCCTCCTCCCCTCTCCTCTCCTCTCCTCTACCCTCCCCTCCTCCCCTCTCCTCTCCTCTCCTCTACCCTCCTCTCCTCTCCTACCTATCCTATCCTCTACCTGTCCTCCCCCTTCTCCTCTCTCTCTACCCCCCCACCCCCCCATCAGCAGGAGGGTCCCCCTACATGAGCCTGGTCCTGCTCCAGGTTTCTTCCTGTTAAAGGGGAGTTTTTCCTTGCCACTGTTGCTTGTCTGGGGTCAGGCCCTGGGATTCTGGAGAGGGTCTAGAAACAATTTTGATTGCATAAGACGCTGTATAAATAAAGATTGATTGATTGATTGAAGCGCGCGCCTGGCGGTGGGCGTGGCTACAGCAGGTGATCAGCTGTGATCAAACTCACCTGTGTGCGCGGGCGGTGCATGGAGTAAAGTTCCAACTCGTCTTGTGTGTGTGTGTGTGTGTGTGTGTGTGTGAGTGTGTGTGTGTGTGTGTGTGTGTGTGTGTGTGTGTGTGTGTGTGTGTTGTGTTCTTACCACACAGGTGGAGGGATGCCGAACGGCTTTAAGAAATATTTCGCTAAGATGGACGAGTACCTGTGCAGCCTGGGTCTGTACCGGAAGATGGTGGCGCGAGACGCATCTAGTTTGTTCCGAGCCGTATCAGAACAGGTGAGCTAGCACCTGGGCTAGCACGGAGCTATGGGAGCTGCAGCCGTGTTTAGCAGTTCACCTGAAATACAGTCATTAAGGACTGATGAGCAGACGTTAAAGGGAGAAGGAAATAAATGAGTAGAATACTGATTATTGCTAATACATGCGCAATACAAAGTCAATATGTGAGTGCAGCATTATTTTTCATATGATTATGTTGCATTTCTTGCATTCAAGAAACTTTCTTTGTGTTTAGTTGTTTTACTCTCAGAACTATCATCAGAAGATCCGGCAGGATTGTGCCAACTTCATCCGAGCCAACAGGTGCAACTCTGAACAGGTGAGTCGATTCAGATTTATTTGGCTTTAGGAGTTTTGATGGTTCATGTCCAGATGGATTTTTTTTGTTAAAATAAGTGAGAGCAACGTTCACAAAGGAACAAAGGCTTAGAGGGACCAGATGGTAGAGCAGGGGCCTCGGGGATAAGGGTGTGTATGCTCAGAGGTGTGCATACTTTTAACTTTTGATTAAGCTGAATCTGCGGTGCTCTGCACCAACTTGGTCGTTGGCATATGCACGTTTTTAGTTGGCGACCCACAGAGGTGATGCTGGGAGACCATAAATGTCCACAAGATCCTTCCTGAGGGTGGTGTGCCCATTAGTGATAAACACCTGAACAAGGAACACCCCCAGGTCTGAGATTACATGAGTGGATGTAAAAGTGTGTTTGGACTGGTTAATAGGGACGGGTGAGTACTGATACCAGGTATGCGGCCCATTTACTTTATTTCATAGTATTGATTCTTGTAACAACTAACAATACCAGCCACTGATACTCAAGGCAAAACCCCCAACGTATGTGGAGTAGTGCTCTCTGGCAGTTGATGGTGGTACCGCCGCGGTGTGCCACTACCGTAAATCACCCCCTCACGTCCTGTTTAAACCAACATCACACTGCTCGCTGACCAAAATATCACCTGCAAAATTCCAGTTTCACGAGGTGAAATAAAGAGTCCTTCGTTTGAGGTTTTCTGCCGGTCTGACCAGCTACATTGGATCAGCCGATATTGTTATTCTCATCGATCCGGTCAATGAGGTGTCTGTCCTTTAGAAACTGTCCAAGAAGCCCCTGTTCATAGAGTGGATGGTTTGTTTCATCTCATTTCCTCTGAATACGTTTCACTGCAGCGGCATGTTTGATGCTTTGAGTTTCAAACAACTTTATTGACAAGTCACATAGTGACCTGCTGGTTGCTGACCTGTTCCTGAGCTGTTTGAGGCCTTTAACCGTGGAAGGAAGTGTGTCAAGAACCCGACTCAAGCTGTTCTTGTTTCATTAATGTCAGTTTGTTGAAGGATCCTTCGAGAAGTACCTGGAGCGTCTGGAGGACCCAAAGGTGAGTCTGTCATCAGGTGGGTGTTAATGGTTCAATGATCGTGGCAGTTGTTGATGCCCAGTGATGGTGTTTTCAGGAGACGGTGGGTCAGGTGGAGATTACAGAGGCGGACTTTGTTGCCAAGGTGAAGCAATTGAATGCTTTCTTGCAATATGGAACTGAAGTGGGTTTCACAGCCTGAAATGTGATTCAGTGCTACCTTGCTTGTTGCTTAGGTAACGCTGTGTCACTCCATTAACGGACATTATGATATAGTTTACCCGAAGCGCTACCCCATGTCTGCTGCCCTCTGTCAGTGTGAGTGCAACCTTCTGAGATGTGTTCTCAACCATTGATGACTGCTAACACCTGAGTAACATAAAGCAGTGGTCATCAACCCAGTCCCACAGAGCCTGAATCCTGCCTGCTTTCACCTGGGATCCCAGTTTCCTTTGTACAAACTGAGTAGAACAGAAAAGGTGCCTGGATAATAGCCCTTGTAGGACTGGTTGGATGAAAAACACACATGTCGAAGCTGTGAATCACCTGAGTCAGAACTGAAACTTGACTTCTCGTCACTGGAGTCTGGACATGTGCAGGAGGGTTGTTCTGTGGACCAAGCTAAGTTCAATGTTTGTGTGTAGCGCTCCTCTATGAGCTGCTGTAAACCAAAGTGTTTGGTTTGGAGGAGGTGGAGCTCTGCCAGGCAATAGAGGCTTTTAGAGTCGGAGAGCGTCGCTGTGGAAACAGCCTGTCCGAGTGTCGGGATATTGATGTTGGCCATGACACGCCGTGTGTGTGTGTGTGTGTGTGTGTGTGACGTCTTGACAGACTGAAGAGTTCTCCAGTATTATTTCAATTTAGGAGTTCACGTAAGAGATTTCTCATAGACTTCATTTCTTACAAATGAGCAGGTCCTCACGTCTCTGTCCCTCCTTCCCAGCGGTACCACCAGAGCTACTGGCAGCAGCAGGCGCATGCTAGCAACTCAGCAGAGGGCCCCTTCCGGCACTACGGGCCCTGCCTGAGCCAGGAGTCGCCCTCTCATGGTAATACGCCCTCTTGTGTTGGTGGCTACCTCACAGCTGTGCACAGGTGCTTGAATTCCTTGGAAAAGCTTTAGAAAATCATCATATTTCTGTTGGTACACTATGCAACAATTCTTCAGTGTGAACACACAGGAATTCGAACCGTTGACCTGGTTCTGTTCTTCTCCCAGTTGCTCCACCTTTATACCTTTATTTGTTCTGGTCTGATCCATCATTTAATATAGGAGAACCATACTGACCACTGGCACCAGGTCCATCTGTCTGCCCATCCATGCTTCTGGTAGATTCTGGGTAGGGAGATGTAACACTTTCCATTTAGCACGGACAAAAAAAACCAAATCCTGTTTAGCAATGAAGCTGTGGGGAGAGTTTGAGGAGCGTTTCTGAGGAACACGCTGCCATATTGGGTCCAAGCTGCTGGGGTTTTTGTTGTTTCCAGGTGAATCGGTGGGCAGCGGCGTTACCGCCTGTCTCTGCCCCCCCCCTTCGTGGTTGTGGTCACGCCGGGCATCTTTACTGGTCCCGTTTTAAACAGGTTCTGTTGGGAACAGGTGTTCTCCAGAACTGTATTCCAGGCTGCTGTGCTGAAGGGCTGTTTTCAGTAGCAATAGAGCCAGAGTGTGCCTGCTCCATATGAACCCCCCCAGGCCGTGCTTTCCTCCTGGCTGAGCCATAATCAGCTCTGGATGGACCGGTTCACGCTTGGACTGAGTCAAGATTTGATAGCTTGACTGATTCTTACAGTTTTGGATCAAACCCCCATCTGCTGATTCCAGGAGATCTTTAAAGGATCTCAGAGCTTCAGATTCATGAAGCCTGCTCAGCCCCCAGCAGCGCTGATGAAACCATTTCATTCCTTCAAAAAAGCAGAACATGAAGCTCCAGAAAAGGTTTTTGGATCAAGTTTCCAACAGAACGAGGACAAGTGGGTAAAAGCGCCACTTTAAAGCCTCCAGGCCTCAGAAAACATCCACCTTTAGGATGCCTGACTTTAGAGGATCGTCGGTTCGCTCCGAGCACAAGAACAAACATGTTTAACCTCAGTCCAAGAACATCTGACCTGAAATGATCAAAAAGCTTCAGCGTAAAAAGATGGTGGAGAGAAAGCTGCTGGGAGGTTCTCAGAAGAGAAGTGGCATTAAAGCCAGCTGGAAGAGTCCAGCCTGCTTCCTGCTCCTCCAAACAGGCGTCTCCACACCAACACTGAGGAACACGGGCTTCTGTTCTTCCTTCTTCTCTTCTGACTATTGTGTGTTTGATGAATGCAGCATCCACTCACTGCCCCCCCCTCATTTACACTGCTCCTGGTTTCACAATGCTCCTCAGACAGATGCAACCAGAGACACTGATGCCGTCAGACAATAAACCTGAGTGTTTTGTGTCCGATTATTAACATGTTCCATGCTTTTCCTCCTGCAACAGTTCATCACACCTGCTCAGGGAAACCTCGGTGTAAAGGAGGTGAAGCCGTGCCTCAGTGACTCTACTTTGCTGTTTTAGAAACTAACAGTTATTAGATGAATATACAGTGTGCACGTACGCGCACACGCGTGTATAAACACTTAATACACGCGTGTGCGTGGATGTAGACTTTTTAGTACTTTGGGTTCATAGACTTTTTAGTATTTTGCAGATACGTGTCTGTCTATAAACCAGATCCTCCTGTAATAAAGAACTAAAGGCTGACTGTTGTCACGTGACCTGTCTCCGTCTGTGTCCGATGATGGAACCGGCCTGGAACATCTGGTCACAGAACTGGTCCAGTTTAGACCCCAAAATGACAATAAATAATGAAAATGTGTGACGCAGTAGAACAATGGACGAACTTTCTATTGGTCATTGACAGTTTCAGTCATTTTCATCTGAATTCATCAAAAATATTCAAACCAACAAACTACACATCGAACCGCTAAGTTTAGAGCTTAAAGGGAGCGACAGGTGAAGATTTAAAGCTCAACGCAGCTGAAGAAGTTCCAAACAGGAGAAATATAATTTGATGCTTTACCGCCACCCGGTGGACACGCGTGGGACTGTAGACAATAGTTAAACGCGCTCCGACACATTCTGACCTCTGCTGCTCCTCCTGGACTCCAGGGCTGCAGAAATATGCTGCTTTTACAAGTCTTTCAAAATCTGTCAAGCATCATAAATCT
Source organism: Takifugu ocellatus (assembly GCA_027382335.1). Lineage (NCBI taxonomy): Eukaryota > Metazoa > Chordata > Actinopteri > Tetraodontiformes > Tetraodontidae > Takifugu > Takifugu ocellatus. The sequence goes on along the minus strand of JAPVLW010000008.1, from coordinate 213,888 downwards.
GATTTAACTAAGTTAGTTAGTTTTAATTTAAATGCAAAAACATTTATGGCATTAAAATAGCAAAACAACTTTGAATCTTGAACCCTCCCAGAATGCTTTTATAGTAGTGGAATATTAATCAACCCAAGGTAGTTTTCTCTGTCAACTGGACTGGGTTTCTTCAGTTGACAGAGAAAACTACCTTGGATACAATGACCTGGATGACTGAGAATTTACACAGAAATATTAATCAACAGCCATAAAGTTGTTCATTAACAGAGGAAAAAGGAAAGGTAAAAGTTTTCCGTTCAGACTGAGCAGGAAGACTGAAGACCGACAAGGTGAGTGTAAACGAAGAGCATTATTGAAAAGAATTGACAGTTGTGTTTGGAGATAAAATCAAGATTTGAAAACATTTTTGTTACTATTGAAGAGCTGCATAGAGCTGAAAAATTCTTGGCTTAACCCTTCTGTTGTCCTCATGTTCTGTATACACCTGTTGTCGTTGGGGTCAAAATTACCTGTCTTCACTAAACCCTCAATATAAGCATCTTAATTGAATTTTAAACACCAAATTTCATCTTGAAGAAAAAACTTGTCATTCACCACAAAATGTGTTAATACCTGAGTTTTCCCCCTTCACTTGTATTTCTATAGCTTAAGAAAAGGAAAAAAATGCGCAAAATTGCATTTTTAATTTAGTGCATTTTTAATCATCCCAATGATTCAGTTTCTGTCTTTTTTTTTCTCCAGTGAACAATTTAAGACAATGTACAAAACAAAAATATGAAAAATAACATAACCCATTCAATTAATTAGCACATGTATGTAGCAGTATGCAAGTGCACAGCTTTTGCAGATATGGCAGAAGCCCCAACCTGTGGGTGACGGGGGGGGGGGGGGGGGGGGGGGGGGGGGGGGGGGGTAATGACCTGAACTTGTTTTTCAATAGATTTGATCAGGTACCACCCCTCAACCAGCCCAGTCTCCTCTGCTGCTACCCCAGCCACTGTCTGTGCCCCCAATCGCCTGTTCCTCCTGTCCCCCCTCCTCCCCCTCTCTCATGAACTTCAGCCCACACATTCCCCACACTTCACACCCTGGCCCATGCCCGTCCCCCCCACCAACACCTCCCTGCTCCATCCTGCTACTGATTGATCTGAGACACATCTAAAACACTAACATTCTGTGGTGTGTAAATAACTCTGTGACCTTGATTTCAACTCTATTTGCCTCACGGGTCACCGTTTTTACCCGAAGACCACGTTTATACTTTTTTTTTGTACAGCTTACATGGAAATGTGAATAAAAGCAACATTTCACTTTTTCTACTGTTGGGGACAATTTAGGAAAAGTCATAGAATTTCAAGTTAAAAAAATATCGTTTAGGGGATTTTTGGTTTTTTTTTAATGCAGTGGCGGGTCATTTTGACTTAAGGTCAACAGAATTCAACGAGACTTCATATTTAGTTTTAGCACAAAACATCGTTATACATTATAAATGAAGAGGTTGTAGCGGTCACTTGTATATCATAATTCACCATAATTGTTCATATCTGTTCCATTGCCATAGTCATGTATTTTTTTTGCCATGTATGAGTTCCTCATTCGCTCGACAACTAAGTCGGGTAATTTGGCACGGCCCCTTTAACGGACCGTGGGAGTTGAGGGGCGGGGGTGTGTGTTTTTCCCGCTCTGATTTGATTTTTTCTACTACTTGTTGTTGTGGCTTTAATAAAAGGCACACACGATTGTGTGTCAATGGTAATCTAAGTTGTATTGCCTTTACTTTGCAAACGCAACAAGGTCTTATTTAACTTTCTTATCGTCTGGCTTTAGTTATAGTTGAATAGTCTTTCTAAGTGAAGTTTAGTTTATTTTTCTGCTCTTTGCTACTGATCCTAAAAGAACTTTGAACTTTAAACCCTCCCAGAATGCTTTAATGGTAGTAATATATACGCCATAAAGCTGCTGATTAGGTTTTAAAAGTGAAAGTATTCTGTTCAGACGAAGCAGGACGAGCGACAAGGTGAGTGTAAAGTGAGTATTATGCTGTTAACGTTGTTAGAGAGTCTTAACAGGTATTAACAACATTTTAAAACTTTTTTGTGACAGGTGAAAAGCTCTTAGAGTTATTAGAGTTAATCAACAGTCCAGGTCACAGCTGGATATTTGGATATTACCTGTCAAACAACATCTAATCGTGGGCAAGTTAGCATCTCTCAGCCGGACCAATTTAAGACAATAAACTAAATAACTAAATGCACACAGGATCACAGGACACCAACAGGATTTTGGTTCATGTTGCACGTTTTCTCCCAGTGGTTTATTGTTCTATGTTGTGGAACCACTGTGAAAGAAATGCAGGAGTGGGTGTCATTTCTTTCATCTATTTTAAATAGAGCAGTGATCTTTGAGGACTTGGATCATAGAAATAATTGAAGAGGGGAACAAAGGAGGGAAGTTAAAAAGTCCTGACTAGCATGTTTATGTAGCACCAGATAATTTAGTGGCTGAGCTGAAGACAGTCCTTTCACCATGTTGGCCTGTGGAAAACCAGTGTTGTCGGCCCGATGGACCAGCGTCCCCGTCGTTGCCGGACCACCGTTGGCCACCAGTTGGGTTTTGGGATCAAAGTGGGGGCGTTTCCTGTATCCGGTTCTCCTCACGGATCCATGACTACAACATGTTGCTGCAAGTGCAGAGACGTTTGCTCTGGAAAGAACTTTAGAGCACATTCAGTGCTGCAGGATGAGGGGCTGGAAAAGGAGCCAGTTCTTTTCTCACTGCAGGGAACAGTTAAAAAAAGCAGCTTAAACTCTGAAAACATGAAAATGATACAGAGACATCATTGATTTATTGATTCAGTTGTTATCCAGAATATATTAGAAATGTTCCTGTTTGATAAAAATGCAGTGAATTGGGATTATTTAACTACAACCTCTCCAGATTATTTACCTTCATCACAGTCTCATCACTATTTCTGATGTTTCGTCAGGATGGACGAGGACAGAGCAGAGTCCACAGTGCCCAGCTGGGTGTCCCTGAAGAGTGACCACTCCAAAGGTGGACTAATAAACTTCAGAAGTTCAGAGGAAATGTAAGAAAACTAAAGCGTGATGATGTGTTTGTGTGGCAGCTGTTAGTCACATTAACAGCAGCAGGTTGTGAGTTTATTATTGGAGATGTTTAACACTTAAACCTCAGACACTCATAGAGTTACAGACTTAATGTGAATATTGTTGATTAGAAACAAGAATCAGGTTTAAACTGAAAGATGAATTCAGACATAAATGCTGGAACAATATTGAGTCTTGATCAGGTTCTTTCATCCTATAAATCAAAGGACTAATAGAGATGTGTTTCATAGTGAGAGGGGGGAGCACATCCTATCAAACTGGGACCAGTCAGCTCCACCAGGAGAGTCCTCTTGTCCACAATCTGGAAGCAGATCTGGAGATGCTGAAATGAAGCCCAAACAAAGTAAAACTGTTCAATATGAGATTTAACTTGTGATGTCATGAATTTGGAGTTGTGTTGATGATTTATTATAGATGGAAATCATTGGTTTACTTATGTTCAGGAGGTGATCTGCAGGAGGTGATAGAAGGTCATAAGATCAGTCTGAAGAGAAGATGTGAACATGTGACTGAAGGAACTAATGAAGCAGGACACTCCAATCAAGTGCCAGGACATCTTCAAAGTCTTATCTGAGCAACAGAGACACATCAGAGTGGTTCTGACCAACGGTGTCGCCGGCGTTGGAAAAACCTTCTCAGTGCAGAAGTTCAGTCTGGACTGGGCAGAAGGTTTGGAGAACCAAGACATCAGTCTGGTGCTTCCGCTCTCATGCAGGGAGCTGAACTTGATCAGAGATGAGCAGCACAGTCTTCTCTCACTGCTTCATGTTTTCCATCCAACATTACAGAAGATCAGAGCAGAAGATCTGACTGTCTGGAAACTTCTGTTCATCTTTGATGGCCTGGATGAAAGCAGATTTTCACTGGGTTTCAACAAGCATCAGCTCATCTCTGATGTCACACAAGTATCGTCCGTTGGCGTGCTCCTGGTGAACCTCATCCAGGGGAACCTGCTTCCCTCAGCTCTCATCTGGATCACCTCCAGACCTGCAGCAGCCTATCAGATTCCTCCCTCGTGTGTTGACAGGATCACAGAAGTACGAGGCTTCACTGACTCCCAGAAGGAGGAGTACTTCAGGAGGAGGTTCAGTGATGAAGATCTGTCCCAGAGAATCATCTCACACATCAAGGCCTCCAGGAGCCTCCACATCATGTGTCTGATCCCAGTTTTCTGCTGGATCACTGCTATAGTTCTGGAGGACATGATGACCAGAGACCAGAGAGGAGAGCTGCCCCAAACCCTGACTGACCTCTACTCACACTTCCTGAGGGTTCAGATAAAGAGGAAGAAGCAGAAGTATGGAGGAAAGCAGAGACCAGAGGAACTGACTGAGGCTGATAAAGAACTCCTTCTGAAGTTGGGTCGGCTGGCGTTTGAACATCTGGAGAAAGGAAACATCATGTTCTACTCAGAAGACCTGGAGCGATGTGGACTGGACGTCTCCGAGGTGTCGGTGTACTCAGGAGTTTGTACAGAGATCTTCAAGAGAGAGAGTGTGATCTTCCAGAAATCAGTCTACTGCTTTGTTCATCTGAGCATTCAGGAGTTTCTGGCTGCCGTCTACATGTTCCACCTTTACACCAGGAAAGACACAGCGGTTATGAATCAGTTCCTAAAATATTCTAAACTAAACAACTTTTCCTGGTTTACTGGGTTGTTTACAAATAACGATCCAGCCACATCTCTTGATGACTTCCTCAGGAGAGCACTAAGGAAATCTCTCAAAAGTGAAAATGGCCACCTGGACTTGTTTGTTCGCTTCCTTCATGGTCTCTCTCTGGAGTCCAATCAGAGGATCTTGGGTGGACTGTTGGATCAGAGGAACAGCCACCCAGAAACCATCCAGAAGGTCCTCAACAACCTGAAGGAGGAGAACAGTGCTAAAATCTCCCCAGACAGAAGCATCAACATCTTCCACTGTCTGATGGAGATGAAGGATCAGTCAGTCCATCAGGAGATCCAAGAGTTCCTGAAGTCAGAGAAGAAATCAAAGAGGAGACTGTCAGAGATCCACTGTTCAGCTCTGGCCTACCTGCTGCAGATGTCAGAGGAGGTTCTGGATGAGCTGGACCTGCAGCAGTACAACACCTCAGAGGAGGGACGACGTCGCCTGATTCCAGCTGTGAGGAACTGCAGGAAGGCCGAGTAAGTAAAGATTTTTGGGGCCGGACATCGGCGTTTAAATCAAGCGAGTGGATCATGTCAGGTAGCAATACCCCCTCCAGTGGTCATTCCTTCAATTCTTTATCTCCATTGCAGCGTCCATAAATTAAAAACAACAACAATTCATCCAGAAATGTTCAACACTGGCTGGATATAAGTTCAAAGGTCAATCCAGACAAACCAACATAAGGCAGGAATAATAGGAGCCACAAGTTAACTGACTATCATGAAATTACTGCCATGTCATTAAAGAACTTTTGTTTGTTTGTTTACATCGTATTCTAACGACAGAAAAACACATTTTAACTAATGACACGTGACTATTTTGCTTCATTTGTTCAACGTAAAAACAGCCGGCCTCGTTGGTTTAAATGGGTGTTTTAGGTCTTTGTGGCGGTTCCGTTTGGAGCCTTTATGTGACCCACAAAGTTGTTTGAGCCTTTCCACACCCGTTAGGTGGCAACTTCATCACTAGCAACAAAAGGTGCAGTGAAAATGATTTGAAGGGAAACAGGCAGATAGAACAGAAGCTGAGGGCAATCGATGCAACCAGAGACTCTGATGTCATCGATCGATCGCTGAATTAAGACTTGACGCACCATCGTACAAATTGGATGAAATGCAAAATATCCAAAGAGCCGATAGACAGATAAAAAGATGCACGTTTCTTTAAACCATTTGCTATAATCATTTTAAATATTGAGTAATTATGAGCTGTTCTAAAATAAGACAAATGTTGAGAATAATTCAGTTGCATTTCAGATCTGATGGTCGTTCAAACTGTTGCTCTACAGTGTTGAATTTAGCTTTTCCAGGAAATGAGCTACATTTGTGTTGAGGTAGATTCTCAGATAAGTTGATAAGAAATCCCAAAGTTTGACTCACTATTTTTGTTTCATACACAACAGACTGTCTGGTCGTGTTCTTTCAAAGAGTGATTGGGAAGTTGTGGCCTCAGCAATGACGTCAAACCCTTCTCATCTACGGCAGCTGAGCTTAAGCTGGAACCTTAACCTGACAGATGCTGGAGTAAAGTTACTGTCTTCTGCAATGATGCATCCAAACTGCAGACTGGAGACGCTCAGGTCAGGAGGCCTCTGTTGCTCTTTTCTAAATTTCTTTACATTTTCTGCTTTTCTCTTCATTTTCAGATTTAGAAATGTGTTTTTATTTGCCCATGTATTCCTTTTCCAGGCTGAGTGGCTGCAGTTTATCAGAGATCAGCTGTGACTCTCTGGCCTCGGCGCTGAGGTCCAATCCCTCCCATCTCAGAGAACTGGACCTGGGTCAGAACCAGCTGAAGGATCCAGCAGTGAAGCTGCTCTGTGGTTTTCTCCAGGATCCTCTCTGTGAGCTGGAGACTCTCAGGTCAGTCAGAGATGATCCAGTACTTTCCCAGGTGTAACTAGTTAGACAATAACTGTTTCCATGTTTGATCTTTGTTATAAACGTAGTGTTACAGTTCTCAGAAAAAAGACCACACAGGACAGATTTGCAGTATTAAATTGGTTGTGGAAATCTGTCCCATGTGAGGACGGTCATCAATGACTAGAAAGGAAGTATCAGTTGTAGATTTGTCTTGTTTTATTTTAGGCTGGCCACAAAACCGCCCAAACATTCAGACCAATCAAAAATGGTTCTTCCTGTCTTTTAAAGATCAGAAGGAAAACTAGCAAACCCCAAAAAGAAAGCTGCTGCAGTGTGCCATGCCCCTTCTCTCCTGAGAAAAGCCATCCCAAAAAAGAGAAAAGCCCAAGTGTGAAGTGAGCACCCTGTTAAACCTTGGTACCGAAAGCCTGCAGTCATTCTCATCTGAGGTGGCTTCATTCCAGCCAGAAGCCCAAACCTGCCTCCCTCTTAAAGGGGCAGCAGGTCAGTCCAACCACAGAAACCTTCATGAAGATCTGAAGCTTTCAGCATCCACAATTGTTGCACCTCACTTCCATTGGAGTCCAAATCAGAAGTCAACAAGTTGATTCTACACCGATTCTACACAATGCAACCATTTTAAAAAGGTTTCCATCCATAAGTTTTCACACATTTTTAGATAAATCTGTTTGTTCATCGCCTCCTTCTGTTGTAATGGTCATTAAAGAAAATGACCTTATTGGAGTTTTTCTCCTCACAAATATGACTTTCTATGAACGATGCAATAAATGCAGCTTGCAATCTAAGACAATATGGAAGTATGTGTATATAATAGTAGTGGAAGTAGCTCATAAAATAATACATTTGCTCTTCTCATCGAATCTTTCTGTTATTAAAGAAAAACCTGCTCTTAGTCAACAACATCTAAGAGATCAACCAAAAATCCTAATTTTCTATAATATAATATAAAACAGTAGAGAAGACTCTTTCTGCGGAGACCCTGGTGGCAGGAATGCAGAAGTATCACCTGCTCAACTTGGAAGGTGGAGCAGAAACCACCAGCTGAGAAGGTCCTCAGCCAGAGGAAGTGGTGGAGAACCATGAAACTTGCTAAGCTCCACCTCAGCTCCAGAGACGGGCTGAGCTGGAGCTGTGGCACCAGGTATCGCCCAGAAGAGCCTCCAACAAACAAGCTCTTCTCTTGGGAGGAGAGGGCTTTGAATCTCAGCTCAGTGTGCTTGTCTCTAGTAGGTGGCAGCTGCACCTTTTCCTGAGCTCCTTGTTGATGCCCTGAGGGGAATTGATGCTCCTGCAATGTTTTCTGGCAGCATTGAGCTTGCAGTGGGGCAATCAAACACACTGTGGGGGGGCTCTCTTTCCTTCTCTCATCTGGAGAACAAGTGACACCAGCTGCCAATCATTGTTGGAGAAATGTGCAGTCAGGGGAACGATGCGTCCAGACTATAGCCACCCTTCCAGCATCCAGCAGTGTCTAAAACCTTTGATTTGGTTTCACCAGAGAGTGTAGGGATTGCAGGGTCGCTGCAGCACCGCCCACAAGCTGTCAGGAGTGGGTCGCTTTGTCCCAACTCCTGACAAGAGTTGAGCTATTGAGAAATGTGCTCTCACAAACTTGGAAGGTGTTTTGACCTACACACACTTTACATACGCTGTAGATCTTGTCCAACCGCCCTGAAAGAACCCAAAATAGGAACATACGGCAGATAAGCCGGTGCAGGACCAGAGGTTTGGTGCTTGTAAGCTGTGTTTTGCTCTGGTACATGTTGATTTTTATTTGTCTTCTCTCAAAATAATTGTTATTTTAGCCTAAGTCGCTGCAGTTTATCAGAGATCAGCTGTGATTCTGTGGCCTCAGCTCTGAAGTCCAACCTCTCCCATCTGAGGGTTCTGGACCTGAGTAAGAACCAGCTGGAGGATTCAGGAGTGAAGCGGCTCTGTTCTGGACTGGAGAGTCCAAACTGTAAACTGGAGAGGCTCAGGTCAGTCTTCATTTTCCTACCTATATACCAGCTGCTAAGATGGTGAAGTGAGGCTGTTCTCAACACTGCTGTGATGCACCACATTAAAAAAATTCCTTGTAATATCGTGAATTCAGGTCTGACCCAACTAAGAACTAACGTAGGTTTAGTACTGACGCAGATAACATGCAGACCTGCACCGTATAACCTCATCCTGCATTTTTCAGATTAGGCTTCTGCAGTTTATCAGAGATCAGCTGTGGCTCTCTGGCCTCGGCGCTGAGGTCCAATCCCTCCCATCTCAGAGAACTGGACCTGAGTTGGAACCAGCTGCAGGATTCAGGAGTGAAGCGGCTCTGTGGTTTTCTCCACTTTCCAAACTGCCGACTGGAAACTCTGGGGTAAACACCATTCTCAAAAATGTCCATTATTCCATCCGAGGGTCCTCACACTTTCTGAGTGTGTGTGTTGTGCCCAGTTCCTTCAGGAGGGAGGGCCACACGGGGACCACTTATTCATGATAAATTGATTTAAGGACAATGAAAAAGCCGACAGATGGTAACCAAAATTAGACAAAACTAGGTGAGGGTGCCTGGTAGACACCAGCCAACGAGGAGGGAGATGGTGAGGGGGACAGGAAGTCATCTAAGACAGGTTGTGCCTTTAAAGATGAGCCACAGGTGAGATGGATCTCCATGATGAGATGGGAGGGAAAGAGGTGGGAGAACCTGGGAAGAGTGAGGGCCAGAACAATATATATTCTCCTCTGGAACAGTGCAAACCTGAGAGGTTGGAATTGTGGTAATTACATATTACTATCATTTTTTAACCTGGAACTAAATTAAATATTTACAGATCATGCCTTTGATTAACCTTTCAGATGAATACTGGTTTCACTTATAACCTTATAAAAGTTTCCCTTCTTTATTTAGATTAAGGGACTGCAGTTTATCAGAGATCAGCTGTGACTCTCTGGCCTCGGCGCTGAGGTCCAATCCCTCCCATCTCAGAGAACTGGACCTGGGTCAGAACCAGCTGCAGGATTCAGGAGTGAAGCTGCTGTCTGATCTCGTAGAGAATCCACACTATGGGCTGGAGACATTGAGACAGTAGCTGGTTGAAGCCAGTCAACTCCCGCTCATCTGCTGCATCACTCACTGACCACTGGTGAAGAGCATCTGTGGAAACATCTGCCATCTACTCCCTCCATAGATGAAGAATTCAGTTTTTAAAAAGCGCTGGTGGACTTTCAGGAGATCAGTCGATGGTCGACAAAGCAGAAGCAGCTTCGCCTTGAAGTTAAATTAGTTCCTGGTATCACACAATGCTTCTTTATAAAGTTCTAAATGGCTCCTCGGCCACTCTTAGCATGAAAACATTCTCTTAATTGTCTCTTCAAATGTCTGTATTATACGTTACTATTTTACATCATGCCTTCAGAATCTTTAGGGTTTAGTATTTACTGTCTCTGTGACATGGAGCATTGGAATATTTCAGCCGCAGCCAGCAAAAACCCATCAGAATGACGGCTATCGGGGGAACCACAGGTCATTTGACTTTAGTCAGTCTGTTCAATGTTATAGGATTTATTGCAATCTAATAAAACTATGAATAAATGTGGGAAATAGGAAATAGAAAGAAGCAAAATGACCAAATAAAACTCCCATGAATACTGTAAATTTAAAGATGTCAAGAATGGAATATCAGCTTAAATGGAATCAAACATAAAGTGTAAAGGCCTCCTTTAAGTTTACTGCAAAAATAAATACAAAATCAAGAGCGACACGCGCCAAAAACGTCTCATTCTCTCTTCTGTCTCCACTCATTCTTTTATATTCTCTTAAGTTAATGGGGACGGGGTCGCGTGATAACAGAACAACCTAATTGGGGACTATATTTTTGTTGCAAGAACTTTGGCTCTTCATAAGTTTCTATGTTGGCTTCCACAGATTGTGCATCCACTAGAAACTCAGGGCCAGATTCACGAAGCGTTCTTACGAACAAATTTGTTCTTAAGTCCCACTTACGAACAGTTTACGAAGATTGTGGCATTCACCAATTTCTTCTTATCCTGGATTTATTCGTAGGTAAGAACAAATCCTACGAACACTCAGGAGTACTCTTGCGCACATTTCAGTGCCGACATGTTGGCATGGTTGGGTTTTCTTCTCTTGTGCAGTTCAATAAAATTCAATATTACAATGATAATTCTGTCATATTTATTTATTTATTTGTTTATTTCCTATTTTTTGGTGATTTACGGAGAATTTTAAAATTACGTAAATGTGCCAATGACTTAACATTAATCAACCAAATTGGAAACCATGCCAAAACTGTCTTTTTATTTGATTTTATCTTGATTTATTTTATTAGGGGATCGAGGATATGCCCTGGTTGTTGACACCACTGACCAACCCTCAGACTCCACAGGAGTTTTATTCAATCAGATGCATGCGCGCAGTCACTCCACCATTGAACGCACCATCGGCATGTTAAAGGGGCGCTGGATGTGTTTGGACACAGAGCCACAACCCCGTGAGGATGTGCGTCCTGACGCAATGATGGGGCCAGACTGCAGGCACGCGGTTCACGTTCGAGCGCGATTAATTGCCCGTTTGTGAATAAAATGCATTATTGTCACAATCCGAGCACAGCTTTTACAGGTTTATTGAGGCAATTTTATCAAGCGTGTTAGCCATCCTTTCTTGATTGTTCAACACGGCGTCAGAAATCAGGCGTGGAGAGGCAAGCTTTGGGCATTTGGCTGCTTTTTGCTCTGTCGACAGGGTCCTGCTGCAGTTCCTTTTATGGGCATTAGTGGGCGGTGACTTATGCTAATCGTATGTTAATTAGACTCACCTGGCACGCGCTTTCAATTTACGAACAGATGGCATTCATCAATCTAAGAACACAGCTGCGAACAATTCTGGGGCTTACGAACGCGTTGATGAATCCGACGTAGGGTTTTCTTAAAAAACTTCTTAATAACAACTTAAGAAAGAATCTAAGAAGATTCTTAAGAACATATTGGTGAATCTGGCCCTCAGTGTTTTTGAGGAACTACCAGGAGTGGCTGGAGTGAAGCCCAATGACGCTATAGCTACATATAGATCACCGTTATCCTCAACCCAAAAGACCACCAGTTGGCGCAGCAATACTAAAGATAGGAGGTTGTGGTCGTTGCGCAGGCGTGGAGTGATATCACGCCCAAACGTGCCCTATGTTCTATATACACCGTATGTTCTTGACCAAAGGGCGCACCGTATTAAAAGGTGCAGCCTCAGTTACGGGTGCTATTTCTGTATTTAACACATACATCAGGCGCTCCGGATTATAGGGCGCGGGCATGGTAAAACATGCCGCTATGATAGCTTAAAACATGCATGCTAGCGCGTATTTAGCAAAAGCCGACAAGTCGAACAACCGACAACAATGGGCCAGATTCACCAATATGTTCTTAAGAATCTTCTTAGATTCTTTCTTAAGTTGTTATTAAGAAGTTTTTTAAGAAAACCCTACGTCGGATTCATCAACGCGTTCGTAAGCCCCAGAATTGTTCGCAGTGTGTTCTTAGATTGATGAATGCCATCTGTTTGTAAATTGAAAGCGCGTGCCAGGTGAGTCTAATTAACATACGATTAGCATAAGTCACCGCCCACTAATGCCCATAAAAGGAACTGCAGCAGGACCCTGTAGACAGAGCAAAAAGCAGCCAAATGCCCAAAGCGAAATGCCCAAAGCTTGCCTCTCCACGCCTGATTTCTGACGCCGTGTTGAACAATCAAGAAAGGATGGCTAACACGCTTGATAAAATTGCCTCAACCCTGATGACTATAGCCAACACGCTTAAAGAAATCAACGAGAATGTAAAAAAAAGAAGAATGTAAAAAAAATAAACGTGTAAAAGCTGTGCTCGGATTGTGACAATAATGCATTTTATTCACAAACGGGCAATTAATCGCGCTCGAACGTGAACCGCGTGCCTGCAGTCTGGCCCCATCATTGCGTCAGGACGCACATCCTCACGGGGTTGTGGCTCTGTGTCTAAACACATCCAGCGCCCCTTTAACATGCCGATGGTGCGTTCAATGGTGGAGCGACTGCGCGCATGCATCTGATTGAATAAAACTCCTGTGGAGTCTGAGGGTTGGTCAGTGGTGTCAACAACCAGGGAGCCAGGGCATATCCTCGATCCCCTAATAAAATAAATCAAGATAAAATCAAATAAAAAGACAGTTTGGGCATGGTTTCCAATTTGGTTGATTAATGTTGAGTCATTGGCACATTTACGTAATTTTAAAATTCTCCGTAAATCACCAAAAATAGGAAATAAATAAATAAATATGACAGAATTATCATTGTAATATTGAATTTTATTGAACTGCACAAGAGAAGAAAACACAACCATGCCAACATGTCGGCACTGAAATGTGCGCAAGAGTACTCCTGAGTGTTCGTAGGATTTGTTCTTACCTACGAATAAATCCAGGATAAGAAGAAATTGGTGAATGCCACAATCTTCGTAAACTGTTCGTAAGTGGGACTTAAGAACAAATTTGTTCGTAAGAACGCTTCGTGAATCTGGCCCAATGTTTCCAAAATTAAAATTTTCGTATTTTTCGTATTTTGTTATTAAGCCCCGGAGGGCTGAAGCAGGACCGCTGTTAAAAATGTATCAGTCCGCGCTTCCAGTTCTGGTGCAACGTCCAGTTCTAAATGTATGAATCCGCGTACTGACGTTTCAACGTCCCATCAGTAAACGGAGAGATTTGGATATAGTCCCCCTGAGGTGGTGTTTTTAGAGCAGTTCTTAGCAACTTTCTCTTTGCCTGATAAGAGGTCCAAACATTATTTCACTTCCCTGTAAAATACTCTAAAATTTGCCATTCAAGATCAGATACCACCAGGTATAATTCACCCTCTAAATTTTCACAATTTCTTATTCTGTCAGGCTGTTTTTAAACCTTTGGCAACATAAAATAAAGTACCCAACTGGTATTATGTCAGGCTGGTTTACATCCCATTAAAGAAGCCAGCAGAAATAAAGCACAACAGTTACACAGACTACGCACAATAATATAGAGGATATAAAAAACAGTGCTGAGATGGGTTTGTGTCACTTTAGTAAAATCAAAGCATTTTTCTTTATGTGCCAGCAATGAACACAATCTAAGAAGTCTGACACTAAACATATGGAGCTCCTATAGAACAAACTAAAGATTTGTTGTTATTAAGATAAAGAAATGCAACATTTCCCCCAGAGAAACGATGGCGATGGAAAAAGCCCTGGCTGTGTGTGAGCATCACAGCAGGCGTGGGTTCTCCTCTCTGGAGTCATGCGGGGCTCCTTTGAAGGGCAGATGAGGAGGTTGGTTACAGATTCCCCTCAGAAAGATGATTACGGTGCCAAAGGTCATCACCGGGGTAACCAGGAAGAGGCAGAGTGGGTCTACTGTACGAGCGATGCCGCTCCAGTTATCCTTCTCCTGTCAGGACCAGACATTTACGCCACTTTTGATCTTTTTAAATCAGACTTTGGGTTGAGGACTCTGTTTGAACCCTCTGAGCTCATTGTAGTCGTTCTTGTTGCGCATGTGTTTAATGATGTAGTGGCTCCATCCACAGCCGGCTTGATCTCTGCTACAGCTGATGGCTCCTCCCTCTTCTTGTGGTTTCACAGCTCCACACAGGCACCAAAGCTCAGAACTCAAATGAAGCTACTGATGCTTCTATATCTCATGTGTTTAAATGTTTCTGGAAACGTCCTGGCAGCGTGTGTGACTCGGGTCACCAGTCCGTGTCTCCCAGACTGTTTCTCAAACATCAGCTCACTGCGGGACTTCACACTGTCGTACTCCTCAGCCGAGGCCATGTAGCCCACTGAGCTGGATCGCCATGGTAACGCTCCATCCCAGTACGGCTCTGCCTCAGCAGGGCGGGACATGCGCAAGATGTGGGGTAATCGCTGGAGGAAGAGCTGGCAGAAAAAGAAAACAGGATTTGGATCACTGATACTGATGTGTGTGTGTCTGTGTGTTATAGTGGGAAAACCACATGTTCATATATCCTCTTTCATATGTTATTAAGTCACATGTTCATATATCCTCTTTCATATGTTATTAAGTCATAGGTTCATATATCCTCTTTCATATGTTATTAAGTCACATGTTCATATATCCATATATAGGGTTAGCATTAGGGTTAGGGTTAGGGTTAGAGGGTTGGGGTTAGGGTTAGGGTTAGGGTTAGGGTTAGGGTTAGGGTTAGGGGTTAGGGTTAGGGTTAGGGTTTAGGGTTAGGGTTAGGGTTAGAGGGTTAGGGTTAGGGTTAGGGGTTAGGGTTAGGGTTAGGGTTAGAGGGTTAGGGTTAGGGTTAGGTTAGGGTTAGGCTTAGGGTTAGGGTAGGGTTAGGGTTAGGGGTTAGGGTTAGGGTTAGGGTTAGAGGGTTAGGGTTAGGGGGTTAGGGTTAGGGTTAGGGGGTTAGGGTTAGGGTTAGGGGGTTAGGGTTAGGGTTGGGTTTAGGGTTAGGGTTAGGGTTAGGGGTTAGGGTTAGGGTTTAGGGTTAGGGTTAGGGTTAGGGTTAGAGGGTTAGGGTTAGGGTTAGGGTTAGGGTTAGGGGTTAGGGTTAGGGTTAGGGTTAGGGTTAGGGGTTAGGGTTAGGGTTAGGGTTAGGGTTAGGGTTAGGGGTTAGGGTTAGGGTTAGGGTTAGGGTTAGGGTTAGGGTTAGCATTAGCATCAAGGTTAGCATTAGCATTCGGGTTAGCATTAGCATTCGGGTTAGTATTAGGGTAGGAGTTAGGGTTACGGTTAGCATTAGCATCAAGGTTAGCATTAGCATCAGGGTTAGCATTAGCATTAGGGTTAGCATTAGCATTAGGGTTGGAGTTAGGGTTAAGGTTTGGGTTAGGGTAAATCAATGGACAGTGTGGAGGGACTCGCCTCCTGAAGGAGTCAGTAAAGGCCACCTCAGGAGCCTTTTCTGGGCCCCCCAGTCAGGCTGGAGAACCTTCAAACAGCCCAAAATGAGCAAGATCTTTGCTGCCATCTCACCCTGCTGCACCTCAGTGCTCCACCTGAGCTGAGGGGCAGCTGGGAGAAGGTTCCCTGAGCCTCCCTGCTGAAGTAAACAGGAGGGTTAGGGTTGGGTTGGAGTTAGGGTTAAGGTTAGGGTTGGAGTTAGGGTTAAGGTTAGGTTTGGAGTTAGGGTTAGGGTTAGCATTAGGGTTAGGGTTGGAGTTAGGGTTGGAGTTAGGTTTAGGGTTAGGGTTGGAGTTAGGGTTGGAGTTAGGGTTAGGGTGGGAGTTAGGGTTAGGGTTATGGTTGAAGTTAGGGTTAGGGTTGGAGTTAGGGTTAAGATTAGCATTAGGGTTAGGGTTAGGGTTGGAGTTAGGGTTAGGGTTAGCATTAGGGTTAGGGTTGGAGTTAGGGTTAGGGTTAGGGTTGGAGTTAGGGTTAGGGTTAGGGTTGGAGTTAGGGTTAGGGTGGGAGTTAGGGTTAGGGTTATGGTTGAAGTTAGGGTTAGGGTTGGAGTTAGGGTTAGGGTGGGAGTTAGGGTTATGGTTAGGGTTGGAGTTAGGGTTAGGGTTGGAGTTAGGGTTAAGGTTAGGTTTGGAGTTAGGGTTAGGGTTAGCATTAGGGTTAGTGTTGGAGTTAGGGTTAGCATTAGGGTTAGGGTTGGAGTTAGGGTTGGAGTTAGGGTTAGGGTTAGGGTTGGAGTTAGGGTTAAGGTTAGGTTTGGAGTTAGGGTTAGGGTTAGCATTAGGGTTAGGGTTGGAGTTAGGGTTGGAGTTAGGGTTAGGGTTAGGGTTGGAGTTAGGGTTAGGGTTAGGGTTGGAGTTAGGGTTAGGGTTAGGGTGGGAGTTAGGGTTAGGGTTATGGTTGAAGTTAGGGTTAGGGTTGGAGTTAGGGTTAGGGTGGGAGTTAGGGTTATGGTTAGGGTTGGAGTTAGGGTTAGGGTTGGAGTTAGGGTTGGAGTTAGGGTTAGGGTTAGGGTTGGAGTTAGGGTTGGAGTTAGGGTTGGAGTTAGGGTTAAGGTTAGGTTTGGAGTTAGGGTTAGGGTTAGCATTAGGGTTAGGGTTAGGGTTATGGTTATGGTTGAAGTTAGGGTTAGGGTTGGAGTTAGGGTTAAGGTTAGGTTTGGAGTTAGGGTTAGGGTTAGCATTAGGGTTAGGGTTGGAGTTAGGGTTAGGGTTAGGGTTGGAGTTAGGGTTAGGGTGGGAGTTAGGGTTATGGTTAGGGTTGGAGTTAGGGTTAGGGTTGGAGTTGGGGTTAGGGTTAGCATTAGCATCAAGGTTAGCATTAGCATTCGGGTTAGCATTAGCATTCGGGTTAGCATTAGCATTCGGGTAGGAGTTAGGGTTAGCATTAGCATCAAGGTTAGCATTAGCATTCGGGTTAGTATTAGGGTAGGAGTTAGGGTTACGGTTAGCATTAGCATCAAGGTTAGCATTAGCATCAGGGTTAGCATTAGCATTAGGGTTAGCATTAGCATTAGGGTTGGAGTTAGGGTTAAGGTTTGGGTTAGGGTAAATCAATGGACAGTGTGGAGGGACTCGCCTCCTGAAGGAGTCAGTAAAGGCCACCTCAGGAGCCTTTTCTGGGCCCCCCAGTCAGGCTGGAGAACCTTCAAACAGCCCAAAATGAGCAAGATCTTTGCTGCCATCTCACCCTGCTGCACCTCAGTGCTCCACCTGAGCTGAGGGGCAGCTGGGAGAAGGTTCCCTGAGCCTCCCTGCTGAAGTAAACAGGAGGGTTAGGGTTAGGGTTGGAGTTAGGGTTAAGGTTAGGGTTGGAGTTAGGGTTAAGGTTAGGTTTGGAGTTAGGGTTAGGGTTAGCATTAGGGTTAGGGTTGGAGTTAGGGTTGGAGTTAGGTTTAGGGTTAGGGTTGGAGTTAGGGTTAGGGTTATGGTTGAAGTTAGGGTTATGGTTGAAGTTAGGGTTAGGGTTGGAGTTAGGGTTAGGGTGGGAGTTAGGGTTAGGGTTAGGGTTGGAGTTAGGGTTAGGGTTGGAGTTAGGGTTAAGGTTAGGTTTGGAGTTAGGGTTAGGGTTAGGGTTGGAGTTAGGGTTGGAGTTAGGGTTGGAGTTAGGGTTAAGGTTAGGTTTGGAGTTAGGGTTAGGGTTAGCATTAGGGTTAGGGTTAGGGTTATGGTTGGAGTTAGGTGTAAGGTTAGGGTTGGAGTTAGGGTTAAGGTTAAGTTTGGGGTTAGGGTTAGGGTTGGACTTAGGGTTAGGGTGGGAGTTAGGGTTAGGGTTATGGTTGAAGTTAGGGTTAGGGTTGGAGTTAGGGTTGGAGTTAGGGTTAGGGTGGGAGTTAGGGTTGGAGTTAGGGTTAAGGTTACGTTTGGAGTTAGGGTTAGGGTTAGCATTAGGGTTAGGGTTGGAGTTAGGGTTAGGGTTAGGGTTGGAGTTAGGGTTAAGGTTAGGTTTGGAGTTAGGGTTAGGGTTAGCATTAGGGTTAGTGTTGGAGTTAGGGTTAGCATTAGGGTTAGGGTTGGAGTTAGGGTTGGAGTTAGGGTTAGGGTTAGGGTTGGAGTTAGGGTTAAGGTTAGGTTTGGAGTTAGGGTTAGGGTTAGCATTAGGGTTAGGGTTGGAGTTAGGGTTGGAGTTAGGGTTAGGGTTAGGGTTGGAGTTAGGGTTAGGGTTAGGGTTGGAGTTAGGGTTAGGGTTAGGGTGGGAGTTAGGGTTAGGGTTATGGTTGAAGTTAGGGTTAGGGTTGGAGTTAGGGTTAGGGTGGGAGTTAGGGTTATGGTTAGGGTTGGAGTTAGGGTTAGGGTTGGAGTTAGGGTTGGAGTTAGGGTTAAGGTTAGGTTTGGAGTTAGGGTTAGGGTTAGCATTAGGGTTAGGGTTGGAGTTAGGGTTGGAGTTAGGGTTAGGGTTAGGGTTGGAGTTAGGGTTAGGGTTAGGGTTGGAGTTAGGGTTAGGGTTAGGGTGGGAGTTAGGGTTAGGGTTATGGTTGAAGTTAGGGTTATGGTTGGAGTTAGGGTTAGGGTGGGAGTTAGGGTTATGGTTAGGGTTGGAGTTAGGGTTAGGGTTGGAGTTAGGGTTGGAGTTAGGGTTAGGGTTAGGGTTGGAGGTAGGGTTGGAGTTAGGGTTAAGGTTAGGTTTGGAGTTGGGGTTAGGGTTAGGGTTAGCATTAGGGTTAGGGTTGGAGTTAGGGTTAGGGTTAGGGTTGGAGTTAGGGTTAGGGTGGGAGTTAGGGTTATGGTTAGGGTTGGAGTTAGGGTTAGGGTTGGAGTTGGGGTTAGGGTTAGCATTAGCATCAAGGTTAGCATTAGCATTCGGGTTAGCATTAGCATTCGGGTTAGCATTAGCATTCGGGTTAGCATTAGCATTCGGGTTAGAATTAGCATTAGGGTAGGAGTTAGGGTTAGCATTAGCATCAAGGTTAGCATTAGCATTCGGGTTAGCATTAGCATTCGGGTTAGTATTAGGGTAGGAGTTAGGGTTACGGTTAGCATTAGCATCAAGGTTAGCATTAGCATCAGGGTTAGCATTAGCATTAGGGTTAGCATTAGCATTAGGGTTGGAGTTAGGGTTAAGGTTTGGGTTAGGGTAAATCAATGGACAGTGTGGAGGGACTCGCCTCCTGAAGGAGTCAGTAAAGGCCACCTCAGGAGCCTTTTCTGGGCCCCCCAGTCAGGCTGGAGAACCTTCAAACAGCCCAAAATGAGCAAGATCTTTGCTGCCATCTCACCCTGCTGCACCTCAGTGCTCCACCTGAGCTGAGGGGCAGCTGGGAGAAGGTTCCCTGAGCCTCCCTGCTGAAGTAAACAGGAGGGTTAGGGTTAGGGTTGGAGTTAGGGTTAAGGTTAGGGTTGGAGTTAGGGTTGAGGTTAGGTTTGGAGTTAGGGTTAGGGTTAGCATTAGGGTTAGGGTTGGAGTTAGGGTTGGAGTTAGGTTTAGGGTTAGGGTTGGAGTTAGGGTTGGAGTTAGGGTTAGGGTGGGAGTTAGGGTTAGGGTTATGGTTGAAGTTAGGGTTAGGGTTGGAGTTAGGGTTAAGATTAGCATTAGGGTTAGGGTTAGGGTTGGAGTTAGGGTTAGAGTGGGAGTAAGGGTATGGGTTATGGTTGAAGTTAGGGTTAGGGTTGGAGTTAGGGTTAGGGTTAGCATTAGGGTTAGGGTTGGAGTTAGGGTTAGGGTTAGGGTTGGAGTTAGGGTTAGGGTTAGGGTTGGAGTTAGGGTTAGGGTGGGAGTTAGGGTTAGGGTTATGGTTGAAGTTAGGGTTAGGGTTGGAGTTAGGGTTAGGGTGGGAGTTAGGGTTATGGTTAGGGTTGGAGTTAGGGTTAGGGTTGGAGTTAGGGTTAAGGTTAGGGTTAAGGTTAGGTTTGGAGTTAGGGTTAGGGTTAGGGTTGGAGTTAGGGTTGGAGTTAGGGTTGGAGTTAGGGTTAAGGTTAGGTTTGGAGTTATGGTTAGGGTTAGCATTAGGGTTAGGGTTGGAGTTAGGGTTGGAGTTAGGGTTGGAGTTAGGGTTAGGGTTAGGGTGGGAGTTAGGGTTAGGGTTGGAGTTAGGGTTAGGGTGGGAGTTAGGGTTAGGGTTATGGTTGAAGTTAGGGTTAGGGTTGGAGTTAGGGTTGGAGTTAGGGTTAGGGTGGGAGTTAGGGTTGGAGTTAGGGTCAAGGTTACGTTTGGAGTTAGGGTTAGGGTTAGCATTAGGTTTAGGGTTGGAGTTAGGGTTAGGGTTAGGGTTGGAGTTAGGGTTAGGGTTAGGGTTGGAGTTAGGGTTAAGGTTAGGTTTGGAGTTAGGGTTAGGGTTAGCATTAGGGTTAGGGTTAGGGTTATGGTTATGGTTGAAGTTAGGGTTAGGGTTGGAGTTAGGGTTAAGGTTAGGTTTGGAGTTAGGGTTAGGGTTAGCATTAGGGTTAGGGTTGGAGTTAGGGTTAGGGTTAGGGTTGGAGTTAGGGTTAGGGTGGGAGTTAGGGTTATGGTTAGGGTTGGAGTTAGGGTTAGGGTTGGAGTTGGGGTTAGGGTTAGCATTAGCATCAAGGTTAGCATTAGCATTCGGGTTAGCATTAGCATTCGGGTTAGCATTAGCATTCGGGTTAGCATTAGCATTAGGGTAGGAGTTAGGGTTAGCATTAGCATCAAGGTTAGCATTAGCATTCGGGTTAGCATTAGCATTCGGGTTAGTATTAGGGTAGGAGTTAGGGTTACGGTTAGCATTAGCATCAAGGTTAGCATTAGCATCAGGGTTAGCATTAGCATTAGGGTTAGCATTAGCATTAGGGTTGGAGTTAGGGTTAAGGTTTGGGTTAGGGTAAATCAATGGACAGTGTGGAGGGACTCGCCTCCTGAAGGAGTCAGTAAAGGCCACCTCAGGAGCCTTTTCTGGGCCCCCCAGTCAGGCTGGAGAACCTTCAAACAGCCCAAAATGAGCAAGATCTTTGCTGCCATCTCACCCTGCTGCACCTCAGTGCTCCACCTGAGCTGAGGGGCAGCTGGGAGAAGGTTCCCTGAGCCTCCCTGCTGAAGTAAACAGGAGGGTTAGGGTTAGGGTTGGAGTTAGGGTTAAGGTTAGGGTTGGAGTTAGGGTTAAGGTTAGGTTTGGAGTTAGGGTTAGGGTTAGCATTAGGGTTAGGGTTGGAGTTAGGGTTGGAGTTAGGTTTAGGGTTAGGGTTGGAGTTAGGGTTAGGGTTATGGTTGAAGTTAGGGTTATGGTTGAAGTTAGGGTTAGGGTTGGAGTTAGGGTTAGGGTGGGAGTTAGGGTTATGGTTAGGGTTGGAGTTAGGGTTAGGGTTGGAGTTAGGGTTAAGGTTAGGTTTGGAGTTAGGGTTAGGGTTAGGGTTGGAGTTAGGGTTGGAGTTAGGGTTGGAGTTAGGGTTAAGGTTAGGTTTGGAGTTAGGGTTAGGGTTAGCATTAGGGTTAGGGTTAGGGTTATGGTTGGAGTTAGGTGTAAGGTTAGGGTTGGAGTTAGGGTTAAGGTTAAGTTTGGGGTTAGGGTTAGGGTTGGACTTAGGGTTAGGGTGGGAGTTAGGGTTAGGGTTATGGTTGAAGTTAGGGTTAGGGTTGGAGTTAGGGTTGGAGTTAGGGTTAGGGTGGGAGTTAGGGTTGGAGTTAGGGTTAAGGTTACGTTTGGAGTTAGGGTTAGGGTTAGCATTAGGGTTAGGGTTGGAGTTAGGGTTAGGGTTGGAGTTAGGGTTAAGGTTAGGTTTGGAGTTAGGGTTAGGGTTAGCATTAGGGTTAGTGTTGGAGTTAGGGTTAGCATTAGGGTTCGGGTTGGAGTTAGGGTTGGAGTTAGGGTTAGGGTTAGGGTTGGAGTTAGGGTTAAGGTTAGGTTTGGAGTTAGGGTTAGGGTTAGCATTAGGGTTAGGGTTGGAGTTAGGGTTGGAGTTAGGGTTAGGGTTAGGGTTGGAGTTAGGGTTAGGGTTAGGGTTGGAGTTAGGGTTAGGGTTAGGGTGGGAGTTAGGGTTAGGGTTATGGTTGAAGTTAGGGTTAGGGTTGGAGTTAGGGTTAGGGTGGGAGTTAGGGTTATGGTTAGGGTTGGAGTTAGGGTTAGGGTTGGAGTTAGGGTTGGAGTTAGGGTTAGGGTTAGGGTTGGAGTTAGGGTTGGAGTTAGGGTTAAGGTTAGGTTTGGAGTTAGGGTTAGGGTTAGCATTAGGGTTAGGGTTAGGGTTAGGGTTATGGTTATGGTTGAAGTTAGGGTTAGGGCTGGAGTTAGGGTTAAGGTTAGGTTTGGAGTTGGGGTTAGGGTTAGCATTAGGGTTAGGGTTGGAGTTAGGGTTAGGGTTAGGGTTGGAGTTAGGGTTAGGGTGGGAGTTAGGGTTATGGTTAGGGTTGGAGTTAGGGTTAGGGTTGGAGTTGGGGTTAGGGTTAGCATTAGCATCAAGGTTAGCATTAGCATTCGGGTTAGCATTAGCATTCGGGTTAGAATTAGCATTAGGGTAGGAGTTAGGGTTAGCATTAGCATCAAGGTTAGCATTAGCATTCGGGTTAGCATTAGCATTCGGGTTAGCATTAGCATTCGGGTTAGAATTAGCATTAGGGTAGGAGTTAGGGTTAGCATTAGCATCAAGGTTAGCATTAGCATTCGGGTTAGCATTAGCATTCGGGTTAGTATTAGGGTAGGAGTTAGGGTTACGGTTAGCATTATCATCAAGGTTAGCATTAGCATCAGGGTTAGCATTAGCATTAGGGTTAGCATTAGCATTAGGGTTGGAGTTAGGGTTAAGGTTTGGGTTAGGGTAAATCAATGGACAGTGTGGAGGGACTCGCCTCCTGAAGGAGTCAGTAAAGGCCACCTCAGGAGCCTTTTCTGGGCCCCCCAGTCAGGCTGGAGAACCTTCAAACAGCCCAAAATGAGCAAGATCTTTGCTGCCATCTCACCCTGCTGCACCTCAGTGCTCCACCTGAGCTGAGGGGCAGCTGGGAGAAGGTTCCCTGAGCCTCCCTGCTGAAGTAAACAGGAGGGTTAGGGTTAGGGTTGGAGTTAGGGTTAAGGTTAGGGTTGGAGTTAGGGTTAAGGTTAGGTTTGGAGTTAGGGTTAGGGTTAGCATTAGGGTTAGGGTTGGAGTTAGGGTTGGAGTTAGGTTTAGGGTTAGGGTTGGAGTTAGGGTTAGGGTTAGGGTTGGAGTTAGGGTTAGGGTGGGAGTTAGGGTTAGGGTTATGGTTGAAGTTAGGGTTAGGGTTGGAGTTAGGGTTAAGATTAGCATTAGGGTTAGGGTTAGGGTTGGAGTTAGGGTTAGGGTGGGAGTAAGGGTATGGGTTATGGTTGAAGTTAGGGTTAGGGTTGGAGTTAGGGTTAGGGTTAGCATTAGGGTTAGGGTTGGAGTTAGGGTTGGAGTTAGGGTTAGGGTTAGGGTTGGAGTTAGGGTTAGGGTTAGGGTTGGAGTTAGGGTTAGGGTGGGAGTTAGGGTTAGGGTTGGAGTTAGGGTTGGAGTTAGGGTTAAGGTTAGGTTTGGAGTTAGGGTTAGGGTTAGCATTAGGGTTAGGGTTAGGGTTAAGGTTAGGTTTGGAGTTAGGGTTAGGGTTAGCATTAGGGTTAGGGTTAGGGTTATGGTTGGAGTTAGGTGTAAGGTTAGGGTTGGAGTTAGGGTTAAGGTTAAGTTTGGGGTTAGGGTTAGGGTTGGACTTAGGGTTAGGGTGGGAGTTAGGGTTAGGGTTATGGTTGAAGTTAGGGTTAGGGTTGGAGTTAGGGTTGGAGTTAGGGTTAGGGTGGGAGTTAGGGTTGGAGTTAGGGTTAAGGTTACGTTTGGAGTTAGGGTTAGGGTTAGCATTAGGGTTAGGGTTGGAGTTAGGGTTAGGGTTAGGGTTGGAGTTAGGGTTAAGGTTAGGTTTGGAGTTAGGGTTAGGGTTAGCATTAGGGTTAGTGTTGGAGTTAGGGTTAGCATTAGGGTTAGGGTTGGAGTTAGGGTTAGGGTTAGGGTTGGAGTTAGGGTTAAGGTTAGGTTTGGAGTTAGGGTTATGGTTAGGGTTGGAGTTAGGGTTAGGGTTGGAGTTGGGGTTGGAGTTAGGGTTAGGGTTAGGGTTGGAGTTAGGGTTAGGGTTAGGGTTGGAGTTAGGGTTAGGGTGGGAGTTAGGGTTATGGTTAGGGTTGGAGTTAGGGTTAGGGTTGGAGTTAGGGTTGGAGTTAGGGTTAGGGTTAGGGTTAGGGTTGGAGTTAGGGTTGGAGTTAGGGTTAAGGTTAGGTTTGGAGTTAGGGTTAGGGTTAGCATTAGGGTTAGGGTTAGGGTTATGGTTATGGTTGAAGTTAGGGTTAGGGTTGGAGTTAGGGTTAAGGTTTGGGTTAGGGTAAATCAATGGACAGTGTGGAGGGACTCGCCTCCTGAAGGAGTCAGTAAAGGCCACCTCAGGAGCCTTTTCTGGGCCCCCCAGTCAGGCTGGAGAACCTTCAAACAGCCCAAAATGAGCAAGATCTTTGCTGCCATCTCACCCTGCTGCACCTCAGTGCTCCACCTGAGCTGAGGGGCAGCTGGGAGAAGGTTCCCTGAGCCTCCCTGCTGAAGTAAACAGGAGGGTTAGGGTTAGGGTTGGAGTTAGGGTTAAGGTTAGGGTTGGAGTTAGGGTTAAGGTTAGGTTTGGAGTTAGGGTTAGGGTTAGCATTAGGGTTAGGGTTGGAGTTAGGGTTGGAGTTAGGTTTAGGGTTAGGGTTGGAGTTAGGGTTAGGGTTATGGTTGAAGTTAGGGTTATGGTTGAAGTTAGGGTTAGGGTTGGAGTTAGGGTTAGGGTGGGAGTTAGGGTTATGGTTAGGGTTGGAGTTAGGGTTAGGGTTGGAGTTAGGGTTAAGGTTAGGTTTGGAGTTAGGGTTAGGGTTAGGGTTGGAGTTAGGGTTGGAGTTAGGGTTGGAGTTAGGGTTAAGGTTAGGTTTGGAGTTAGGGTTAGGGTTAGCATTAGGGTTAGGGTTAGGGTTATGGTTGGAGTTAGGTGTAAGGTTAGGGTTGGAGTTAGGGTTAAGGTTAAGTTTGGGGTTAGGGTTAGGGTTGGACTTAGGGTTAGGGTGGGAGTTAGGGTTAGGGTTATGGTTGAAGTTAGGGTTAGGGTTGGAGTTAGGGTTGGAGTTAGGGTTAGGGTGGGAGTTAGGGTTGGAGTTAGGGTTAAGGTTACGTTTGGAGTTAGGGTTAGGGTTAGCATTAGGGTTAGGGTTGGAGTTAGGGTTAGGGTTGGAGTTAGGGTTAAGGTTAGGTTTGGAGTTAGGGTTAGGGTTAGCATTAGGGTTAGTGTTGGAGTTAGGGTTAGCATTAGGGTTCGGGTTGGAGTTAGGGTTGGAGTTAGGGTTAGGGTTAGGGTTGGAGTTAGGGTTAAGGTTAGGTTTGGAGTTAGGGTTAGGGTTAGCATTAGGGTTAGGGTTGGAGTTAGGGTTGGAGTTAGGGTTAGGGTTAGGGTTGGAGTTAGGGTTAGGGTTAGGGTTGGAGTTAGGGTTAGGGTTAGGGTGGGAGTTAGGGTTAGGGTTATGGTTGAAGTTAGGGTTAGGGTTGGAGTTAGGGTTAGGGTGGGAGTTAGGGTTATGGTTAGGGTTGGAGTTAGGGTTGGAGTTAGGGTTAGGGTTGGAGTTAGGGTTGGAGTTAGGGTTAAGGTTAGGTTTGGAGTTAGGGTTAGGGTTAGCATTAGGGTTAGGGTTAGGGTTAGGGTTATGGTTATGGTTGAAGTTAGGGTTAGGGCTGGAGTTAGGGTTAAGGTTAGGTTTGGAGTTGGGGTTAGGGTTAGCATTAGGGTTAGGGTTGGAGTTAGGGTTAGGGTTAGGGTTGGAGTTAGGGTTAGGGTGGGAGTTAGGGTTATGGTTAGGGTTGGAGTTAGGGTTAGGGTTGGAGTTGGGGTTAGGGTTAGCATTAGCATCAAGGTTAGCATTAGCATTCGGGTTAGCATTAGCATTCGGGTTAGAATTAGCATTAGGGTAGGAGTTAGGGTTAGCATTAGCATCAAGGTTAGCATTAGCATTCGGGTTAGCATTAGCATTCGGGTTAGCATTAGCATTCGGGTTAGAATTAGCATTAGGGTAGGAGTTAGGGTTAGCATTAGCATCAAGGTTAGCATTAGCATTCGGGTTAGCATTAGCATTCGGGTTAGCATTAGCATTCGGGTTAGTATTAGGGTAGGAGTTAGGGTTACGGTTAGCATTAGCATCAAGGTTAGCATTAGCATCAGGGTTAGCATTAGCATTAGGGTTAGCATTAGCATTAGGGTTGGAGTTAGGGTTAAGGTTTGGGTTAGGGTAAATCAATGGACAGTGTGGAGGGACTCGCCTCCTGAAGGAGTCAGTAAAGGCCACCTCAGGAGCCTTTTCTGGGCCCCCCAGTCAGGCTGGAGAACCTTCAAACAGCCCAAAATGAGCAAGATCTTTGCTGCCATCTCACCCTGCTGCACCTCAGTGCTCCACCTGAGCTGAGGGGCAGCTGGGAGAAGGTTCCCTGAGCCTCCCTGCTGAAGTAAACAGGAGGGTTAGGGTTAGGGTTGGAGTTAGGGTTAAGGTTAGGGTTGGAGTTAGGGTTAAGGTTAGGTTTGGAGTTAGGGTTAGGGTTAGCATTAGGGTTAGGGTTGGAGTTAGGGTTGGAGTTAGGTTTAGGGTTAGGGTTGGAGTTAGGGTTAGGGTTAGGGTTGGAGTTAGGGTTAGGGTGGGAGTTAGGGTTAGGGTTATGGTTGAAGTTAGGGTTAGGGTTGGAGTTAGGGTTAAGATTAGCATTAGGGTTAGGGTTAGGGTTGGAGTTAGGGTTAGGGTGGGAGTAAGGGTATGGGTTATGGTTGAAGTTAGGGTTAGGGTTGGAGTTAGGGTTAGGGTTAGCATTAGGGTTAGGGTTGGAGTTAGGGTTGGAGTTAGGGTTAGGGTTAGGGTTGGAGTTAGGGTTAGGGTGGGAGTTAGGGTTAGGGTTGGAGTTAGGGTTGGAGTTAGGGTTAAGGTTAGGTTTGGAGTTAGGGTTAGGGTTAGCATTAGGGTTAGGGTTAGGGTTAAGGTTAGGTTTGGAGTTAGGGTTAGGGTTAGCATTAGGGTTAGGGTTAGGGTTAGGGTTATGGTTGGAGTTAGGTGTAAGGTTAGGGTTGGAGTTAGGGTTAAGGTTAAGTTTGGGGTTAGGGTTAGGGTTGGACTTAGGGTTAGGGTGGGAGTTAGGGTTAGGGTTATGGTTGAAGTTAGGGTTAGGGTTGGAGTTAGGGTTGGAGTTAGGGTTAGGGTGGGAGTTAGGGTTGGAGTTAGGGTTAAGGTTACGTTTGGAGTTAGGGTTAGGGTTAGCATTAGGGTTAGGGTTGGAGTTAGGGTTAGGGTTAGGGTTGGAGTTAGGGTTAAGGTTAGGTTTGGAGTTAGGGTTAGGGTTAGCATTAGGGTTAGTGTTGGAGTTAGGGTTAGCATTAGGGTTAGGGTTGGAGTTAGGGTTAGGGTTAGGGTTGGAGTTAGGGTTAAGGTTAGGTTTGGAGTTAGGGTTATGGTTAGGGTTGGAGTTAGGGTTAGGGTTGGAGTTGGGGTTGGAGTTAGGGTTAGGGTTAGGGTTGGAGTTAGGGTTAGGGTTAGGGTTGGAGTTAGGGTTAGGGTGGGAGTTAGGGTTATGGTTAGGGTTGGAGTTAGGGTTAGGGTTGGAGTTAGGGTTGGAGTTAGGGTTAGGGTTAGGGTTAGGGTTGGAGTTAGGGTTGGAGTTAGGGTTAAGGTTAGGTTTGGAGTTAGGGTTAGGGTTAGCATTAGGGTTAGGGTTAGGGTTATGGTTATGGTTGAAGTTAGGGTTAGGGTTGGAGTTAGGGTTAAGGTTAGGTTTGGAGTTAGGGTTAGGGTTAGCATTAGGGTTAGGGTTGGAGTTAGGGTTAGGGTTAGGGTTGGAGTTAGGGTTAGGGTGGGAGTTAGGGTTATGGTTAGGGTTGGAGTTAGGGTTAGGGTTGGAGTTGGGGTTAGGGTTAGCATTAGCATCAAGGTTAGCATTAGCATTCGGGTTAGCATTAGCATTCGGGTTAGCATTAGCATTCGGGTTAGAATTAGCATTAGGGTAGGAGTTAGGGTTAGCATTAGCATCAAGGTTAGCATTAGCATTCGGGTTAGCATTAGCATTCGGGTTAGTATTAGGGTAGGAGTTAGGGTTACGGTTAGCATTAGCATCAAGGTTAGCATTAGCATCAGGGTTAGCATTAGCATTAGGGTTAGCATTAGCATTAGGGTTGGAGTTAGGGTTAAGGTTTGGGTTAGGGTAAATCAATGGACAGTGTGGAGGGACTCGCCTCCTGAAGGAGTCAGTAAAGGCCACCTCAGGAGCCTTTTCTGGGCCCCCCAGTCAGGCTGGAGAACCTTCAAACAGCCCAAAATGAGCAAGATCTTTGCTGCCATCTCACCCTGCTGCACCTGAGTGCTCCACCTGAGCTGAGGGGCAGCTGGGAGAAGGTTCCCTGAGCCTCCCTGCTGAAGTAAACAGGAGGGTTAGGGTTAGGGTTGGAGTTAGGGTTAAGGTTAGGGTTGGAGTTAGGGTTAAGGTTAGGGTTGGAGTTAGGGTTAGGGTTAGCATTAGGGTTAGGGTTGGAGTTAGGGTTGGAGTTAGGTTTAGGGTTAGGGTTGGAGTTAGGGTTAGGGTTATGGTTGAAGTTAGGGTTATGGTTGAAGTTAGGGTTAGGGTTGGAGTTAGGGTTAGGGTGGGAGTTAGGGTTATGGTTAGGGTTGGAGTTAGGGTTAGGGTTGGAGTTAGGGTTAAGGTTAGGTTTGGAGTTAGGGTTAAGGTTAGGGTTGGAGTTAGGGTTGGAGTTAGGGTTGGAGTTAGGGTTAAGGTTAGGTTTGGAGTTAGGGTTAGGGTTAGCATTAGGGTTAGGGTTAGGGTTATGGTTGGAGTTAGGTGTAAGGTTAGGGTTGGAGTTAGGGTTAAGGTTAAGTTTGGGGTTAGGGTTAGGGTTGGACTTAGGGTTAGGGTGGGAGTTAGGGTTAGGGTTATGGTTGAAGTTAGGGTTAGGGTTGGAGTTAGGGTTGGAGTTAGGGTTAGGGTGGGAGTTAGGGTTGGAGTTAGGGTTAAGGTTACGTTTGGAGTTAGGGTTAGGGTTAGCATTAGGGTTAGGGTTGGAGTTAGGGTTAGGGTTGGAGTTAGGGTTAAGGTTAGGTTTGGAGTTAGGGTTAGGGTTAGCATTAGGGTTAGTGTTGGAGTTAGGGTTAGCATTAGGGTTAGGGTTGGAGTTAGGGTTGGAGTTAGGGTTAGGGTTAGGGTTGGAGTTAGGGTTAAGGTTAGGTTTGGAGTTAGGGTTAGGGTTAGCATTAGGGTTAGGGTTGGAGTTAGGGTTGGAGTTAGGGTTAGGGTTAGGGTTGGAGTTAGGGTTAGGGTTAGGGTTGGAGTTAGGGTTGGAGTTAGGGTTAGGGTTAGGGTTGGAGTTAGGGTTGGAGTTAGGGTTAAGGTTAGGTTTGGAGTTAGGGTTAGGGTTAGCATTAGGGTTAGGGTTAGGGTTAGGGTTATGGTTATGGTTGAAGTTAGGGTTAGGGCTGGAGTTAGGGTTAAGGTTAGGTTTGGAGTTGGGGTTAGGGTTAGCATTAGGGTTAGGGTTGGAGTTAGGGTTAGGGTTAGGGTTGGAGTTAGGGTTAGGGTGGGAGTTAGGGTTATGGTTAGGGTTGGAGTTAGGGTTAGGGTTGGAGTTGGGGTTAGGGTTAGCATTAGCATCAAGGTTAGCATTAGCATTCGGGTTAGCATTAGCATTCGGGTTAGCATTAGCATTCGGGTTAGAATTAGCATTAGGGTAGGAGTTAGGGTTAGCATTAGCATCAAGGTTAGCATTAGCATTCGGGTTAGCATTAGCATTCGGGTTAGTATTAGGGTAGGAGTTAGGGTTACGGTTAGCATTAGCATCAAGGTTAGCATTAGCATCAGGGTTAGCATTAGCATTAGGGTTAGCATTAGCATTAGGGTTGGAGTTAGGGTTAAGGTTTGGGTTAGGGTAAATCAATGGACAGTGTGGAGGGACTCGCCTCCTGAAGGAGTCAGTAAAGGCCACCTCAGGAGCCTTTTCTGGGCCCCCCAGTCAGGCTGGAGAACCTTCAAACAGCCCAAAATGAGCAAGATCTTTGCTGCCATCTCACCCTGCTGCACCTGAGTGCTCCACCTGAGCTGAGGGGCAGCTGGGAGAAGGTTCCCTGAGCCTCCCTGCTGAAGTAAACAGGAGGGTTAGGGTTAGGGTTGGAGTTAGGGTTAAGGTTAGGGTTGGAGTTAGGGTTAAGGTTAGGTTTGGAGTTAGGGTTAGGGTTAGCATTAGGGTTAGGGTTGGAGTTAGGGTTGGAGTTAGGTTTAGGGTTAGGGTTGGAGTTAGGGTTGGAGTTAGGGTTAGGGTGGGAGTTAGGGTTAGGGTTATGGTTGAAGTTAGGGTTAGGGTTGAAGTTAGGGTTAGGGTTGGAGTTAGGGTTAGGGTTAGCATTAGTGTTAGGGTTGGAGTTAGGGTTAGGGTTAGGGTTGGAGTTAGGGTTAGGGTTAGGGTTGGAGTTAGGGTTAGGGTGGGAGTTAGGGTTAGGGTTATGGTTGAAGTTAGGGTTAGGGTTGGAGTTAGGGTTAGGGTGGGAGTTAGGGTTATGGTTAGGGTTGGAGTTAGGGTTAGGGTTGGAGTTAGGGTTGGAGTTAGGGTTAAGGTTAGGTTTGGAGTTAGGGTTAGGGTTAGCATTAGGGTTAGTGTTAGGGTTATGGTTATGGTTGAAGTTAGGGTTAGGGTTGGAGTTAGGGTTAAGGTTAGGGTTGGAGTTAGGGTTAGGGTTAGGGTTAGCATTAGGGTTAGGGTTGGAGTTAGGGTTGGAGTTAGGTTTAGGGTTAGGGTTGGAGTTAGGGTTAGGGTTAGGGTGGGAGTTAGGGTTAGGGTTATGGTTGAAGTTAGGGTTAGGGTTGGAGTTAGGGTTAGGGTGGGAGTTAGGGTTATGGTTAGGGTTTGAGTTAGGGTTAGGGTTGGAGGTAGGGTTAGGGTTAGGGTTAGGGTTGGAGTTAGGGTTGGAGTTAGGGTTAAGGTTAGGTTTGGAGTTAGGGTTAGGGTTAGCATTAGGGTTAGGGTTATGGTTATGGTTGAAGTTAGGGTTAGGGTTGGAGTTAGGGTTAAGGTTAGGTTTGGAGTTAGGGTTAGCATTAGGGTTAGGGTTGGAGTTAGGGTTGGAGTTAGGGTTAGGGTTATGGTTGAAGTTAGGGTTAGGGTTGGAGTTAGGGTTAGGGTTGGAGTTAGGTGTAAGGTTAGGGTTGGAGTTAGGGTTAGGGTGGGAGTAAGGGTATGGGTTATGGTTGAAGTTAGGGTTAGGGTTGGAGTTAGGGTTAGGGTTGGAGTTAGGGTTAAGGTTAGGGTTGGAGTTAGGGTTGGAGTTAGGGTTAGGGTTATGGTTGAAGTTAGGGTTAGGGTTGGAGTTAGGGTTAGGGTTGGAGTTAGGGTTAAGGTTAGGTTTGGGGTTAGGGTTAGGGTTGGAGTTAGGGTTGGAGTTAGGGTTAGGGTGGGAGTTAGGGTTAGGGTTATGGTTGAAGTTAGGGTTAGGGTTGGAGTTAGGGTTGGAGTTAGGGTTAGGGTGGGAGTTAGGGTTAGGGTTAGGGTTGGAGTTAGGGTTAGGGTGGGAGTTAGGGTTATGGTTAGGGTTGGAGTTAGGGTTAGGGTTGGAGTTGGGGTTAGGGTTAGCATTAGCATCAAGGTTAGCATTAGCATTCGGGTTAGCATTAGCATTCGGGTTAGCATTAGCATTCGGGTTAGCATTAGCATTCGGGTTAGCATTAGCATTCGGGTTAGTATTAGGGTAGGAGTTAGGGTTACGGTTAGCATTAGCATCAAGGTTAGCATTAGCATCAGGGTTAGCATTAGCATTAGGGTTAGCATTAGCATTAGGGTTGGAGTTAGGGTTAAGGTTTGGGTTAGGGTAAATCAATGGACAGTGTGGAGGGACTCGCCTCCTGAAGGAGTCAGTAAAGGCCACCTCAGGAGCCTTTTCTGGGCCCCCCAGTCAGGCTGGAGAACCTTCAAACAGCCCAAAATGAGCAAGATCTTTGCTGCCATCTCAGCCTGCTGCACCTCAGTGCTCCACCTGAGCTGAGGGGCAGCTGGGAGAAGGTTCCCTGAGCCTCCCTGCTGAAGTAAACAGGAGGGTTAGGGTTAGGGTTGGAGTTAGGGTTAAGGTTAGGGTTGGAGTTAGGGTTAAGGTTAGGTTTGGAGTTAGGGTTAGGGTTAGCATTAGGGTTAGGGTTGGAGTTAGGGTTGGAGTTAGGTTTAGGGTTAGGGTTGGAGTTAGGGTTAGGGTTAGGGTTGGAGTTAGGGTTAGGGTGGGAGTTAGGGTTAGGGTTATGGTTGAAGTTAGGGTTAGGGTTGGAGTTAGGGTTAAGATTAGCATTAGGGTTAGGGTTAGGGTTGGAGTTAGGGTTAGGGTGGGAGTAAGGGTATGGGTTATGGTTGAAGTTAGGGTTAGGGTTGGAGTTAGGGTTGGAGTTAGGGTTAGGGTTAGGGTTGGAGTTAGGGTTAGGGTTAGGGTTGGAGTTAGGGTTAGGGTGGGAGTTAGGGTTAGGGTTATGGTTGAAGTTAGGGTTAGGGTTGGAGTTAGGGTTAGGGTGGGAGTTAGGGTTATGGTTAGGGTTGGAGTTAGGGTTAGGGTTGGAGTTAGGGTTAAGGTTAGGTTTGGAGTTAGGGTTAGGGTTGGAGTTAGGGTTGGAGTTAGGGTTAAGGTTAGGTTTGGAGTTAGGGTTAGGGTTAGCATTAGGGTTAGGGTTAGGGTTATGGTTGGAGTTAGGTGTAAGGTTAGGGTTGGAGTTAGGGTTAAGGTTAAGTTTGGGGTTAGGGTTAGGGTTGGACTTAGGGTTAGGGTGGGAGTTAGGGTTAGGGTTATGGTTGAAGTTAGGGTTAGGGTTGGAGTTAGGGTTGGAGTTAGGGTTAGGGTGGGAGTTAGGGTTGGAGTTAGGGTTAAGGTTACGTTTGGAGTTAGGGTTAGGGTTAGCATTAGGGTTAGGGTTGGAGTTAGGGTTAGGGTTAGGGTTGGAGTTAGGGTTAAGGTTAGGTTTGGAGTTAGGGTTAGGGTTAGCATTAGGGTTAGTGTTGGAGTTAGGGTTAGCATTAGGGTTAGGGTTGGAGTTAGGGTTAGGGTTAGGGTTGGAGTTAGGGTTAAGGTTAGGTTTGGAGTTAGGGTTAGGGTTAGCATTAGGGTTAGGGTTGGAGTTAGGGTTGGAGTTAGGGTTAGGGTTAGGGTTGGAGTTAGGGTTAGGGTTAGGGTTGGAGTTAGGGTTAGGGTTAGGGTGGGAGTTAGGGTTAGGGTTATGGTTGAAGTTAGGGTTAGGGTTGGAGTTAGGGTTAGGGTGGGAGTTAGGTTTATGGTTAGGGTTGGAGTTAGGGTTAGGGTTGGAGTTAGGGTTAGGGTTAGGGTTAGGGTTGGAGTTAGGGTTGGAGTTAGGGTTAAGGTTAGGTTTGGAGTTAGGCTTAGGGTTAGCATTAGGGTTAGGGTTAGGGTTATGGTTATGGTTGAAGTTAGGGTTAGGGTTGGAGTTAGGGTTAAGGTTAGGTTTGGAGTTAGGGTTAGGGTTAGCATTAGGGTTAGGGTTGGAGTTAGGGTTAGGGTTAGGGTTGGAGTTAGGATTAGGGTGGGAGTTAGGGTTAGGGTTATGGTTGAAGTTAGGGTTAGGGTTGGAGTTAGGGTTAGGGTGGGAGTTAGGGTTAGGGTGGGAGTTAGGGTTATGGTTAGGGTTGGAGTTAGGGTTAGGGTTGGAGTTGGGGTTAGGGTTAGCATTAGCATCAAGGTTAGCATTAGCATTCGGGTTAGCATTAGCATTCGGGTTAGAATTAGCATTAGGGTAGGAGTTAGGGTTAGCATTAGCATCAAGGTTAGCATTAGCATTCGGGTTAGCATTAGCATTCGGGTTAGTATTAGGGTAGGAGTTAGGGTTACGTTAGCATTAGCATCAAGGTTAGCATTAGCATCAGGGTTAGCATTAGCATTAGGGTTAGGGTTAGCATTAGGGTTGGAGTTAGGGTTAAGGTTTGGGTTAGGGTAAATCAATGGACAGTGTGGAGGGACTCGCCTCCTGAAGGAGTCAGTAAAGGCCACCTCAGGAGCCTTTTCTGGGCCCCCCAGTCAGGCTGGAGAACCTTCAAACAGCCCAAAATGAGCAAGATCTTTGCTGCCATCTCACCCTGCTGCACCTCAGTGCTCCACCTGAGCTGAGGGGCAGCTGGGAGAAGGTTCCCTGAGCCTCCCTGCTGAAGTAAACAGGAGGGTTAGGGTTAGGGTTGGAGTTAGGGTTAAGGTTAGGGTTGGAGTTAGGGTTAAGGTTAGGTTTGGAGTTAGGGTTAGGGTTAGCATTAGGGTTAGGGTTGGAGTTAGGGTTAGGGTTAGGGTTGGAGTTAGGGTTAGGGTTAGGGTTGGAGTTAGGGTTAGGGTGGGAGTTAGGGTTAGGGTTATGGTTGAACTTAGGGTTAGGGTTGGAGTTAGGGTTAGGGTGGGAGTTAGGGTTATGGTTAGGGTTGGAGTTAGGGTTAGGGTTGGAGTTAGGGTTAAGGTTAGGTTTGGTGTTAGGGTTAGGGTTAGGGTTGGAGTTAGGGTTGGAGTTAGGGTTAAGGTTAGGTTTGGAGTTAGGGTTAGGGTTAGCATTAGGGTTAGGGTTGGAGTTAGGGTTGGAGTTATGGTTAGGGTGGGAGTTAGGGTATGGGTTATGGTTGAAGTTAGGGTTAGGGTTGGAGTTAGGGTTAGGGTGGGAGTTAGGGTTAGGGTGGGAGTTAGGGTTAAGGTTAGGTTTGGAGTTAGGGTTAGGGTTAGCATTAGGGTTAGGGTTGGAGTTAGGGTTGGAGTTATGGTTAGGGTGGGAGTTAGGGTATGGGTTATGGTTGAAGTTAGGGTTAGGGTTGGAGTTAGGGTTAGGGTGGGAGTTAGGGTTAGGGTGGGAGTTAGGGTTATGGTTAGGGTTGGAGTTAGGGTTAGGGTTGGAGTTGGGGTTAGGGTTAGCATTAGCATCAATGTTAGCATTAGCATTCGGGTTAGCATTAGCATTCGGGTTAGAATTAGCATTAGGGTAGGAGTTAGGGTTAGCATTAGCATTCGGGTTAGCATTAGCATTCGGGTTAGTATTAGGGTAGGAGTTAGGGTTACGGTTAGCATTAGCATCAGGGTTAGCATTAGCATTAGGGTTAGCATTAGCATCAGGGTTAGCATTAGCATTAGGGTTAGGGTTAGCATTAGGGTTGGAGTTAGGGTTAAGGTTTGGGTTAGGGTAAATCAATGGACAGTGTGGAGGGACTCGCCTCCTGAAGGAGTCAGTAAAGGCCACCTCAGGAGCCTTTTCTGGGTCCCCCAGTCAGGCTGGAGAACCTTCAAACAGCCCAAAATGAGCAAGATCTTTGCTGCCATCTCACCCTGCTGCACCTCAGTGCTCCACCTGAGCTGAGGGGCAGCTGGGAGAAGGTTCCCTGAGCCTCCCTGCTGAAGTAAACAGGAGGGTTAGGGTTAGGGTTGGAGTTAGGGTTAGGGTTGGAGTTAGGGTTAGGGTGGGAGTAAGGGTATGGGTTATGGTTGAAGTTAGGGTTAGGGTTGGAGTTAGGGTTAGGGTTAGCATTAGGGTTAGGGTTGGAGTTAGGGTTAGGGTTAGGGTTGGAGTTAGGGTTAGGGTTGGAGTTAGGGTTAGGGTGGGAGTTAGGGTTAGGGTTATGGTTGAAGTTAGGGTTAGGGTTGGAGTTAGGGTTAGGGTGGGAGTTAGGGTTATGGTTAGGGTTGGAGTTAGGGTTAGGGTTGGAGTTAGGGTTGGAGTTAGGGTTAAGGTTAGGTTTGGAGTTAGGGTTAGGGTTAGCATTAGGGTTAGTGTTAGGGTTATGGTTATGGTTGAAGTTAGGGTTAGGGTTGGAGTTAGGGTTAAGGTTAGGGTTGGAGTTAGGGTTAGGGTTAGGGTTAGCATTAGGGTTAGGGTTGGAGTTAGGGTTGGAGTTAGGTTTAGGGTTAGGGTTGGAGTTAGGGTTAGGGTTAGGGTGGGAGTTAGGGTTAGGGTTATGGTTGAAGTTAGGGTTAGGGTTGGAGTTAGGGTTAGGGTGGGAGTTAGGGTTATGGTTAGGGTTTGAGTTAGGGTTAGGGTTGGAGGTAGGGTTAGGGTTAGGGTTAGGGTTGGAGTTAGGGTTGGAGTTAGGGTTAAGGTTAGGTTTGGAGTTAGGGTTAGGGTTAGCATTAGGGTTAGGGTTATGGTTATGGTTGAAGTTAGGGTTAGGGTTGGAGTTAGGGTTAAGGTTATGGTTGAAGTTAGGGTTAGGGTTGGAGTTAGGGTTAGGGTTGGAGTTAGGGTTAAGGTTAGGGTTGGAGTTAGGGTTGGAGTTAGGGTTAGGGTTATGGTTGAAGTTAGGGTTAGGGTTGGAGTTAGGGTTAGGGTTGGAGTTAGGGTTAAGGTTAGGTTTGGGGTTAGGGTTAGGGTTGGAGTTAGGGTTGGAGTTAGGGTTAGGGTGGGAGTTAGGGTTAGGGTTATGGTTGAAGTTAGGGTTAGGGTTGGAGTTAGGGTTGGAGTTAGGGTTAGGGTGGGAGTTAGGGTTGGAGTTAGGGTTAAGGTTAGGTTTGGAGTTAGGGTTAGGGTTAGCATTAGGGTTAGGGTTGGAGTTAGGGTTAGGGTTAGGGTTGGAGTTAGGGTTAGGGTGGGAGTTAGGGTTATGGTTAGGGTTGGAGTTAGGGTTAGGGTTGGAGTTGGGGTTAGGGTTAGCATTAGCATCAAGGTTAGCATTAGCATTCGGGTTAGCATTAGCATTCGGGTTAGCATTAGCATTCGGGTTAGAATTAGCATTAGGGTAGGAGTTAGGGTTAGCATTAGCATCAAGGTTAGCATTAGCATTCGGGTTAGCATTAGCATTCGGGTTAGTATTAGGGTAGGAGTTAGGGTTACGGTTAGCATTAGCATCAAGGTTAGCATTAGCATCAGGGTTAGCATTAGCATTAGGGTTAGCATTAGCATTAGGGTTGGAGTTAGGGTTAAGGTTTGGGTTAGGGTAAATCAATGGACAGTGTGGAGGGACTCGCCTCCTGAAGGAGTCAGTAAAGGCCACCTCAGGAGCCTTTTCTGGGCTCCCCAGTCAGGCTGGAGAACCTTCAAACAGCCCAAAATGAGCAAGATCTTTGCTGCCATCTCACCCTGCTGCACCTCAGTGCTCCACCTGAGCTGAGGGGCAGCTGGGAGAAGGTTCCCTGAGCCTCCCTGCTGAAGTAAACAGGAGGGTTAGGGTTAGGGTTGGAGTTAGGGTTAAGGTTAGGGTTGGAGTTAGGGTTAAGGTTAGGTTTGGAGTTAGGGTTAGGGTTAGCATTAGGGTTAGGGTTGGAGTTAGGGTTGGAGTTAGGTTTAGGGTTAGGGTTGGAGTTAGGGTTAGGGTTAGGGTTGGAGTTAGGGTTAGGGTTAGGGTTGGAGTTAGGGTTAGGGTGGGAGTTAGGGTTAGGGTTATGGTTGAAGTTAGGGTTAGGGTTGGAGTTAGGGTTAAGATTAGCATTAGGGTTAGGGTTAGGGTTGGAGTTAGGGTTAGGGTGGGAGTAAGGGTATGGGTTATGGTTGAAGTTAGGGTTAGGGTTGGAGTTAGGGTTAGGGTTAGCATTAGGGTTAGGGTTGGAGTTAGGGTTGGAGTTAGGGTTAGGGTTAGGGTTGGAGTTAGGGTTAGGGTTAGGGTTGGAGTTAGGGTTAGGGTTAGGGTGGGAGTTAGGGTTAGGGTTATGGTTGAAGTTAGGGTTAGGGTTGGAGTTACGGTTAGGGTGGGAGTTAGGGTTATGGTTAGGGTTGGAGTTAGGGTTAGGGTTGGAGTTAGGGTTAAGGTTAGGTTTGGAGTTAGGGTTAGGGTTGGAGTTAGGGTTGGAGTTAGGGTTGGAGTTAGGGTTAAGGTTAGGTTTGGAGTTAGGGTTAGGGTTAGCATTAGGGTTAGGGTGGGAGTTAGGGTTAGGGTTATGGTTGAAGTTAGGGTTAGGGTTGGAGTTAGGGTTGGAGTTAGGGTTAGGGTGGGAGTTAGGGTTGGAGTTAGGGTTAAGGTTACGTTTGGAGTTAGGGTTAGGGTTAGCATTAGGGTTAGGGTTGGAGTTAGGGTTAGGGTTAGGGTTGGAGTTAGGGTTAGGGTTGGAGTTAGGGTTAAGGTTAGGTTTGGAGTTAGGGTTAGGGTTAGGGTTGGAGTTAGGGTTGGAGTTAGGGTTGGAGTTAGGGTTAAGGTTAGGTTTGGAGTTAGGGTTAGGGTTAGCATTAGGGTTAGGGTTAGGGTTATGGTTGGAGTTAGGTGTAAGGTTAGGGTTGGAGTTAGGGTTAAGGTTAAGTTTGGGGTTAGGGTTAGGGTTAGCATTAGGGTTAGTGTTGGAGTTAGGGTTAGCATTAGGGTTAGGGTTGGAGTTAGGGTTGGAGTTAGGGTTAGGGTTAGGGTTGGAGTTAGGGTTAAGGTT
The DNA here is from genome assembly GCA_027382335.1 of Takifugu ocellatus. Lineage (NCBI taxonomy): Eukaryota > Metazoa > Chordata > Actinopteri > Tetraodontiformes > Tetraodontidae > Takifugu > Takifugu ocellatus. Next base: position 175,540 of record JAPVLW010000008.1, on the reverse strand, counting down.
AGGTTTGGAGTTAGGGTTAGGGTTAGCATTAGGGTTAGGGTTGGAGTTAGGGTTGGAGTTAGGGTTGGAGTTAGGGTTGGAGTTAGGGTTAAGGTTAGGTTTGGAGTTAGGGTTAGGGTTAGCATTAGGGTTAGGGTGGGAGTTAGGGTTAGGGTTATGGTTGAAGTTAGGGTTAGGGTTGGAGTTAGGGTTAGGGTGGGAGTTAGGGTTAGGGTGGGAGTTAGGGTTGGAGTTAGGGTTAAGGTTACGTTTGGAGTTAGGGTTAGGGTTAGCATTAGGGTTAGGGTTGGAGTTAGGGTTAGGGTTAGGGTTGGAGTTAGGGTTAAGGTTAGGTTTGGAGTTAGGGTTAGGGTTAGCATTAGGGTTAGTGTTGGAGTTAGGGTTAGCATTAGGGTTAGGGTTGGAGTTAGGGTTGGAGTTAGGGTTAGGGTTAGGGTTGGAGTTAGGGTTAAGGTTAGGTTTGGAGTTAGGGTTAGGGTTAGCATTAGGGTTAGGGTTGGAGTTAGGGTTGGAGTTAGGGTTAGGGTTAGGGTTGGAGTTAGGGTTAGGGTTAGGGTTGGAGTTAGGGTTAGGGTGGGAGTTAGGGTTATGGTTAGGGTTGGAGTTAGGGTTAGGGTTGGAGTTAGGGTTGGAGTTAGGGTTAGGGTTAGGGTTAGGGTTGGAGTTAGGGTTGGAGTTAGGGTTAAGGTTAGGTTTGGAGTTAGGGTTAGGGTTAGCATTAGGGTTAGGGTTAGGGTTATGGTTATGGTTGAAGTTAGGGTTAGGGTTGGAGTTAGGGTTAAGGTTAGGTTTGGAGTTAGGGTTAGGGTTAGCATTAGGGTTAGGGTTGGAGTTAGGGTTAGGGTTAGGGTTGGAGTTAGGGTTAGGGTGGGAGTTAGGGTTATGGTTAGGGTTGGAGTTAGGGTTAGGGTTGGAGTTGGGGTTAGGGTTAGCATTAGCATCAAGGTTAGCATTAGCATTCGGGTTAGCATTAGCATTCGGGTTAGCATTAGCATTCGGGTTAGCATTAGCATTCGGGTTAGAATTAGCATTAGGGTAGGAGTTAGGGTTAGCATTAGCATCAAGGTTAGCATTAGCATTCGGGTTAGCATTAGCATTCGGGTTAGTATTAGGGTAGGAGTTAGGGTTACGGTTAGCATTAGCATCAAGGTTAGCATTAGCATCAGGGTTAGCATTAGCATTAGGGTTGGAGTTAGGGTTAAGGTTTGGGTTAGGGTAAATCAATGGACAGTGTGGAGGGACTCGCCTCCTGAAGGAGTCAGTAAAGGCCACCTCAGGAGCCTTTTCTGGGCCCCCCAGTCAGGCTGGAGAACCTTCAAACAGCCCAAAATGAGCAAGATCTTTGCTGCCATCTCACCCTGCTGCACCTCAGTGCTCCACCTGAGCTGAGGGGCAGCTGGGAGAAGGTTCCCTGAGCCTCCCTGCTGAAGTAAACAGGAGGGTTAGGGTTAGGGTTGGAGTTAGGGTTAAGGTTAGGGTTGGAGTTAGGGTTAAGGTTAGGTTTGGAGTTAGGGTTAGGGTTAGCATTAGGGTTAGGGTTGGAGTTAGGGTTGGAGTTAGGTTTAGGGTTAGGGTTGGAGTTAGGGTTGGAGTTAGGGTTAGGGTGGGAGTTAGGGTTAGGGTTATGGTTGAAGTTAGGGTTAGGGTTGGAGTTAGGGTTAAGATTAGCATTAGGGTTAGGGTTAGGGTTGGAGTTAGGGTTAGGGTGGGAGTAAGGGTATGGGTTATGGTTGAAGTTAGGGTTAGGGTTGGAGTTAGGGTTAGGGTTAGCATTAGGGTTAGGGTTGGAGTTAGGGTTAGGGTTAGGGTTGGAGTTAGGGTTAGGGTTAGGGTTGGAGTTAGGGTTAGGGTGGGAGTTAGGGTTAGGGTTATGGTTGAAGTTAGGGTTAGGGTTGGAGTTAGGGTTAGGGTGGGAGTTAGGGTTATGGTTAGGGTTGAAGTTAGGGTTAGGGTTGGAGTTAGGGTTAGGGTGGGAGTTAGGGTTATGGTTAGGGTTGGAGTTAGGGTTAGGGTTGGAGTTAGGGTTAAGGTTAGGTTTGGAGTTAGGGTTAGGGTTAGGGTTGGAGTTAGGGTTGGATTTAGGGTTGGAGTTAGGGTTAAGGTTAGGTTTGGAGTTAGGGTTAGGGTTAGCATTAGGGTTAGGGTTAGGGTTATGGTTGGAGTTAGGTGTAAGGTTAGGGTTGGAGTTAGGGTTAAGGTTAAGTTTGGGGTTAGGGTTAGGGTTGGACTTAGGGTTAGGGTGGGAGTTAGGGTTAGGGTTATGGTTGAAGTTAGGGTTAGGGTTGGAGTTAGGGTTAGGGTGGGAGTTAGGGTTGGAGTTAGGGTTAAGGTTACGTTTGGAGTTAGGGTTAGGGTTAGCATTAGGGTTAGGGTTGGAGTTAGGGTTAGGGTTAGGGTTGGAGTTAGGGTTAAGGTTAGGTTTGGAGTTAGGGTTAGGGTTAGCATTAGGGTTAGTGTTGGAGTTAGGGTTAGCATTAGGGTTAGGGTTGGAGTTAGGGTTGGAGTTAGGGTTAGGGTTAGGGTTGGAGTTAGGGTTAAGGTTAGGTTTGGAGTTAGGGTTAGGGTTAGCATTAGGGTTAGGGTTGGAGTTAGGGTTGGAGTTAGGGTTAGGGTTAGGGTTGGAGTTAGGGTTAGGGTTGGAGTTAGGGTTAGGGTTAGGGTGGGAGTTAGGGTTAGGGTTATGGTTGAAGTTAGGGTTAGGGTTGGAGTTAGGGTTGGAGTTAGGGTTAGGGTTAGGGTTAGGGTTGGAGTTAGGGTTGGAGTTAGGGTTAAGGTTAGGTTTGGAGTTAGGGTTAGGGTTAGCATTAGGGTTAGGGTTAGGGTTATGGTTATGGTTGAAGTTAGGGTTAGGGTTGGAGTTAGGGTTAAGGTTAGGTTTGGAGTTAGGGTTAGGGTTAGCATTAGGGTTAGGGTTGGAGTTAGGGTTGGAGTTAGGGTTAGGGTGGGAGTTAGGGTTAGGGTTAGGGTGGGAGTTAGGGTTAGGGTTATGGTTGAAGTTAGGGTTAGGGTTGGAGTTAGGGTTGGAGTTAGGGTTAGGGTTAGGGTTAGGGTTGGAGTTAGGGTTGGAGTTAGGGTTAAGGTTAGGTTTGGAGTTAGGGTTAGGGTTAGCATTAGGGTTAGGGTTAGGGTTATGGTTATGGTTGAAGTTAGGGTTAGGGTTGGAGTTAGGGTTAAGGTTAGGTTTGGAGTTAGGGTTAGGGTTAGCATTAGGGTTAGGGTTGGAGTTAGGGTTGGAGTTAGGGTTAGGGTGGGAGTTAGGGTTAGGGTTATGGTTGAAGTTAGGGTTAGGGTTGGAGTTAGGGTTAAGATTAGCATTAGGGTTAGGGTTAGGGTTGGAGTTAGGGTTAGGGTGGGAGTAAGGGTATGGGTTATGGTTGAAGTTAGGGTTAGGGTTGGAGTTAGGGTTAGGGTTAGCATTAGGGTTAGGGTTGGAGTTAGGGTTAGGGTTAGGGTTGGAGTTAGGGTTAGGGTTAGGGTTGGAGTTAGGGTTAGGGTGGGAGTTAGGGTTAGGGTTATGGTTGAAGTTAGGGTTAGGGTTGGAGTTAGGGTTAGGGTGGGAGTTAGGGTTATGGTTAGGGTTGAAGTTAGGGTTAGGGTTGGAGTTAGGGTTAGGGTGGGAGTTAGTGTTATGGTTAGGGTTGGAGTTAGGGTTAGGGTTGGAGTTAGGGTTAAGGTTAGGTTTGGAGTTAGGGTTAGGGTTAGGGTTGGAGTTAGGGTTGGATTTAGGGTTGGAGTTAGGGTTAAGGTTAGGTTTGGAGTTAGGGTTAGGGTTAGCATTAGGGTTAGGGTTAGGGTTATGGTTGGAGTTAGGTGTAAGGTTAGGGTTGGAGTTAGGGTTAAGGTTAAGTTTGGGGTTAGGGTTAGGGTTGGACTTAGGGTTAGGGTGGGAGTTAGGGTTAGGGTTATGGTTGAAGTTAGGGTTAGGGTTGGAGTTAGGGTTGGAGTTAGGGTTAGGGTGGGAGTTAGGGTTGGAGTTAGGGTTAAGGTTACGTTTGGAGTTAGGGTTAGGGTTAGCATTAGGGTTAGGGTTGGAGTTAGGGTTAGGGTTAGGGTTGGAGTTAGGGTTAAGGTTAGGTTTGGAGTTAGGGTTAGGGTTAGCATTAGGGTTAGTGTTGGAGTTAGGGTTAGCATTAGGGTTAGGGTTGGAGTTAGGGTTGGAGTTAGGGTTAGGGTTAGGGTTGGAGTTAGGGTTAAGGTTAGGTTTGGAGTTAGGGTTAGGGTTAGCATTAGGGTTAGGGTTGGAGTTAGGGTTGGAGTTAGGGTTAGGGTTAGGGTTGGAGTTAGGGTTAGGGTTAGGGTTAGGGTTAGGGTGGGAGTTAGGGTTAGGGTTATGGTTGAAGTTAGGGTTAGGGTTGGAGTTAGGGTTGGAGTTAGGGTTAGGGTTAGGGTTGGAGTTAGGGTTGGAGTTAGGGTTGGAGTTAGGGTTAAGGTTAGGTTTGGAGTTAGGGTTAGGGTTAGCATTAGGGTTAGGGTTAGGGTTATGGTTATGGTTGAAGTTAGGGTTAGGGTTGGAGTTAGAGTTAAGGTTAGGTTTGGAGTTAGGGTTAGGGTTAGCATTAGGGTTAGGGTTGGAGTTAGGGTTAGGGTTAGGGTTGGAGTTAGGGTTAGGGTGGGAGTTAGGGTTATGGTTAGGGTTGGAGTTAGGTTTAGGGTTGGAGTTGGGGTTAGGGTTAGCATTAGCATCAAGGTTAGCATTAGCATTCGGGTTAGCATTAGCATTCGGGTTAGCATTAGCATTCCGGTTAGCATTAGCATTCGGGTTAGAATTAGCATTAGGGTAGGAGTTAGGGTTAGCATTAGCATCAAGGTTAGCATTAGCATTCGGGTTAGCATTAGCATTCGGGTTAGTATTAGGGTAGGAGTTAGGGTTACGGTTAGCATTAGCATCAAGGTTAGCATTAGCATCAGGGTTAGCATTAGCATTAGGGTTAGCATTAGCATTAGGGTTGGAGTTAGGGTTGAGGTTAGGGTTGGAGTTAGGGTTAAGGTTAGGTTTGGAGTTAGGGTTAGGGTTAGCATTAGGGTTAGGGTTGGAGTTAGGGTTGGAGTTAGGTTTATGGTTAGGGTTGGAGTTAGGGTTAGGGTTGGAGTTAGGGTTAAGGTTAGGTTTGGAGTTAGGGTTAGGGTTAGGGTTGGAGTTAGGGTTAGGGTTAGGGTTGGAGTTAGGGTTAGGGTTGGAGTTAGGGTTAAGGTTAGGGTTAGGGTTAGGGTTAGGGTTATGGTTGGAGTTAGGTGTAAGGTTAGGGTTGGAGTTAGGGTTAAGGTTAAGTTTGGGGTTAGGGTTAGGGTTGGACTTAGGGTTAGGGTGGGAGTTAGGGTTAGGGTTATGGTTGAAGTTAGGGTTAGGGTTGGAGTTAGGGTTGGAGTTAGGGTTAAGGTTAGGTTTGGAGTTAGGGTTAGGGTTAGCATTAGGGTTAGTGTTGGAGTTAGGGTTAGCATTAGGGTTAGGGTTGGAGTTAGGGTTGGAGTTAGGGTTAGGGTTGGAGTTAGGGTTAAGGTTAGGTTTGGAGTTAGGGTTAGGGTTAGCATTAGGGTTAGGGTTGGAGTTAGGGTTGGAGTTAGGGTTAGGGTTAGGGTTGGAGTTAGGGTTAGGGTTAGGGTTGGAGTTAGGGTTAGGGTTAGGGTTGGAGTTAGGGTTAGGGTTATGGTTGAAGTTAGGGTTAGGGTTAGGGTTAGGGTTGGAGTTAGGGTTAAGGTTAGGTTTGGAGTTAGGGTTAGGGTTAGCATTAGGGTTAGTGTTGGAGTTAGGGTTAGCATTAGGGTTAGGGTTGGAGTTAGGGTTGGAGTTAGGGTTAGGGTTAGGGTTGGAGTTAGGGTTAAGGTTAGGTTTGGAGTTAGGGTTAGGGTTAGCATTAGGGTTAGGGTTGGAGTTAGGGTTGGAGTTAGGGTTAGGGTTAGGGTTGGAGTTAGGGTTAGGGTTAGGGTTGGAGTTAGGGTTAGGGTTAGGGTGGGAGTTAGGGTTAGGGTTATGGTTGAAGTTAGGGTTAGGGTTGGAGTTAGGGTTGGAGTTAGGGTTAGGGTTAGGGTTAGGGTTGGAGTTAGGGTTGGAGTTAGGGTTAAGGTTAGGTTTGGAGTTAGGGTTAGGGTTAGCATTAGGGTTAGGGTTAGGGTTATGGTTATGGTTGAAGTTAGGGTTAGGGTTGGAGTTAGGGTTAAGGTTAGGTTTGGAGTTAGGGTTAGGGTTAGCATTAGGGTTAGGGTTGGAGTTAGGGTTAGGGTTAGGGTTGGAGTTAGGGTTAGGGTGGGAGTTAGGGTTATGGTTAGGGTTGGAGTTAGGGTTAGGGTTGGAGTTGGGGTTAGGGTTAGCATTAGCATCAAGGTTAGCATTAGCATTCGGGTTAGCATTAGCATTCGGGTTAGCATTAGCATTCGGGTTAGCATTAGCATTCGGGTTAGCATTAGCATTCGGGTTAGAATTAGCATTAGGGTAGGAGTTAGGGTTAGCATTAGCATCAAGGTTAGCATTAGCATTCGGGTTAGCATTAGCATTCGGGTTAGTATTAGGGTAGGAGTTAGGGTTACGGTTAGCATTAGCATCAAGGTTAGCATTAGCATCAGGGTTAGCATTAGCATTAGGGTTAGCATTAGCATTAGGGTTGGAGTTAGGGTTAAGGTTAGGGTTAGGGTAAATCAATGGACAGTGTGGAGGGACTCGCCTCCTGAAGGAGTCAGTAAAGGCCACCTCAGGAGCCTTTTCTGGGCCCCCCAGTCAGGCTGGAGAACCTTCAAACAGCCCAAAATGAGCAAGATCTTTGCTGCCATCTCACCCTGCTGCACCTCAGTGCTCCACCTGAGCTGAGGGGCAGCTGGGAGAAGGTTCCCTGAGCCTCCCTGCTGAAGTAAACAGGAGGGTTAGGGTTAGGGTTGGAGTTAGGGTTAAGGTTAGGGTTGGAGTTAGGGTTAAGGTTAGGTTTGGAGTTAGGGTTAGGGTTAGCATTAGGGTTAGGGTTGGAGTTAGGGTTGGAGTTAGGTTTAGGGTTAGGGTTGGAGTTAGGGTTGGAGTTAGGGTTAGGGTGGGAGTTAGGGTTAGGGTTATGGTTGAAGTTAGGGTTAGGGTTGGAGTTAGGGTTAAGATTAGCATTAGGGTTAGGGTTAGGGTTGGAGTTAGGGTTAGGGTGGGAGTAAGGGTATGGGTTATGGTTGAAGTTAGGGTTAGGGTTGGAGTTAGGGTTAGGGTTAGCATTAGGGTTAGGGTTGGAGTTAGGGTTAGGGTTAGGGTTGGAGTTAGGGTTAGGGTTAGGGTTGGAGTTAGGGTTAGGGTGGGAGTTAGGGTTAGGGTTATGGTTGAAGTTAGGGTTAGGGTTGGAGTTAGGGTTAGGGTGGGAGTTAGGGTTATGGTTAGGGTTGAAGTTAGGGTTAGGGTTGGAGTTAGGGTTAGGGTGGGAGTTAGTGTTATGGTTAGGGTTGGAGTTAGGGTTAGGGTTGGAGTTAGGGTTAAGGTTAGGTTTGGAGTTAGGGTTAGGGTTAGGGTTGGAGTTAGGGTTGGATTTAGGGTTGGAGTTAGGGTTAAGGTTAGGTTTGGAGTTAGGGTTAGGGTTAGCATTAGGGTTAGGGTTAGGGTTATGGTTGGAGTTAGGTGTAAGGTTAGGGTTGGAGTTAGGGTTAAGGTTAAGTTTGGGGTTAGGGTTAGGGTTGGACTTAGGGTTAGGGTGGGAGTTAGGGTTAGGGTTATGGTTGAAGTTAGGGTTAGGGTTGGAGTTAGGGTTGGAGTTAGGGTTAGGGTGGGAGTTAGGGTTGGAGTTAGGGTTAAGGTTACGTTTGGAGTTAGGGTTAGGGTTAGCATTAGGGTTAGGGTTGGAGTTAGGGTTAGGGTTAGGGTTGGAGTTAGGGTTAAGGTTAGGTTTGGAGTTAGGGTTAGGGTTAGCATTAGGGTTAGTGTTGGAGTTAGGGTTAGCATTAGGGTTAGGGTTGGAGTTAGGGTTGGAGTTAGGGTTAGGGTTAGGGTTGGAGTTAGGGTTAAGGTTAGGTTTGGAGTTAGGGTTAGGGTTAGCATTAGGGTTAGGGTTGGAGTTAGGGTTGGAGTTAGGTTTAGGGTTAGGGTTGGAGTTAGGGTTGGAGTTAGGGTTAGGGTGGGAGTTAGGGTTAGGGTTATGGTTGAAGTTAGGGTTAGGGTTGGAGTTAGGGTTAAGATTAGCATTAGGGTTAGGGTTGGGGTTGGAGTTAGGGTTAGGGTGGGAGTAAGGGTATGGGTTATGGTTGAAGTTAGGGTTAGGGTTGGAGTTAGGGTTAGGGTTAGCATTAGGGTTAGGGTTGGAGTTAGGGTTAGGGTTAGGGTTGGAGTTAGGGTTAGGGTTAGGGTTGGAGTTAGGGTTAGGGTGGGAGTTAGGGTTAGGGTTATGGTTGAAGTTAGGGTTAGGGTTGGAGTTAGGGTTAGGGTGGGAGTTAGGGTTATGGTTAGGGTTGAAGTTAGGGTTAGGGTTGGAGTTAGGGTTAGGGTGGGAGTTAGTGTTATGGTTAGGGTTGGAGTTAGGGTTAGGGTTGGAGTTAGGGTTAAGGTTAGGTTTGGAGTTAGGGTTAGGGTTAGGGTTGGAGTTAGGGTTGGATTTAGGGTTGGAGTTAGGGTTAAGGTTAGGTTTGGAGTTAGGGTTAGGGTTAGCATTAGGGTTAGGGTTATGGTTGGAGTTAGGTGTAAGGTTAGGGTTGGAGTTAGGGTTAAGGTTAAGTTTGGGGTTAGGGTTAGGGTTGGACTTAGGGTTAGGGTGGGAGTTAGGGTTAGGGTTATGGTTGAAGTTAGGGTTAGGGTTGGAGTTAGGGTTGGAGTTAGGGTTAGGGTGGGAGTTAGGGTTGGAGTTAGGGTTAAGGTTACGTTTGGAGTTAGGGTTAGGGTTAGCATTAGGGTTAGGGTTGGAGTTAGGGTTAGGGTTAGGGTTGGAGTTAGGGTTAAGGTTAGGTTTGGAGTTAGGGTTAGGGTTAGCATTAGGGTTAGTGTTGGAGTTAGGGTTAGCATTAGGGTTAGGGTTGGAGTTAGGGTTGGAGTTAGGGTTAGGGTTAGGGTTGGAGTTAGGGTTAAGGTTAGGTTTGGAGTTAGGGTTAGGGTTAGCATTAGGGTTAGGGTTGGAGTTAGGGTTGGAGTTAGGGTTAGGGTTAGGGTTGGAGTTAGGGTTAGGGTTAGGGTTGGAGTTAGGGTTAGGGTTAGGGTGGGAGTTAGGGTTAGGGTTATGGTTGAAGTTAGGGTTAGGGTTGGAGTTAGGGTTGGAGTTAGGGTTAGGGTTAGGGTTAGGGTTGGAGTTAGGGTTGGAGTTAGGGTTAAGGTTAGGTTTGGAGTTAGGGTTAGGGTTAGCATTAGGGTTAGGGTTAGGGTTATGGTTATGGTTGAAGTTAGGGTTAGGGTTGGAGTTAGGGTTAAGGTTAGGTTTGGAGTTAGGGTTAGGGTTAGCATTAGGGTTAGGGTTGGAGTTAGGGTTAGGGTGGGAGTTAGGGTTAGGGTTATGGTTGAAGTTAGGGTTAGGGTTGGAGTTAGGGTTAAGATTAGCATTAGGGTTAGGGTTAGGGTTGGAGTTAGGGTTAGGGTGGGAGTAAGGGTATGGGTTATGGTTGAAGTTAGGGTTAGGGTTGGAGTTAGGGTTAGGGTTAGCATTAGGGTTAGGGTTGGAGTTAGGGTTAGGGTTAGGGTTGGAGTTAGGGTTAGGGTTAGGGTTGGAGTTAGGGTTAGGGTGGGAGTTAGGGTTAGGGTTATGGTTGAAGTTAGGGTTAGGGTTGGAGTTAGGGTTAGGGTGGGAGTTAGGGTTATGGTTAGGGTTGAAGTTAGGGTTAGGGTTGGAGTTAGGGTTAGGGTGGGAGTTAGTGTTATGGTTAGGGTTGGAGTTAGGGTTAGGGTTGGAGTTAGGGTTAAGGTTAGGTTTGGAGTTAGGGTTAGGGTTAGGGTTGGAGTTAGGGTTGGATTTAGGGTTGGAGTTAGGGTTAAGGTTAGGTTTGGAGTTAGGGTTAGGGTTAGCATTAGGGTTAGGGTTAGGGTTATGGTTGGAGTTAGGTGTAAGGTTAGGGTTGGAGTTAGGGTTAAGGTTAAGTTTGGGGTTAGGGTTAGGGTTGGACTTAGGGTTAGGGTGGGAGTTAGGGTTAGGGTTATGGTTGAAGTTAGGGTTAGGGTTGGAGTTAGGGTTGGAGTTAGGGTTAGGGTGGGAGTTAGGGTTGGAGTTAGGGTTAAGGTTACGTTTGGAGTTAGGGTTAGGGTTAGCATTAGGGTTAGGGTTGGAGTTAGGGTTAGGGTTAGGGTTGGAGTTAGGGTTAAGGTTAGGTTTGGAGTTAGGGTTAGGGTTAGCATTAGGGTTAGTGTTGGAGTTAGGGTTAGCATTAGGGTTAGGGTTGGAGTTAGGGTTGGAGTTAGGGTTAGGGTTAGGGTTGGAGTTAGGGTTAAGGTTAGGTTTGGAGTTAGGGTTAGGGTTAGCATTAGGGTTAGGGTTGGAGTTAGGGTTGGAGTTAGGGTTAGGGTTAGGGTTGGAGTTAGGGTTAGGGTTAGGGTTGGAGTTAGGGTTAGGGTTAGGGTGGGAGTTAGGGTTAGGGTTATGGTTGAAGTTAGGGTTAGGGTTGGAGTTAGGGTTGGAGTTAGGGTTAGGGTTAGGGTTAGGGTTGGAGTTAGGGTTGGAGTTAGGGTTAAGGTTAGGTTTGGAGTTAGGGTTAGGGTTAGCATTAGGGTTAGGGTTAGGGTTATGGTTATGGTTGAAGTTAGGGTTAGGGTTGGAGTTAGGGTTAAGGTTAGGTTTGGAGTTAGGGTTAGGGTTAGCATTAGGGTTAGGGTTGGAGTTAGGGTTAGGGTTAGGGTTGGAGTTAGGGTTAGGGTGGGAGTTAGGGTTATGGTTAGGGTTGGAGTTAGGTTTAGGGTTGGAGTTGGGGTTAGGGTTAGCATTAGCATCAAGGTTAGCATTAGCATTCGGGTTAGCATTAGCATTCGGGTTAGCATTAGCATTCCGGTTAGCATTAGCATTCGGGTTAGAATTAGCATTAGGGTAGGAGTTAGGGTTAGCATTAGCATCAAGGTTAGCATTAGCATTCGGGTTAGCATTAGCATTCGGGTTAGTATTAGGGTAGGAGTTAGGGTTACGGTTAGCATTAGCATCAAGGTTAGCATTAGCATCAGGGTTAGCATTAGCATTAGGGTTAGCATTAGCATTAGGGTTGGAGTTAGGGTTAAGGTTTGGGTTAGGGTAAATCAATGGACAGTGTGGAGGGACTCGCCTCCTGAAGGAGTCAGTAAAGGCCACCTCAGGAGCCTTTTCTGGGCCCCCCAGTCAGGCTGGAGAACCTTCAAACAGCCCAAAATGAGCAAGATCTTTGCTGCCATCTCACCCTGCTGCACCTCAGTGCTCCACCTGAGCTGAGGGGCAGCTGGGAGAAGGTTCCCTGAGCCTCCCTGCTGAAGTAAACAGGAGGGTTAGGGTTGGAGTTAGGGTTGAGGTTAGGGTTGGAGTTAGGGTTAAGGTTAGGTTTGGAGTTAGGGTTAGGGTTAGCATTAGGGTTAGGGTTGGAGTTAGGGTTGGAGTTAGGTTTAGGGTTAGGATTGGAGTTAGGGTTATGGTTAGGGTTGGAGTTAGGGTTAGGGTTGGAGTTAGGGTTAAGGTTAGGTTTGGAGTTAGGGTTAGGGTTAGGGTTGGAGTTAGGGTTAGGGTTAGGGTTGGAGTTAGGGTTGGAGTTAGGGTTGGAGTTAGGGTTAGGGTTAGCATTAGGGTTAGGGTTAGGGTTATGGTTGGAGTTAGGTGTAAGGTTAGGGTTGGAGTTAGGGTTAAGGTTAAGTTTGGGGTTAGGGTTAGGGTTGGACTTAGGGTTAGGGTGGGAGTTAGGGTTAGGGTTATGGTTGAAGTTAGGGTTAGGGTTGGAGTTAGGGTTGGAGTTAGGGTTAGGGTGGGAGTTAGGGTTGGAGTTAGGGTTAAGGTTACGTTTGGAGTTAGGGTTAGGGTTAGCATTAGGGTTAGGGTTGGAGTTAGGGTTAGGGTTAGGGTTGGAGTTAGGGTTAAGGTTAGGTTTGGAGTTAGGGTTAGGGTTAGCATTAGGGTTAGTGTTGGAGTTAGGGTTAGCATTAGGGTTAGGGTTGGAGTTAGGGTTGGAGTTAGGGTTAGGGTTAGGGTTGGAGTTAGGGTTAAGGTTAGGTTTGGAGTTAGGGTTAGGGTTAGCATTAGGGTTAGGGTTGGAGTTAGGGTTGGAGTTAGGGTTAGGGTTAGGGTTGGAGTTAGGGTTAGGGTTAGGGTTGGAGTTAGGGTTAGGGTTAGGGTGGGAGTTAGGGTTAGGGTTATGGTTGAAGTTAGGGTTAGGGTTGGAGTTAGGGTTGGAGTTAGGGTTAGGGTTAGGGTTAGGGTTGGAGTTAGGGTTGGAGTTAGGGTTAAGGTTAGGTTTGGAGTTAGGGTTAGGGTTAGCATTAGGGTTAGGGTTAGGGTTATGGTTATGGTTGAAGTTAGGGTTAGGGTTGGAGTTAGGGTTAAGGTTAGGTTTGGAGTTAGGGTTAGGGTTAGCATTAGGGTTAGGGTTGGAGTTAGGGTTGGAGTTAGGGTTAGGGTGGGAGTTAGGGTTAGGGTTATGGTTGAAGTTAGGGTTAGGGTTGGAGTTAGGGTTAAGATTAGCATTAGGGTTAGGGTTAGGGTTGGAGTTAGGGTTAGGGTGGGAGTAAGGGTATGGGTTATGGTTGAAGTTAGGGTTAGGGTTGGAGTTAGGGTTAGGGTTAGCATTAGGGTTAGGGTTGGAGTTAGGGTTAGGGTTAGGGTTGGAGTTAGGGTTAGGGTTAGGGTTGGAGTTAGGGTTAGGGTTAGGGTTGGAGTTAGGGTTAGGGTTAGGGTTGGAGTTAGGGTTAGGGTGGGAGTTAGGGTTAGGGTTATGGTTGAAGTTAGGGTTAGGGTTGGAGTTAGGGTTAGGGTGGGAGTTAGGGTTATGGTTAGGGTTGAAGTTAGGGTTAGGGTTGGAGTTAGGGTTAGGGTGGGAGTTAGTGTTATGGTTAGGGTTGGAGTTAGGGTTAGGGTTGGAGTTAGGGTTAAGGTTAGGTTTGGAGTTAGGGTTAGGGTTAGGGTTGGAGTTAGGGTTGGATTTAGGGTTGGAGTTAGGGTTAAGGTTAGGTTTGGAGTTAGGGTTAGGGTTAGCATTAGGGTTAGGGTTAGGGTTATGGTTGGAGTTAGGTGTAAGGTTAGGGTTGGAGTTAGGGTTAAGGTTACGTTTGGAGTTAGGGTTAGGGTTAGCATTAGGGTTAGGGTTGGAGTTAGGGTTAGGGTTAGGGTTGGAGTTAGGGTTAAGGTTAGGTTTGGAGTTAGGGTTAGGGTTAGCATTAGGGTTAGTGTTGGAGTTAGGGTTAGCATTAGGGTTAGGGTTGGAGTTAGGGTTGGGGTTAGGGTTAGGGTTGGAGTTAGGGTTAAGGTTAGGTTTGGAGTTAGGGTTAGGGTTAGCATTAGGGTTAGGGTTGGAGTTAGGGTTGGAGTTAGGGTTAGGGTTAGGGTTGGAGTTAGGGTTAGGGTTAGGGTTGGAGTTAGGGTTAGGGTTAGGGTGGGAGTTAGGGTTAGGGTTATGGTTGAAGTTAGGGTTAGGGTTGGAGTTAGGGTTGGAGTTAGGGTTAGGGTTAGGGTTAGGGTTGGAGTTAGGGTTGGAGTTAGGGTTAAGGTTAGGTTTGGAGTTAGGGTTAGGGTTAGCATTAGGGTTAGGGTTAGGGTTATGGTTATGGTTGAAGTTAGGGTTAGGGTTGGAGTTAGGGTTAAGGTTAGGTTTGGAGTTAGGGTTAGGGTTAGCATTAGGGTTAGGGTTGGAGTTAGGGTTAGGGTTAGGGTTGGAGTTAGGGTTAGGGTGGGAGTTAGGGTTATGGTTAGGGTTGGAGTTAGGTTTAGGGTTGGAGTTGGGGTTAGGGTTAGCATTAGCATCAAGGTTAGCATTAGCATTCGGGTTAGCATTAGCATTCGGGTTAGCATTAGCATTCCGGTTAGCATTAGCATTCGGGTTAGAATTAGCATTAGGGTAGGAGTTAGGGTTAGCATTAGCATCAAGGTTAGCATTAGCATTCGGGTTAGCATTAGCATTCGGGTTAGTATTAGGGTAGGAGTTAGGGTTACGGTTAGCATTAGCATCAAGGTTAGCATTAGCATCAGGGTTAGCATTAGCATTAGGGTTAGCATTAGCATTAGGGTTGGAGTTAGGGTTAAGGTTTGGGTTAGGGTAAATCAATGGACAGTGTGGAGGGACTCGCCTCCTGAAGGAGTCAGTAAAGGCCACCTCAGGAGCCTTTTCTGGGCCCCCCAGTCAGGCTGGAGAACCTTCAAACAGCCCAAAATGAGCAAGATCTTTGCTGCCATCTCACCCTGCTGCACCTCAGTGCTCCACCTGAGCTGAGGGGCAGCTGGGAGAAGGTTCCCTGAGCCTCCCTGCTGAAGTAAACAGGAGGGTTAGGGTTGGAGTTAGGGTTGAGGTTAGGGTTGGAGTTAGGGTTAAGGTTAGGTTTGGAGTTAGGGTTAGGGTTAGCATTAGGGTTAGGGTTGGAGTTAGGTTTAGGGTTAGGATTGGAGTTAGGGTTATGGTTAGGGTTGGAGTTAGGGTTAGGGTTGGAGTTAGGGTTAAGGTTAGGTTTGGAGTTAGGGTTAGGGTTAGGGTTGGAGTTAGGGTTAGGGTTAGGGTTGGAGTTAGGGTTGGAGTTAGGGTTGGAGTTAGGGTTAGGGTTAGCATTAGGGTTAGGGTTAGGGTTATGGTTGGAGTTAGGTGTAAGGTTAGGGTTGGAGTTAGGGTTAAGGTTAAGTTTGGGGTTAGGGTTAGGGTTGGACTTAGGGTTAGGGTGGGAGTTAGGGTTAGGGTTATGGTTGAAGTTAGGGTTAGGGTTGGAGTTAGGGTTGGAGTTAGGGTTAGGGTGGGAGTTAGGGTTGGAGTTAGGGTTAAGGTTACGTTTGGAGTTAGGGTTAGGGTTAGCATTAGGGTTAGGGTTGGAGTTAGGGTTAGGGTTAGGGTTGGAGTTAGGGTTAAGGTTAGGTTTGGAGTTAGGGTTAGGGTTAGCATTAGGGTTAGTGTTGGAGTTAGGGTTAGCATTAGGGTTAGGGTTGGAGTTAGGGTTGGAGTTAGGGTTAGGGTTAGGGTTGGAGTTAGGGTTAAGGTTAGGTTTGGAGTTAGGGTTAGGGTTAGCATTAGGGTTAGGGTTGGAGTTAGGGTTGGAGTTAGGGTTAGGGTTAGGGTTGGAGTTAGGGTTAGGGTTAGGGTTGGAGTTAGGGTTAGGGTTAGGGTGGGAGTTAGGGTTAGGGTTATGGTTGAAGTTAGGGTTAGGGTTGGAGTTAGGGTTGGAGTTAGGGTTAGGGTTAGGGTTAGGGTTGGAGTTAGGGTTGGAGTTAGGGTTAAGGTTAGGTTTGGAGTTAGGGTTAGGGTTAGCATTAGGGTTAGGGTTAGGGTTATGGTTATGGTTGAAGTTAGGGTTAGGGTTGGAGTTAGGGTTAAGGTTAGGTTTGGAGTTAGGGTTAGGGTTAGCATTAGGGTTAGGGTTGGAGTTAGGGTTGGAGTTAGGGTTAGGGTGGGAGTTAGGGTTAGGGTTATGGTTGAAGTTAGGGTTAGGGTTGGAGTTAGGGTTAAGATTAGCATTAGGGTTAGGGTTAGGGTTGGAGTTAGGGTTAGGGTGGGAGTAAGGGTATGGGTTATGGTTGAAGTTAGGGTTAGGGTTGGAGTTAGGGTTAGGGTTAGCATTAGGGTTAGGGTTGGAGTTAGGGTTAGGGTTAGGGTTGGAGTTAGGGTTAGGGTTAGGGTTGGAGTTAGGGTTAGGGTTAGGGTTGGAGTTAGGGTTAGGGTTAGGGTTGGAGTTAGGGTTAGGGTGGGAGTTAGGGTTAGGGTTATGGTTGAAGTTAGGGTTAGGGTTGGAGTTAGGGTTAGGGTGGGAGTTAGGGTTATGGTTAGGGTTGAAGTTAGGGTTAGGGTTGGAGTTAGGGTTAGGGTGGGAGTTAGTGTTATGGTTAGGGTTGGAGTTAGGGTTAGGGTTGGAGTTAGGGTTAAGGTTAGGTTTGGAGTTAGGGTTAGGGTTAGGGTTGGAGTTAGGGTTGGATTTAGGGTTGGAGTTAGGGTTAAGGTTAGGTTTGGAGTTAGGGTTAGGGTTAGCATTAGGGTTAGGGTTAGGGTTATGGTTGGAGTTAGGTGTAAGGTTAGGGTTGGAGTTAGGGTTAAGGTTACGTTTGGAGTTAGGGTTAGGGTTAGCATTAGGGTTAGGGTTGGAGTTAGGGTTAGGGTTAGGGTTGGAGTTAGGGTTAAGGTTAGGTTTGGAGTTAGGGTTAGGGTTAGCATTAGGGTTAGTGTTGGAGTTAGGGTTAGCATTAGGGTTAGGGTTGGAGTTAGGGTTGGGGTTAGGGTTAGGGTTGGAGTTAGGGTTAAGGTTAGGTTTGGAGTTAGGGTTAGGGTTAGCATTAGGGTTAGGGTTGGAGTTAGGGTTGGAGTTAGGGTTAGGGTTAGGGTTGGAGTTAGGGTTAGGGTTAGGGTTGGAGTTAGGGTTAGGGTTAGGGTGGGAGTTAGGGTTAGGGTTATGGTTGAAGTTAGGGTTAGGGTTGGAGTTAGGGTTGGAGTTAGGGTTAGGGTTAGGGTTAGGGTTGGAGTTAGGGTTGGAGTTAGGGTTAAGGTTAGGTTTGGAGTTAGGGTTAGGGTTAGCATTAGGGTTAGGGTTAGGGTTATGGTTATGGTTGAAGTTAGGGTTAGGGTTGGAGTTAGGGTTAAGGTTAGGTTTGGAGTTAGGGTTAGGGTTAGCATTAGGGTTAGGGTTGGAGTTAGGGTTAGGGTTAGGGTTGGAGTTAGGGTTAGGGTGGGAGTTAGGGTTATGGTTAGGGTTGGAGTTAGGTTTAGGGTTGGAGTTGGGGTTAGGGTTAGCATTAGCATCAAGGTTAGCATTAGCATTCGGGTTAGCATTAGCATTCGGGTTAGCATTAGCATTCCGGTTAGCATTAGCATTCGGGTTAGAATTAGCATTAGGGTAGGAGTTAGGGTTAGCATTAGCATCAAGGTTAGCATTAGCATTCGGGTTAGCATTAGCATTCGGGTTAGTATTAGGGTAGGAGTTAGGGTTAGCATTAGCATCAAGGTTAGCATTAGCATTCGGGTTAGCATTAGCATTCGGGTTAGTATTAGGGTAGGAGTTAGGGTTACGGTTAGCATTAGCATCAAGGTTAGCATTAGCATCAGGGTTAGCATTAGCATTAGGGTTAGCATTAGCATTAGGGTTGGAGTTAGGGTTAAGGTTTGGGTTAGGGTAAATCAATGGACAGTGTGGAGGGACTCGCCTCCTGAAGGAGTCAGTAAAGGCCACCTCAGGAGCCTTTTCTGGGCCCCCCAGTCAGGCTGGAGAACCTTCAAACAGCCCAAAATGAGCAAGATCTTTGCTGCCATCTCACCCTGCTGCACCTCAGTGCTCCACCTGAGCTGAGGGGCAGCTGGGAGAAGGTTCCCTGAGCCTCCCTGCTGAAGTAAACAGGAGGGTTAGGGTTGGAGTTAGGGTTGAGGTTAGGGTTGGAGATAGGGTTAAGGTTAGGTTTGGAGTTAGGGTTAGGGTTAGCATTAGGGTTAGGGTTGGAGTTAGGGTTGGAGTTAGGTTTAGGGTTAGGATTGGAGTTAGGGTTATGGTTAGGGTTGGAGTTAGGGTTAGGGTTGGAGTTAGGGTTAAGGTTAGGTTTGGAGTTAGGGTTAGGGTTAGGGTTGGAGTTAGGGTTAGGGTTAGGGTTGGAGTTAGGGTTGGAGTTAGGGTTGGAGTTAGGGTTAGGGTTAGCATTAGGGTTAGGGTTAGGGTTATGGTTGGAGTTAGGTGTAAGGTTAGGGTTGGAGTTAGGGTTAAGGTTAAGTTTGGGGTTAGGGTTAGGGTTGGACTTAGGGTTAGGGTGGGAGTTAGGGTTAGGGTTATGGTTGAAGTTAGGGTTAGGGTTGGAGTTAGGGTTGGAGTTAGGGTTAGGGTGGGAGTTAGGGTTGGAGTTAGGGTTAAGGTTACGTTTGGAGTTAGGGTTAGGGTTAGCATTAGGGTTAGGGTTGGAGTTAGGGTTAGGGTTAGGGTTGGAGTTAGGGTTAAGGTTAGGTTTGGAGTTAGGGTTAGGGTTAGCATTAGGGTTAGTGTTGGAGTTAGGGTTAGCATTAGGGTTAGGGTTGGAGTTAGGGTTGGAGTTAGGGTTAGGGTTAGGGTTGGAGTTAGGGTTAAGGTTAGGTTTGGAGTTAGGGTTAGGGTTAGCATTAGGGTTAGGGTTGGAGTTAGGGTTGGAGTTAGGGTTAGGGTTAGGGTTGGAGTTAGGGTTAGGGTTAGGGTTGGAGTTAGGGTTAGGGTTAGGGTGGGAGTTAGGGTTAGGGTTATGGTTGAAGTTAGGGTTAGGGTTGGAGTTAGGGTTAGGGTGGGAGTTAGGGTTATGGTTAGGGTTGGAGTTAGGGTTAGGGTTGGAGTTAGGGTTGGAGTTAGGGTTAGGGTTAGGGTTGGAGTTAGGGTTGGAGTTAGGGTTAAGGTTAGGTTTGGAGTTAGGGTTAGGGTTAGCATTAGGGTTAGGGTTATGGTTATGGTTGAAGTTAGGGTTAGGGTTGGAGTTAGGGTTAAGGTTAGGTTTGGAGTTGGGGTTAGGGTTAGCATTAGGGTTAGGGTTGGAGTTAGGGTTAGGGTTAGGGTTGGAGTTAGGGTTAGGGTGGGAGTTAGGGTTATGGTTAGGGTTGGAGTTAGGGTTAGGGTTGGAGTTGGGGTTAGGGTTAGCATTAGCATCAAGGTTAGCATTAGCATTCGGGTTAGCATTAGCATTCGGGTTAGCATTAGCATTCGGGTTAGCATTAGCATTCGGGTTAGAATTAGCATTAGGGTAGGAGTTAGGGTTAGCATTAGCATCAAGGTTAGCATTAGCATTCGGGTTAGCATTAGCATTCGGGTTAGTATTAGGGTAGGAGTTAGGGTTACGGTTAGCATTAGCATCAAGGTTAGCATTAGCATCAGGGTTAGCATTAGTATTAGGGTTAGCATTAGCATTAGGGTTGGAGTTAGGGTTAAGGTTTGGGTTAGGGTAAATCAATGGACAGTGTGGAGGGACTCGCCTCCTGAAGGAGTCAGTAAAGGCCACCTCAGGAGCCTTTTCTGGGCCCCCCAGTCAGGCTGGAGAACCTTCAAACAGCCCAAAATGAGCAAGATCTTTGCTGCCATCTCACCCTGCTGCACCTCAGTGCTCCACCTGAGCTGAGGGGCAGCTGGGAGAAGGTTCCCTGAGCCTCCCTGCTGAAGTAAACAGGAGGGTTAGGGTTAGGGTTGGAGTTAGGGTTAAGGTTAGGGTTGGAGTTAGGGTTAAGGTTAGGTTTGGAGTTAGGGTTAGGGTTAGCATTAGGGTTAGGGTTGGAGTTAGGGTTGGAGTTAGGTTTAGGGTTAGGGTTGGAGTTAGGGTTAGGGTTATGGTTGAAGTTAGGGTTATGGTTGAAGTTAGGGTTAGGGTTGGAGTTAGGGTTAGGGTGGGAGTTAGGGTTATGGTTAGGGTTGGAGTTAGGGTTAGGGTTGGAGTTAGGGTTAAGGTTAGGTTTGGAGTTAGGGTTAGGGTTAGGGTTGGAGTTAGGGTTGGAGTTAGGGTTGGAGTTAGGGTTAGGGTTAGGGTTAGCATTAGGGTTAGGGTTAGGGTTGGAGTTAGGTGTAAGGTTAGGGTGGGAGTTAGGGTTAGGGTTATGGTTGAAGTTAGGGTTAGGGTTGGAGTTAGGGTTAGGGTGGGAGTTAGGGTTATGGTTAGGGTTGGAGTTAGGGTTAGGGTTGGAGTTGGGGTTAGGGTTAGCATTAGCATCAAGGTTAGCATTAGCATTCGGGTTAGCATTAGCATTCGGGTTAGCATTAGCATTCGGGTTAGCATTAGCATTCGGGTTAGAATTAGCATTAGGGTAGGAGTTAGGGTTAGCATTAGCATCAAGGTTAGCATTAGCATTCGGGTTAGCATTAGCATTCGGGTTAGTATTAGGGTAGGAGTTAGGGTTACGGTTAGCATTAGCATCAAGGTTAGCATTAGCATCAGGGTTAGCATTAGTATTAGGGTTAGCATTAGCATTAGGGTTGGAGTTAGGGTTAAGGTTTGGGTTAGGGTAAATCAATGGACAGTGTGGAGGGACTCGCCTCCTGAAGGAGTCAGTAAAGGCCACCTCAGGAGCCTTTTCTGGGCCCCCCAGTCAGGCTGGAGAACCTTCAAACAGCCCAAAATGAGCAAGATCTTTGCTGCCATCTCACCCTGCTGCACCTCAGTGCTCCACCTGAGCTGAGGGGCAGCTGGGAGAAGGTTCCCTGAGCCTCCCTGCTGAAGTAAACAGGAGGGTTAGGGTTAGGGTTGGAGTTAGGGTTAAGGTTAGGGTTGGAGTTAGGGTTAAGGTTAGGTTTGGAGTTAGGGTTAGGGTTAGCATTAGGGTTAGGGTTGGAGTTAGGGTTGGAGTTAGGTTTAGGGTTAGGGTTGGAGTTAGGGTTAGGGTTATGGTTGAAGTTAGGGTTATGGTTGAAGTTAGGGTTAGGGTTGGAGTTAGGGTTAGGGTGGGAGTTAGGGTTATGGTTAGGGTTGGAGTTAGGGTTAGGGTTGGAGTTAGGGTTAAGGTTAGGTTTGGAGTTAGGGTTAGGGTTAGGGTTGGAGTTAGGGTTGGAGTTAGGGTTGGAGTTAGGGTTAGGGTTAGGGTTAGCATTAGGGTTAGGGTTAGGGTTGGAGTTAGGTGTAAGGTTAGGGTGGGAGTTAGGGTTAGGGTTATGGTTGAAGTTAGGGTTAGGGTTGGAGTTAGGGTTAGGGTGGGAGTTAGGGTTGGAGTTAGGGTTAAGGTTAGGTTTGGAGTTAGGGTTAGGGTTAGCATTAGGGTTAGTGTTGGAGTTAGGGTTAGCATTAGGGTTAGGGTTGGAGTTAGGGTTAGGGTTAGGTTTGGAGTTAGGGTTAGGGTTAGCATTAGGGTTAGGGTTGGAGTTAGGGTTGGAGTTAGGGTTAGGGTTAGGGTTGGAGTTAGGGTTAGGGTTAGGGTTGGAGTTAGGGTTAGGGTTAGGGTGGGAGTTAGGGTTAGGGTTATGGTTGAAGTTAGGGTTAGGGTTGGAGTTAGGGTTAGGGTGGGAGTTAGGGTTGGAGTTAGGGTTAAGGTTAGGTTTGGAGTTAGGGTTAGGGTTAGCATTAGGGTTAGGTTTAGGGTTATGGTTATGGTTGAAGGTAGGGTTAGGGTTGGAGTTAGGGTTAAGGTTAGGTTTGGAGTTAGGGTTAGGGTTAGCATTAGGGTTAGGGTTGGAGTTAGGGTTAGGGTTGGAGTTAGGGTTAGGGTGGGAGTTAGGGTTATGGTTAGGGTTGGAGTTAGGGTTAGGGTTGGAGTTGGGGTTAGGGTTAGCATTAGCATCAAGGTTAGCATTAGCATTCGGGTTAGCATTAGCATTTGGGGTAGCATTAGCATTCGGGTTAGCATTAGCATTCGGGTTAGAATTAGCATTAGGGTAGGAGTTAGGGTTAGCATTAGCATCAAGGTTAGCATTAGCATTCGGGTTAGCATTAGCATTCGGGTTAGTATTAGGGTAGGAGTTAGGGTTACGGTTAGCATTAGCATCAAGGTTAGCATTAGCATCAGGGTTAGCATTAGCATTAGGGTTAGCATTAGCATTAGGGTTGGAGTTAGGGTTAAGGTTTGGGTTAGGGTAAATCAATGGACAGTGTGGAGGGACTCGCCTCCTGAAGGAGTCAGTAAAGGCCACCTCAGGAGCCTTTTCTGGGCCCCCCAGTCAGGCTGGAGAACCTTCAAACAGCCCAAAATGAGCAAGATCTTTGCTGCCATCTCACCCTGCTGCACCTCAGTGCTCCACCTGAGCTGAGGGGCAGCTGGGAGAAGGTTCCCTGAGCCTCCCTGCTGAAGTAAACAGGAGGGTTAGGGTTAGGGTTGGAGTTAGGGTTAAGGTTAGGGTTGGAGTTAGGGTTAAGGTTAGGTTTGGAGTTAGGGTTAGGGTTAGCATTAGGGTTAGGGTTGGAGTTAGGGTTGGAGTTAGGGTTAGGGTTGGAGTTAGGGTTAGGGTGGGAGTTAGGGTTAGGGTTATGGTTGAAGTTAGGGTTAGGGTTGGAGTTAGGGTTAAGATTAGCATTAGGGTTAGGGTTGGAGTTAGGGTTGGAGTTAGGTTTAGGGTTAGGGTTGGAGTTAGGGTTAGGGTGGGAGTTAGGGTTAGGGTTATGGTTGAAGTTAGGGTTAGGGTTGGAGTTAGGGTTAAGATTAGCATTAGGGTTAGGGTTAGGGTTGGAGTTAGGGTTAGGGTGGGAGTAAGGGTATGGGTTATGGTTGAAGTTAGGGTTAGGGTTGGAGTTAGGGTTAGGGTTAGCATTAGGGTTAGGGTTGGAGTTAGGGTTGGAGTTAGGGTTAGGGTTAGGGTTGGAGTTAGGGTTAGGGTTGGAGTTAGGGTTAGGGTGGGAGTTAGGGTTATGGTTAGGGTTGGAGTTAGGGTTAGGGTTGGAGTTGGGGTTAGGGTTAGCATTAGCATCAAGGTTAGCATTAGCATTCGGGTTAGCATTAGCATTTGGGGTAGCATTAGCATTCGGGTTAGCATTAGCATTCGGGTTAGAATTAGCATTAGGGTAGGAGTTAGGGTTAGCATTAGCATCAAGGTTAGCATTAGCATTCGGGTTAGCATTAGCATTCGGGTTAGTATTAGGGTAGGAGTTAGGGTTACGGTTAGCATTAGCATCAAGGTTAGCATTAGCATCAGGGTTAGCATTAGCATTAGGGTTAGCATTAGCATTAGGGTTGGAGTTAGGGTTAAGGTTTGGGTTAGGGTAAATCAATGGACAGTGTGGAGGGACTCGCCTCCTGAAGGAGTCAGTAAAGGCCACCTCAGGAGCCTTTTCTGGGCCCCCCAGTCAGGCTGGAGAACCTTCAAACAGCCCAAAATGAGCAAGATCTTTGCTGCCATCTCACCCTGCTGCACCTCAGTGCTCCACCTGAGCTGAGGGGCAGCTGGGAGAAGGTTCCCTGAGCCTCCCTGCTGAAGTAAACAGGAGGGTTAGGGTTAGGGTTGGAGTTAGGGTTAAGGTTAGGGTTGGAGTTAGGGTTAAGGTTAGGTTTGGAGTTAGGGTTAGGGTTAGCATTAGGGTTAGGGTTGGAGTTAGGGTTGGAGTTAGGTTTAGGGTTAGGGTTGGAGTTAGGGTTAGGGTGGGAGTTAGGGTTAGGGTTATGGTTGAAGTTAGGGTTAGGGTTGGAGTTAGGGTTAAGATTAGCATTAGGGTTAGGGTTGGAGTTAGGGTTGGAGTTAGGTTTAGGGTTAGGGTTGGAGTTAGGGTTAGGGTGGGAGTTAGGGTTAGGGTTATGGTTGAAGTTAGGGTTAGGGTTGGAGTTAGGGTTAAGATTAGCATTAGGGTTAGGGTTAGGGTTGGAGTTAGGGTTAGGGTGGGAGTAAGGGTATGGGTTATGGTTGAAGTTAGGGTTAGGGTTGGAGTTAGGGTTAGGGTTAGCATTAGGGTTAGGGTTGGAGTTAGGGTTGGAGTTAGGGTTAGGGTTAGGGTTGGAGTTAGGGTTAGGGTTAGGGTTGGAGTTAGGGTTAGGGTGGGAGTTAGGGTTAGGGTTATGGTTGAAGTTAGGGTTAGGGTTGGAGTTAGGGTTAGGGTGGGAGTTAGGGTTATGGTTAGGGTTGGAGTTAGGGTTAGGGTTGGAGTTAGGGTTAAGGTTAGGTTTGGAGTTAGGGTTAGGGTTGGAGTTAGGGTTGGAGTTAGGGTTAAGGTTAGGTTTGGAGTTAGGGTTAAGATTAGCATTAGGGTTAGGGTTAGGGTTGGAGTTAGGGTTAGGGTGGGAGTAAGGGTATGGGTTATGGTTGAAGTTAGGGTTAGGGTTGGAGTTAGGGTTAGGGTTAGGGTTGGAGTTAGGGTTAGGGTTAGGGTTGGAGTTAGGGTTAGGGTGGGAGTTAGGGTTAGGGTTATGGTTGAAGTTAGGGTTAGGGTTGGAGTTAGGGTTAGGGTGGGAGTTAGGGTTATGGTTAGGGTTGGAGTTAGGGTTAGGGTTGGAGTTAGGGTTAAGGTTAGGTTTGGAGTTAGGGTTAGGGTTAGGGTTGGAGTTAGGGTTGGAGTTAGGGTTGGAGTTAGGGTTAAGGTTAGGTTTGGAGTTAGGGTTAGGGTTAGCATTAGGGTTAGGGTTAGGGTTGGAGTTAGGTGTAAGGTTAGGGTTGGAGTTAGGGTTAAGGTTAAGTTTGGGGTTAGGGTTAGGGTTGGAGTTAGGGTTAGGGTGGGAGTTAGGGTTAGGGTTATGGTTGAAGTTAGGGTTAGGGTTGGAGTTAGGGTTGGAGTTAGGGTTAGGGTGGGAGTTAGGGTTGGAGTTAGGGTTAAGGTTACGTTTGGAGTTAGGGTTAGGGTTAGCATTAGGGTCAGGGTTGGAGTTAGGGTTAGGGTTAGGGTTGGAGTTAGGGTTAAGGTTAGGTTTGGAGTTAGGGTTAGGGTTAGCATTAGGGTTAGTGTTGGAGTTAGGGTTAGCATTAGGGTTAGGGTTGGAGTTAGGGTTGGAGTTAGGGTTAGGGTTAGGTTTGGAGTTAGGGTTAGGGTTAGCATTAGGGTTAGGGTTGGAGTTAGGGTTGGAGTTAGGGTTAGGGTTAGGGTTGGAGTTAGGGTTGGAGTTAGGGTTAGGGTTAGGGTGGGAGTTAGGGTTAGGGTTATGGTTGAAGTTAGGGTTAGGGTTGGAGTTAGGGTTAGGGTGGGAGTTAGGGTTGGAGTTAGGGTTAAGGTTAGGTTTGGAGTTAGGGTTAGGGTTAGCATTAGGGTTAGGGTTAGGGTTATGGTTATGGTTGAAGGTAGGGTTAGGGTTGGAGTTAGGGTTAAGGTTAGGTTTGGAGTTAGGGTTAGGGTTAGCATTAGGGTTAGGGTTAGGGTTAGGGTTATGGTTGAAGGTAGGGTTAGGGTTGGAGTTAGGGTTAGGGTTAGGGTTGGAGTTAGGGTTAGGGTGGGAGTTAGGGTTATGGTTAGGGTTGGAGTTAGGGTTAGGGTTGGAGTTGGGGTTAGGGTTAGCATTAGCATCAAGGTTAGCATTAGCATTCGGGTTAGCATTAGCATTCGGGTTAGCATTAGCATTCGGGTTAGCATTAGCATTCGGGTTAGCATTAGCATTCGGGTTAGAATTAGCATTAGGGTAGGAGTTAGGGTTAGCATTAGCATCAAGGTTAGCATTAGCATTCGGGTTAGTATTAGGGTAGGAGTTAGGGTTACGGTTAGCATTAGCATCAAGGTTAGCATTAGCATCAGGGTTAGCATTAGGGTTAGCATTAGCATTAGGGTTGGAGTTAGGGTTAAGGTTTGGGTTAGGGTAAATCAATGGACAGTGTGGAGGGACTCGCCTCCTGAAGGAGTCAGTAAAGGCCACCTCAGGAGCCTTTTCTGGGCCCCCCAGTCAGGCTGGAGAACCTTCAAACAGCCCAAAATGAGCAAGATCTTTGCTGCCATCTCACCCTGCTGCACCTCAGTGCTCCACCTGAGCTGAGGGGCAGCTGGGAGAAGGTTCCCTGAGCCTCCCTGCTGAAGTAAACAGGAGGGTTAGGGTTAGGGTTGGAGTTAGGGTTAAGGTTAGGGTTGGAGTTAGGGTTAAGGTTAGGTTTGGAGTTAGGGTTAGGGTTAGCATTAGGGTTAGGGTTGGAGTTAGGGTTGGAGTTAGGGTTAGGGTTGGAGTTAGGGTTAGGGTGGGAGTTAGGGTTAGGGTTATGGTTGAAGTTAGGGTTAGGGTTGGAGTTAGGGTTAAGATTAGCATTAGGGTTAGGGTTGGAGTTAGGGTTGGAGTTAGGTTTAGGGTTAGGGTTGGAGTTAGGGTTAGGGTGGGAGTTAGGGTTATGGTTAGGGTTGGAGTTAGGTTTAGGGTTGGAGTTGGGGTTAGGGTTAGCATTAGCATCAAGGTTAGCATTAGCATTCGGGTTAGCATTAGCATTCGGGTTAGCATTAGCATTCCGGTTAGCATTAGCATTCGGGTTAGAATTAGCATTAGGGTAGGAGTTAGGGTTAGCATTAGCATCAAGGTTAGCATTAGCATTCGGGTTAGCATTAGCATTCGGGTTAGTATTAGGGTAGGAGTTAGGGTTACGGTTAGCATTAGCATCAAGGTTAGCATTAGCATCAGGGTTAGCATTAGCATTAGGGTTAGCATTAGCATTAGGGTTGGAGTTAGGGTTAAGGTTTGGGTTAGGGTAAATCAATGGACAGTGTGGAGGGACTCGCCTCCTGAAGGAGTCAGTAAAGGCCACCTCAGGAGCCTTTTCTGGGCCCCCCAGTCAGGCTGGAGAACCTTCAAACAGCCCAAAATGAGCAAGATCTTTGCTGCCATCTCACCCTGCTGCACCTCAGTGCTCCACCTGAGCTGAGGGGCAGCTGGGAGAAGGTTCCCTGAGCCTCCCTGCTGAAGTAAACAGGAGGGTTAGGGTTGGAGTTAGGGTTGAGGTTAGGGTTGGAGTTAGGGTTAAGGTTAGGTTTGGAGTTAGGGTTAGGGTTAGCATTAGGGTTAGGGTTGGAGTTAGGTTTAGGGTTAGGATTGGAGTTAGGGTTATGGTTAGGGTTGGAGTTAGGGTTAGGGTTGGAGTTAGGGTTAAGGTTAGGTTTGGAGTTAGGGTTAGGGTTAGGGTTGGAGTTAGGGTTAGGGTTAGGGTTGGAGTTAGGGTTGGAGTTAGGGTTGGAGTTAGGGTTAGGGTTAGCATTAGGGTTAGGGTTAGGGTTATGGTTGGAGTTAGGTGTAAGGTTAGGGTTGGAGTTAGGGTTAAGGTTAAGTTTGGGGTTAGGGTTAGGGTTGGACTTAGGGTTAGGGTGGGAGTTAGGGTTAGGGTTATGGTTGAAGTTAGGGTTAGGGTTGGAGTTAGGGTTGGAGTTAGGGTTAGGGTGGGAGTTAGGGTTGGAGTTAGGGTTAAGGTTACGTTTGGAGTTAGGGTTAGGGTTAGCATTAGGGTTAGGGTTGGAGTTAGGGTTAGGGTTAGGGTTGGAGTTAGGGTTAAGGTTAGGTTTGGAGTTAGGGTTAGGGTTAGCATTAGGGTTAGTGTTGGAGTTAGGGTTAGCATTAGGGTTAGGGTTGGAGTTAGGGTTGGAGTTAGGGTTAGGGTTAGGGTTGGAGTTAGGGTTAAGGTTAGGTTTGGAGTTAGGGTTAGGGTTAGCATTAGGGTTAGGGTTGGAGTTAGGGTTGGAGTTAGGGTTAGGGTTAGGGTTGGAGTTAGGGTTAGGGTTAGGGTTGGAGTTAGGGTTAGGGTTAGGGTGGGAGTTAGGGTTAGGGTTATGGTTGAAGTTAGGGTTAGGGTTGGAGTTAGGGTTGGAGTTAGGGTTAGGGTTAGGGTTAGGGTTGGAGTTAGGGTTGGAGTTAGGGTTAAGGTTAGGTTTGGAGTTAGGGTTAGGGTTAGCATTAGGGTTAGGGTTAGGGTTATGGTTATGGTTGAAGTTAGGGTTAGGGTTGGAGTTAGGGTTAAGGTTAGGTTTGGAGTTAGGGTTAGGGTTAGCATTAGGGTTAGGGTTGGAGTTAGGGTTGGAGTTAGGGTTAGGGTGGGAGTTAGGGTTAGGGTTATGGTTGAAGTTAGGGTTAGGGTTGGAGTTAGGGTTAAGATTAGCATTAGGGTTAGGGTTAGGGTTGGAGTTAGGGTTAGGGTGGGAGTAAGGGTATGGGTTATGGTTGAAGTTAGGGTTAGGGTTGGAGTTAGGGTTAGGGTTAGCATTAGGGTTAGGGTTGGAGTTAGGGTTAGGGTTAGGGTTGGAGTTAGGGTTAGGGTTAGGGTTGGAGTTAGGGTTAGGGTTAGGGTTGGAGTTAGGGTTAGGGTTAGGGTTGGAGTTAGGGTTAGGGTGGGAGTTAGGGTTAGGGTTATGGTTGAAGTTAGGGTTAGGGTTGGAGTTAGGGTTAGGGTGGGAGTTAGGGTTATGGTTAGGGTTGAAGTTAGGGTTAGGGTTGGAGTTAGGGTTAGGGTGGGAGTTAGTGTTATGGTTAGGGTTGGAGTTAGGGTTAGGGTTGGAGTTAGGGTTAAGGTTAGGTTTGGAGTTAGGGTTAGGGTTAGGGTTGGAGTTAGGGTTGGATTTAGGGTTGGAGTTAGGGTTAAGGTTAGGTTTGGAGTTAGGGTTAGGGTTAGCATTAGGGTTAGGGTTAGGGTTATGGTTGGAGTTAGGTGTAAGGTTAGGGTTGGAGTTAGGGTTAAGGTTACGTTTGGAGTTAGGGTTAGGGTTAGCATTAGGGTTAGGGTTGGAGTTAGGGTTAGGGTTAGGGTTGGAGTTAGGGTTAAGGTTAGGTTTGGAGTTAGGGTTAGGGTTAGCATTAGGGTTAGTGTTGGAGTTAGGGTTAGCATTAGGGTTAGGGTTGGAGTTAGGGTTGGGGTTAGGGTTAGGGTTGGAGTTAGGGTTAAGGTTAGGTTTGGAGTTAGGGTTAGGGTTAGCATTAGGGTTAGGGTTGGAGTTAGGGTTGGAGTTAGGGTTAGGGTTAGGGTTGGAGTTAGGGTTAGGGTTAGGGTTGGAGTTAGGGTTAGGGTTAGGGTGGGAGTTAGGGTTAGGGTTATGGTTGAAGTTAGGGTTAGGGTTGGAGTTAGGGTTGGAGTTAGGGTTAGGGTTAGGGTTAGGGTTGGAGTTAGGGTTGGAGTTAGGGTTAAGGTTAGGTTTGGAGTTAGGGTTAGGGTTAGCATTAGGGTTAGGGTTAGGGTTATGGTTATGGTTGAAGTTAGGGTTAGGGTTGGAGTTAGGGTTAAGGTTAGGTTTGGAGTTAGGGTTAGGGTTAGCATTAGGGTTAGGGTTGGAGTTAGGGTTAGGGTTAGGGTTGGAGTTAGGGTTAGGGTGGGAGTTAGGGTTATGGTTAGGGTTGGAGTTAGGTTTAGGGTTGGAGTTGGGGTTAGGGTTAGCATTAGCATCAAGGTTAGCATTAGCATTCGGGTTAGCATTAGCATTCGGGTTAGCATTAGCATTCCGGTTAGCATTAGCATTCGGGTTAGAATTAGCATTAGGGTAGGAGTTAGGGTTAGCATTAGCATCAAGGTTAGCATTAGCATTCGGGTTAGCATTAGCATTCGGGTTAGTATTAGGGTAGGAGTTAGGGTTAGCATTAGCATCAAGGTTAGCATTAGCATTCGGGTTAGCATTAGCATTCGGGTTAGTATTAGGGTAGGAGTTAGGGTTACGGTTAGCATTAGCATCAAGGTTAGCATTAGCATCAGGGTTAGCATTAGCATTAGGGTTAGCATTAGCATTAGGGTTGGAGTTAGGGTTAAGGTTTGGGTTAGGGTAAATCAATGGACAGTGTGGAGGGACTCGCCTCCTGAAGGAGTCAGTAAAGGCCACCTCAGGAGCCTTTTCTGGGCCCCCCAGTCAGGCTGGAGAACCTTCAAACAGCCCAAAATGAGCAAGATCTTTGCTGCCATCTCACCCTGCTGCACCTCAGTGCTCCACCTGAGCTGAGGGGCAGCTGGGAGAAGGTTCCCTGAGCCTCCCTGCTGAAGTAAACAGGAGGGTTAGGGTTGGAGTTAGGGTTGAGGTTAGGGTTGGAGATAGGGTTAAGGTTAGGTTTGGAGTTAGGGTTAGGGTTAGCATTAGGGTTAGGGTTGGAGTTAGGGTTGGAGTTAGGTTTAGGGTTAGGATTGGAGTTAGGGTTATGGTTAGGGTTGGAGTTAGGGTTAGGGTTGGAGTTAGGGTTAAGGTTAGGTTTGGAGTTAGGGTTAGGGTTAGGGTTGGAGTTAGGGTTAGGGTTAGGGTTGGAGTTAGGGTTGGAGTTAGGGTTGGAGTTAGGGTTAGGGTTAGCATTAGGGTTAGGGTTAGGGTTATGGTTGGAGTTAGGTGTAAGGTTAGGGTTGGAGTTAGGGTTAAGGTTAAGTTTGGGGTTAGGGTTAGGGTTGGACTTAGGGTTAGGGTGGGAGTTAGGGTTAGGGTTATGGTTGAAGTTAGGGTTAGGGTTGGAGTTAGGGTTGGAGTTAGGGTTAGGGTGGGAGTTAGGGTTGGAGTTAGGGTTAAGGTTACGTTTGGAGTTAGGGTTAGGGTTAGCATTAGGGTTAGGGTTGGAGTTAGGGTTAGGGTTAGGGTTGGAGTTAGGGTTAAGGTTAGGTTTGGAGTTAGGGTTAGGGTTAGCATTAGGGTTAGTGTTGGAGTTAGGGTTAGCATTAGGGTTAGGGTTGGAGTTAGGGTTGGAGTTAGGGTTAGGGTTAGGGTTGGAGTTAGGGTTAAGGTTAGGTTTGGAGTTAGGGTTAGGGTTAGCATTAGGGTTAGGGTTGGAGTTAGGGTTGGAGTTAGGGTTAGGGTTAGGGTTGGAGTTAGGGTTAGGGTTAGGGTTGGAGTTAGGGTTAGGGTTAGGGTGGGAGTTAGGGTTAGGGTTATGGTTGAAGTTAGGGTTAGGGTTGGAGTTAGGGTTAGGGTGGGAGTTAGGGTTATGGTTAGGGTTGGAGTTAGGGTTAGGGTTGGAGTTAGGGTTGGAGTTAGGGTTAGGGTTAGGGTTGGAGTTAGGGTTGGAGTTAGGGTTAAGGTTAGGTTTGGAGTTAGGGTTAGGGTTAGCATTAGGGTTAGGGTTATGGTTATGGTTGAAGTTAGGGTTAGGGTTGGAGTTAGGGTTAAGGTTAGGTTTGGAGTTGGGGTTAGGGTTAGCATTAGGGTTAGGGTTGGAGTTAGGGTTAGGGTTAGGGTTGGAGTTAGGGTTAGGGTGGGAGTTAGGGTTATGGTTAGGGTTGGAGTTAGGGTTAGGGTTGGAGTTGGGGTTAGGGTTAGCATTAGCATCAAGGTTAGCATTAGCATTCGGGTTAGCATTAGCATTCGGGTTAGCATTAGCATTCGGGTTAGCATTAGCATTCGGGTTAGAATTAGCATTAGGGTAGGAGTTAGGGTTAGCATTAGCATCAAGGTTAGCATTAGCATTCGGGTTAGCATTAGCATTCGGGTTAGTATTAGGGTAGGAGTTAGGGTTACGGTTAGCATTAGCATCAAGGTTAGCATTAGCATCAGGGTTAGCATTAGTATTAGGGTTAGCATTAGCATTAGGGTTGGAGTTAGGGTTAAGGTTTGGGTTAGGGTAAATCAATGGACAGTGTGGAGGGACTCGCCTCCTGAAGGAGTCAGTAAAGGCCACCTCAGGAGCCTTTTCTGGGCCCCCCAGTCAGGCTGGAGAACCTTCAAACAGCCCAAAATGAGCAAGATCTTTGCTGCCATCTCACCCTGCTGCACCTCAGTGCTCCACCTGAGCTGAGGGGCAGCTGGGAGAAGGTTCCCTGAGCCTCCCTGCTGAAGTAAACAGGAGGGTTAGGGTTAGGGTTGGAGTTAGGGTTAAGGTTAGGGTTGGAGTTAGGGTTAAGGTTAGGTTTGGAGTTAGGGTTAGGGTTAGCATTAGGGTTAGGGTTGGAGTTAGGGTTGGAGTTAGGTTTAGGGTTAGGGTTGGAGTTAGGGTTAGGGTTATGGTTGAAGTTAGGGTTATGGTTGAAGTTAGGGTTAGGGTTGGAGTTAGGGTTAGGGTGGGAGTTAGGGTTATGGTTAGGGTTGGAGTTAGGGTTAGGGTTGGAGTTAGGGTTAAGGTTAGGTTTGGAGTTAGGGTTAGGGTTAGGGTTGGAGTTAGGGTTGGAGTTAGGGTTGGAGTTAGGGTTAGGGTTAGGGTTAGCATTAGGGTTAGGGTTAGGGTTGGAGTTAGGTGTAAGGTTAGGGTGGGAGTTAGGGTTAGGGTTATGGTTGAAGTTAGGGTTAGGGTTGGAGTTAGGGTTAGGGTGGGAGTTAGGGTTATGGTTAGGGTTGGAGTTAGGGTTAGGGTTGGAGTTGGGGTTAGGGTTAGCATTAGCATCAAGGTTAGCATTAGCATTCGGGTTAGCATTAGCATTCGGGTTAGCATTAGCATTCGGGTTAGCATTAGCATTCGGGTTAGAATTAGCATTAGGGTAGGAGTTAGGGTTAGCATTAGCATCAAGGTTAGCATTAGCATTCGGGTTAGCATTAGCATTCGGGTTAGTATTAGGGTAGGAGTTAGGGTTACGGTTAGCATTAGCATCAAGGTTAGCATTAGCATCAGGGTTAGCATTAGTATTAGGGTTAGCATTAGCATTAGGGTTGGAGTTAGGGTTAAGGTTTGGGTTAGGGTAAATCAATGGACAGTGTGGAGGGACTCGCCTCCTGAAGGAGTCAGTAAAGGCCACCTCAGGAGCCTTTTCTGGGCCCCCCAGTCAGGCTGGAGAACCTTCAAACAGCCCAAAATGAGCAAGATCTTTGCTGCCATCTCACCCTGCTGCACCTCAGTGCTCCACCTGAGCTGAGGGGCAGCTGGGAGAAGGTTCCCTGAGCCTCCCTGCTGAAGTAAACAGGAGGGTTAGGGTTAGGGTTGGAGTTAGGGTTAAGGTTAGGGTTGGAGTTAGGGTTAAGGTTAGGTTTGGAGTTAGGGTTAGGGTTAGCATTAGGGTTAGGGTTGGAGTTAGGGTTGGAGTTAGGTTTAGGGTTAGGGTTGGAGTTAGGGTTAGGGTTATGGTTGAAGTTAGGGTTATGGTTGAAGTTAGGGTTAGGGTTGGAGTTAGGGTTAGGGTGGGAGTTAGGGTTATGGTTAGGGTTGGAGTTAGGGTTAGGGTTGGAGTTAGGGTTAAGGTTAGGTTTGGAGTTAGGGTTAGGGTTAGGGTTGGAGTTAGGGTTGGAGTTAGGGTTGGAGTTAGGGTTAGGGTTAGGGTTAGCATTAGGGTTAGGGTTAGGGTTGGAGTTAGGTGTAAGGTTAGGGTGGGAGTTAGGGTTAGGGTTATGGTTGAAGTTAGGGTTAGGGTTGGAGTTAGGGTTAGGGTGGGAGTTAGGGTTGGAGTTAGGGTTAAGGTTAGGTTTGGAGTTAGGGTTAGGGTTAGCATTAGGGTTAGTGTTGGAGTTAGGGTTAGCATTAGGGTTAGGGTTGGAGTTAGGGTTAGGGTTAGGTTTGGAGTTAGGGTTAGGGTTAGCATTAGGGTTAGGGTTGGAGTTAGGGTTGGAGTTAGGGTTAGGGTTAGGGTTGGAGTTAGGGTTAGGGTTAGGGTTGGAGTTAGGGTTAGGGTTAGGGTGGGAGTTAGGGTTAGGGTTATGGTTGAAGTTAGGGTTAGGGTTGGAGTTAGGGTTAGGGTGGGAGTTAGGGTTGGAGTTAGGGTTAAGGTTAGGTTTGGAGTTAGGGTTAGGGTTAGCATTAGGGTTAGGTTTAGGGTTATGGTTATGGTTGAAGGTAGGGTTAGGGTTGGAGTTAGGGTTAAGGTTAGGTTTGGAGTTAGGGTTAGGGTTAGCATTAGGGTTAGGGTTGGAGTTAGGGTTAGGGTTGGAGTTAGGGTTAGGGTGGGAGTTAGGGTTATGGTTAGGGTTGGAGTTAGGGTTAGGGTTGGAGTTGGGGTTAGGGTTAGCATTAGCATCAAGGTTAGCATTAGCATTCGGGTTAGCATTAGCATTTGGGGTAGCATTAGCATTCGGGTTAGCATTAGCATTCGGGTTAGAATTAGCATTAGGGTAGGAGTTAGGGTTAGCATTAGCATCAAGGTTAGCATTAGCATTCGGGTTAGCATTAGCATTCGGGTTAGTATTAGGGTAGGAGTTAGGGTTACGGTTAGCATTAGCATCAAGGTTAGCATTAGCATCAGGGTTAGCATTAGCATTAGGGTTAGCATTAGCATTAGGGTTGGAGTTAGGGTTAAGGTTTGGGTTAGGGTAAATCAATGGACAGTGTGGAGGGACTCGCCTCCTGAAGGAGTCAGTAAAGGCCACCTCAGGAGCCTTTTCTGGGCCCCCCAGTCAGGCTGGAGAACCTTCAAACAGCCCAAAATGAGCAAGATCTTTGCTGCCATCTCACCCTGCTGCACCTCAGTGCTCCACCTGAGCTGAGGGGCAGCTGGGAGAAGGTTCCCTGAGCCTCCCTGCTGAAGTAAACAGGAGGGTTAGGGTTAGGGTTGGAGTTAGGGTTAAGGTTAGGGTTGGAGTTAGGGTTAAGGTTAGGTTTGGAGTTAGGGTTAGGGTTAGCATTAGGGTTAGGGTTGGAGTTAGGGTTGGAGTTAGGGTTAGGGTTGGAGTTAGGGTTAGGGTGGGAGTTAGGGTTAGGGTTATGGTTGAAGTTAGGGTTAGGGTTGGAGTTAGGGTTAAGATTAGCATTAGGGTTAGGGTTGGAGTTAGGGTTGGAGTTAGGTTTAGGGTTAGGGTTGGAGTTAGGGTTAGGGTGGGAGTTAGGGTTAGGGTTATGGTTGAAGTTAGGGTTAGGGTTGGAGTTAGGGTTAAGATTAGCATTAGGGTTAGGGTTAGGGTTGGAGTTAGGGTTAGGGTGGGAGTAAGGGTATGGGTTATGGTTGAAGTTAGGGTTAGGGTTGGAGTTAGGGTTAGGGTTAGCATTAGGGTTAGGGTTGGAGTTAGGGTTGGAGTTAGGGTTAGGGTTAGGGTTGGAGTTAGGGTTAGGGTTGGAGTTAGGGTTAGGGTGGGAGTTAGGGTTATGGTTAGGGTTGGAGTTAGGGTTAGGGTTGGAGTTGGGGTTAGGGTTAGCATTAGCATCAAGGTTAGCATTAGCATTCGGGTTAGCATTAGCATTTGGGGTAGCATTAGCATTCGGGTTAGCATTAGCATTCGGGTTAGAATTAGCATTAGGGTAGGAGTTAGGGTTAGCATTAGCATCAAGGTTAGCATTAGCATTCGGGTTAGCATTAGCATTCGGGTTAGTATTAGGGTAGGAGTTAGGGTTACGGTTAGCATTAGCATCAAGGTTAGCATTAGCATCAGGGTTAGCATTAGCATTAGGGTTAGCATTAGCATTAGGGTTGGAGTTAGGGTTAAGGTTTGGGTTAGGGTAAATCAATGGACAGTGTGGAGGGACTCGCCTCCTGAAGGAGTCAGTAAAGGCCACCTCAGGAGCCTTTTCTGGGCCCCCCAGTCAGGCTGGAGAACCTTCAAACAGCCCAAAATGAGCAAGATCTTTGCTGCCATCTCACCCTGCTGCACCTCAGTGCTCCACCTGAGCTGAGGGGCAGCTGGGAGAAGGTTCCCTGAGCCTCCCTGCTGAAGTAAACAGGAGGGTTAGGGTTAGGGTTGGAGTTAGGGTTAAGGTTAGGGTTGGAGTTAGGGTTAAGGTTAGGTTTGGAGTTAGGGTTAGGGTTAGCATTAGGGTTAGGGTTGGAGTTAGGGTTGGAGTTAGGTTTAGGGTTAGGGTTGGAGTTAGGGTTAGGGTGGGAGTTAGGGTTAGGGTTATGGTTGAAGTTAGGGTTAGGGTTGGAGTTAGGGTTAAGATTAGCATTAGGGTTAGGGTTGGAGTTAGGGTTGGAGTTAGGTTTAGGGTTAGGGTTGGAGTTAGGGTTAGGGTGGGAGTTAGGGTTAGGGTTATGGTTGAAGTTAGGGTTAGGGTTGGAGTTAGGGTTAAGATTAGCATTAGGGTTAGGGTTAGGGTTGGAGTTAGGGTTAGGGTGGGAGTAAGGGTATGGGTTATGGTTGAAGTTAGGGTTAGGGTTGGAGTTAGGGTTAGGGTTAGCATTAGGGTTAGGGTTGGAGTTAGGGTTGGAGTTAGGGTTAGGGTTAGGGTTGGAGTTAGGGTTAGGGTTAGGGTTGGAGTTAGGGTTAGGGTGGGAGTTAGGGTTAGGGTTATGGTTGAAGTTAGGGTTAGGGTTGGAGTTAGGGTTAGGGTGGGAGTTAGGGTTATGGTTAGGGTTGGAGTTAGGGTTAGGGTTGGAGTTAGGGTTAAGGTTAGGTTTGGAGTTAGGGTTAGGGTTGGAGTTAGGGTTGGAGTTAGGGTTAAGGTTAGGTTTGGAGTTAGGGTTAAGATTAGCATTAGGGTTAGGGTTAGGGTTGGAGTTAGGGTTAGGGTGGGAGTAAGGGTATGGGTTATGGTTGAAGTTAGGGTTAGGGTTGGAGTTAGGGTTAGGGTTAGGGTTGGAGTTAGGGTTAGGGTTAGGGTTGGAGTTAGGGTTAGGGTGGGAGTTAGGGTTAGGGTTATGGTTGAAGTTAGGGTTAGGGTTGGAGTTAGGGTTAGGGTGGGAGTTAGGGTTATGGTTAGGGTTGGAGTTAGGGTTAGGGTTGGAGTTAGGGTTAAGGTTAGGTTTGGAGTTAGGGTTAGGGTTAGGGTTGGAGTTAGGGTTGGAGTTAGGGTTGGAGTTAGGGTTAAGGTTAGGTTTGGAGTTAGGGTTAGGGTTAGCATTAGGGTTAGGGTTAGGGTTGGAGTTAGGTGTAAGGTTAGGGTTGGAGTTAGGGTTAAGGTTAAGTTTGGGGTTAGGGTTAGGGTTGGAGTTAGGGTTAGGGTGGGAGTTAGGGTTAGGGTTATGGTTGAAGTTAGGGTTAGGGTTGGAGTTAGGGTTGGAGTTAGGGTTAGGGTGGGAGTTAGGGTTGGAGTTAGGGTTAAGGTTACGTTTGGAGTTAGGGTTAGGGTTAGCATTAGGGTCAGGGTTGGAGTTAGGGTTAGGGTTAGGGTTGGAGTTAGGGTTAAGGTTAGGTTTGGAGTTAGGGTTAGGGTTAGCATTAGGGTTAGTGTTGGAGTTAGGGTTAGCATTAGGGTTAGGGTTGGAGTTAGGGTTGGAGTTAGGGTTAGGGTTAGGTTTGGAGTTAGGGTTAGGGTTAGCATTAGGGTTAGGGTTGGAGTTAGGGTTGGAGTTAGGGTTAGGGTTAGGGTTGGAGTTAGGGTTGGAGTTAGGGTTAGGGTTAGGGTGGGAGTTAGGGTTAGGGTTATGGTTGAAGTTAGGGTTAGGGTTGGAGTTAGGGTTAGGGTGGGAGTTAGGGTTGGAGTTAGGGTTAAGGTTAGGTTTGGAGTTAGGGTTAGGGTTAGCATTAGGGTTAGGGTTAGGGTTATGGTTATGGTTGAAGGTAGGGTTAGGGTTGGAGTTAGGGTTAAGGTTAGGTTTGGAGTTAGGGTTAGGGTTAGCATTAGGGTTAGGGTTAGGGTTAGGGTTATGGTTGAAGGTAGGGTTAGGGTTGGAGTTAGGGTTAGGGTTAGGGTTGGAGTTAGGGTTAGGGTGGGAGTTAGGGTTATGGTTAGGGTTGGAGTTAGGGTTAGGGTTGGAGTTGGGGTTAGGGTTAGCATTAGCATCAAGGTTAGCATTAGCATTCGGGTTAGCATTAGCATTCGGGTTAGCATTAGCATTCGGGTTAGCATTAGCATTCGGGTTAGCATTAGCATTCGGGTTAGAATTAGCATTAGGGTAGGAGTTAGGGTTAGCATTAGCATCAAGGTTAGCATTAGCATTCGGGTTAGTATTAGGGTAGGAGTTAGGGTTACGGTTAGCATTAGCATCAAGGTTAGCATTAGCATCAGGGTTAGCATTAGGGTTAGCATTAGCATTAGGGTTGGAGTTAGGGTTAAGGTTTGGGTTAGGGTAAATCAATGGACAGTGTGGAGGGACTCGCCTCCTGAAGGAGTCAGTAAAGGCCACCTCAGGAGCCTTTTCTGGGCCCCCCAGTCAGGCTGGAGAACCTTCAAACAGCCCAAAATGAGCAAGATCTTTGCTGCCATCTCACCCTGCTGCACCTCAGTGCTCCACCTGAGCTGAGGGGCAGCTGGGAGAAGGTTCCCTGAGCCTCCCTGCTGAAGTAAACAGGAGGGTTAGGGTTAGGGTTGGAGTTAGGGTTAAGGTTAGGGTTGGAGTTAGGGTTAAGGTTAGGTTTGGAGTTAGGGTTAGGGTTAGCATTAGGGTTAGGGTTGGAGTTAGGGTTGGAGTTAGGGTTAGGGTTGGAGTTAGGGTTAGGGTGGGAGTTAGGGTTAGGGTTATGGTTGAAGTTAGGGTTAGGGTTGGAGTTAGGGTTAAGATTAGCATTAGGGTTAGGGTTGGAGTTAGGGTTGGAGTTAGGTTTAGGGTTAGGGTTGGAGTTAGGGTTAGGGTGGGAGTTAGGGTTAGGGTTATGGTTGAAGTTAGGGTTAGGGTTGGAGTTAGGGTTAAGATTAGCATTAGGGTTAGGGTTAGGGTTGGAGTTAGGGTTAGGGTGGGAGTAAGGGTATGGGTTATGGTTGAAGTTAGGGTTAGGGTTGGAGTTAGGGTTAGGGTTAGCATTAGGGTTAGGGTTGGAGTTAGGGTTGGAGTTAGGGTTAGGGTTAGGGTTGGAGTTAGGGTTAGGGTTGGAGTTAGGGTTAGGGTGGGAGTTA
This sequence comes from Takifugu ocellatus, assembly GCA_027382335.1. Taxonomy (NCBI): domain Eukaryota; kingdom Metazoa; phylum Chordata; class Actinopteri; order Tetraodontiformes; family Tetraodontidae; genus Takifugu; species Takifugu ocellatus. The sequence continues at coordinate 137,713 of JAPVLW010000008.1, read as the reverse complement.
GGGTTATGGTTAGGGTTGGAGTTAGGGTTAGGGTTGGAGTTGGGGTTAGGGTTAGCATTAGCATCAAGGTTAGCATTAGCATTCGGGTTAGCATTAGCATTTGGGGTAGCATTAGCATTCGGGTTAGCATTAGCATTCGGGTTAGAATTAGCATTAGGGTAGGAGTTAGGGTTAGCATTAGCATCAAGGTTAGCATTAGCATTCGGGTTAGCATTAGCATTCGGGTTAGTATTAGGGTAGGAGTTAGGGTTACGGTTAGCATTAGCATCAAGGTTAGCATTAGCATCAGGGTTAGCATTAGCATTAGGGTTAGCATTAGCATTAGGGTTGGAGTTAGGGTTAAGGTTTGGGTTAGGGTAAATCAATGGACAGTGTGGAGGGACTCGCCTCCTGAAGGAGTCAGTAAAGGCCACCTCAGGAGCCTTTTCTGGGCCCCCCAGTCAGGCTGGAGAACCTTCAAACAGCCCAAAATGAGCAAGATCTTTGCTGCCATCTCACCCTGCTGCACCTCAGTGCTCCACCTGAGCTGAGGGGCAGCTGGGAGAAGGTTCCCTGAGCCTCCCTGCTGAAGTAAACAGGAGGGTTAGGGTTAGGGTTGGAGTTAGGGTTAAGGTTAGGGTTGGAGTTAGGGTTAAGGTTAGGTTTGGAGTTAGGGTTAGGGTTAGCATTAGGGTTAGGGTTGGAGTTAGGGTTGGAGTTAGGTTTAGGGTTAGGGTTGGAGTTAGGGTTAGGGTGGGAGTTAGGGTTAGGGTTATGGTTGAAGTTAGGGTTAGGGTTGGAGTTAGGGTTAAGATTAGCATTAGGGTTAGGGTTGGAGTTAGGGTTGGAGTTAGGTTTAGGGTTAGGGTTGGAGTTAGGGTTAGGGTGGGAGTTAGGGTTAGGGTTATGGTTGAAGTTAGGGTTAGGGTTGGAGTTAGGGTTAAGATTAGCATTAGGGTTAGGGTTAGGGTTGGAGTTAGGGTTAGGGTGGGAGTAAGGGTATGGGTTATGGTTGAAGTTAGGGTTAGGGTTGGAGTTAGGGTTAGGGTTAGCATTAGGGTTAGGGTTGGAGTTAGGGTTGGAGTTAGGGTTAGGGTTAGGGTTGGAGTTAGGGTTAGGGTTAGGGTTGGAGTTAGGGTTAGGGTGGGAGTTAGGGTTAGGGTTATGGTTGAAGTTAGGGTTAGGGTTGGAGTTAGGGTTAGGGTGGGAGTTAGGGTTATGGTTAGGGTTGGAGTTAGGGTTAGGGTTGGAGTTAGGGTTAAGGTTAGGTTTGGAGTTAGGGTTAGGGTTGGAGTTAGGGTTGGAGTTAGGGTTAAGGTTAGGTTTGGAGTTAGGGTTAAGATTAGCATTAGGGTTAGGGTTAGGGTTGGAGTTAGGGTTAGGGTGGGAGTAAGGGTATGGGTTATGGTTGAAGTTAGGGTTAGGGTTGGAGTTAGGGTTAGGGTTAGGGTTGGAGTTAGGGTTAGGGTTAGGGTTGGAGTTAGGGTTAGGGTGGGAGTTAGGGTTAGGGTTATGGTTGAAGTTAGGGTTAGGGTTGGAGTTAGGGTTAGGGTGGGAGTTAGGGTTATGGTTAGGGTTGGAGTTAGGGTTAGGGTTGGAGTTAGGGTTAAGGTTAGGTTTGGAGTTAGGGTTAGGGTTAGGGTTGGAGTTAGGGTTGGAGTTAGGGTTGGAGTTAGGGTTAAGGTTAGGTTTGGAGTTAGGGTTAGGGTTAGCATTAGGGTTAGGGTTAGGGTTGGAGTTAGGTGTAAGGTTAGGGTTGGAGTTAGGGTTAAGGTTAAGTTTGGGGTTAGGGTTAGGGTTGGAGTTAGGGTTAGGGTGGGAGTTAGGGTTAGGGTTATGGTTGAAGTTAGGGTTAGGGTTGGAGTTAGGGTTGGAGTTAGGGTTAGGGTGGGAGTTAGGGTTGGAGTTAGGGTTAAGGTTACGTTTGGAGTTAGGGTTAGGGTTAGCATTAGGGTCAGGGTTGGAGTTAGGGTTAGGGTTAGGGTTGGAGTTAGGGTTAAGGTTAGGTTTGGAGTTAGGGTTAGGGTTAGCATTAGGGTTAGTGTTGGAGTTAGGGTTAGCATTAGGGTTAGGGTTGGAGTTAGGGTTGGAGTTAGGGTTAGGGTTAGGTTTGGAGTTAGGGTTAGGGTTAGCATTAGGGTTAGGGTTGGAGTTAGGGTTGGAGTTAGGGTTAGGGTTAGGGTTGGAGTTAGGGTTGGAGTTAGGGTTAGGGTTAGGGTGGGAGTTAGGGTTAGGGTTATGGTTGAAGTTAGGGTTAGGGTTGGAGTTAGGGTTAGGGTGGGAGTTAGGGTTGGAGTTAGGGTTAAGGTTAGGTTTGGAGTTAGGGTTAGGGTTAGCATTAGGGTTAGGGTTAGGGTTATGGTTATGGTTGAAGGTAGGGTTAGGGTTGGAGTTAGGGTTAAGGTTAGGTTTGGAGTTAGGGTTAGGGTTAGCATTAGGGTTAGGGTTAGGGTTAGGGTTATGGTTGAAGGTAGGGTTAGGGTTGGAGTTAGGGTTAGGGTTAGGGTTGGAGTTAGGGTTAGGGTGGGAGTTAGGGTTATGGTTAGGGTTGGAGTTAGGGTTAGGGTTGGAGTTGGGGTTAGGGTTAGCATTAGCATCAAGGTTAGCATTAGCATTCGGGTTAGCATTAGCATTCGGGTTAGCATTAGCATTCGGGTTAGCATTAGCATTCGGGTTAGCATTAGCATTCGGGTTAGAATTAGCATTAGGGTAGGAGTTAGGGTTAGCATTAGCATCAAGGTTAGCATTAGCATTCGGGTTAGTATTAGGGTAGGAGTTAGGGTTACGGTTAGCATTAGCATCAAGGTTAGCATTAGCATCAGGGTTAGCATTAGGGTTAGCATTAGCATTAGGGTTGGAGTTAGGGTTAAGGTTTGGGTTAGGGTAAATCAATGGACAGTGTGGAGGGACTCGCCTCCTGAAGGAGTCAGTAAAGGCCACCTCAGGAGCCTTTTCTGGGCCCCCCAGTCAGGCTGGAGAACCTTCAAACAGCCCAAAATGAGCAAGATCTTTGCTGCCATCTCACCCTGCTGCACCTCAGTGCTCCACCTGAGCTGAGGGGCAGCTGGGAGAAGGTTCCCTGAGCCTCCCTGCTGAAGTAAACAGGGGGGTTAGGGTTAGGGTTGGAGTTAGGGTTAAGGTTAGGGTTGGAGTTAGGGTTAAGGTTAGGTTTGGAGTTAGGGTTAGGGTTAGCATTAGGGTTAGGGTTGGAGTTAGGGTTGAAGTTAGGTTTAGGGTTAGGGTTGGAGTTAGGGTTAGGTTTGGAGTTAGGGTTAGGGTTAGCATTAGGGTTATGGTTAGGGTTATGGTTATGGTTGAAGTTAGGGTTAGGGTTGGAGTTAGGGTTAAGGTTAGGTTTGGAGTTAGGGTTAGGGTTAGCATTAGGGTTAGGGTTGGAGTTAGGGTTAGGGTTAGGGTTGGAGTTAGGGTTAGGGTGGGAGTTAGGGTTATGGTTAGGGTTGGAGTTAGGGTTAGGGTTGGAGTTGGGGTTAGGGTTAGCATTAGCATCAAGGTTAGCATTAGCATTCGGGTTAGCATTAGCATTCGGGTTAGCATTAGCATTCGGGTTAGCATTAGCATTAGGGTAGGAGTTAGGGTTAGCATTAGCATCAAGGTTATCATTAGCATTCGGGTTAGCATTAGCATTCGGGTTAGTATTAGCATTCGGGTTAGCATTAGCATTCGGGTTAGCATTAGCATTCGGGTTAGAATTAGCATTAGGGTAGGAGTTAGGGTTAGCATTAGCATCAAGGTTAGCATTAGCATTCGGGTTAGCATTAGCATTCGGGTTAGTATTAGGGTAGGAGTTAGGGTTACGGTTAGCATTAGCATCAAGGTTAGCATTAGCATCAGGGTTAGCATTAGGGTTAGCATTAGCATTAGGGTTGGAGTTAGGGTTAAGGTTTGGGTTAGGGTAAATCAATGGACAGTGTGGAGGGACTCGCCTCCTGAAGGAGTCAGTAAAGGCCACCTCAGGAGCCTTTTCTGGGCCCCCCAGTCAGGCTGGAGAACCTTCAAACAGCCCAAAATGAGCAAGATCTTTGCTGCCATCTCACCCTGCTGCACCTCAGTGCTCCACCTGAGCTGAGGGGCAGCTGGGAGAAGGTTCCCTGAGCCTCCCTGCTGAAGTAAACAGGAGGGTTAGGGTTGGAGTTAGGGTTAGGGTTGGAGTTATGGTTGAAGTTAGGGTTAGGGTTGGAGTTAGGGTTAAGATTAGCATTAGGGTTAGGGTTAGGGTTGGAGTTAGGGTTAGGGTTAGGGTTGGAGTTAGGGTTAGGGTGGGAGTTAGGGTTAGGGTTATGGTTGAAGTTAGGGTTAGGGTTGGAGTTAGGGTTAGGGTGGGAGTTAGGGTTATGGTTAGGGTTGGAGTTAGGGTTAGGGTTGGAGTTAGGGTTAAGGTTAGGTTTGGAGTTAGGGTTAGGGTTAGGGTTGGAGTTAGGGTTGGAGTTATGGTTGGAGTTAGGTGTAAGGTTAGGGTTGGAGTTAGGGTTAAGGTTAAGTTTGGGGTTAGGGTTAGGGTTGGAGTTAGGGTTAGGGTGGGAGTTAGGGTTAGGGTTATGGTTGAAGTTAGGGTTAGGGTTGGAGTTAGGGTTGGAGTTAGGGTTAGGGTGGGAGTTAGGGTTGGAGTTAGGGTTAAGGTTAGGTTTGGAGTTAGGGTTAGGGTTAGCATTAGGGTTAGTGTTGGAGTTAGGGTTAGCATTAGGGTTAGGGTTGGAGTTAGGGTTGGAGTTAGGGTTAGGGTTAGGTTTGGAGTTAGGGTTAGGGTTAGCATTAGGGTTAGGGTTGGAGTTAGGGTTGGAGTTAGGGTTAGGGTTAGGGTTAGGGTGGGAGTTAGGGTTAGGGTTATGGTTGAAGTTAGGGTTAGGGTTGGAGTTAGGGTTAGGGTGGGAGTTAGGGTTATGGTTGGAGTTAGGGTTGGAGTTAGGGTTAGGGTTAGGGTTGGAGTTAGTGTTGGAGTTAGGGTTAAGGTTAGGTTTGGAGTTAGGGTTAGGGTTAGCATTAGGGTTAGGGTTAGGGTTATGGTTATGGTTGAAGGTAGGGTTAGGTTTGGAGTTAGGGTTAGGGTTAGGGTTGGAGTTAGGGTTGGAGTTAGGGTTGGAGTTAGGGTTAAGGTTAGGTTTGGAGTTAGGGTTAGGGTTAGCACTAGGGTTAGGGTTAGGGTTAGGGTTGGAGTTAGGGTTAGGGTGGGAGTTAGGGTTAGGGTTATATTTGAAGTTAGGGTTAGGGTTGGAGTTAGGGTTGGAGTTAGGGTTAGGGTGGGAGTTAGGGTTGGAGTTAGGGTTAGGGTTAGCATTAGGGTTAGGGTTGGAGTTAGGGTTAGGGTTAGGGTTGGAGTTAGGGTTAAGGTTAGGTTTGGAGTTAGGGTTAGGGTTAGCATTAGGGTTAGTGTTGGAGTTAGGGTTAGCATTAGGGTTAGGGTTGGAGTTAGGGTTGGAGTTAGGGTTAGGGTTAGGGTTGGAGTTAGGGTTAGGGTTAGGGTTGGAGTTGGGGTTAGGGTTAGCATTAGCATCAAGGTTAGCATTAGCATTCGGGTTAGCATTAGCATTCGGGTTAGCATTGGCATTCGGGTTAGCATTAGCATTCAGGTTAGAATTAGCATTAGGGTAGGAGTTAGGGTTAGCATTAGCATCAAGGTTAGCATTAGCATTCGGGTTAGCATTAGCATTCGGGTTAGTATTAGGGTAGGAGTTAGGGTTATGGTTAGCATTAGCATCAAGGTTAGCATTAGCATCAGGGTTAGCATTAGCATTAGGGTTAGCATTAGCATTAGGGTTGGAGTTAGGGTTAAGGTTTGGGTTAGGGTAAATCAATGGACAGTGTGGAGGGACTCGCCTCCTGAAGGAGTCAGTAAAGGCCACCTCAGGAGCCTTTTCTGGGCCCCCCAGTCAGGCTGGAGAACCTTCAAACAGCCCAAAATGAGCAAGATCTTTGCTGCCATCTCACCCTGCTGCACCTCAGTGCTCCACCTGAGCTGAGGGGCAGCTGGGAGAAGGTTCCCTGAGCCTCCCTGCTGAAGTAAACAGGAGGGTTAGGGTTAGGGTTGGAGTTAGGGTTAAGGTTAGGGTTGGAGTTAGGGTTAAGGTTAGGTTTGGAGTTAGGGTTAGGGTTAGCATTAGGGTTAGGGTTGGAGTTAGGGTTGGAGTTAGGTTTAGGGTTAGGGTTGGAGTTAGGGTTGGAGTTAGGGTTAGGGTGGGAGTTAGGGTTAGGGTTATGGTTGAAGTTAGGGTTAGGGTTGGAGTTAGGGTTAAGATTAGCATTAGGGTTAGGGTTAGGGTTGGAGTTAGGGTTAGGGTGGGAGTAAGGGTATGGGTTATGGTTGAAGTTAGGGTTAGGGTTGGAGTTAGGGTTAGGGTTAGCATTAGGGTTAGGGTTGGAGTTAGGGTTAGGGTTAGGGTTGGAGTTAGGGTTAGGGTTAGGGTTGGAGTTAGGGTTAGGGTGGGAGTTAGGGTTAGGGTTATGGTTGAAGTTAGGGTTAGGGTTGGAGTTAGGGTTAGGGTGGGAGTTAGGGTTATGGTTAGGGTTGGAGTTAGGGTTAGGGTTGGAGTTAGGGTTAAGGTTAGGTTTGGAGTTAGGGTTAGGGTTAGGGTTGGAGTTAGGGTTGGAGTTAGGGTTGGAGTTAGGGTTAAGGTTAGGTTTGGAGTTAGGGTTAGGGTTAGCATTAGGGTTAGGGTTAGGGTTATGGTTGGAGTTAGGTGTAAGGTTAGGGTTGGAGTTAGGGTTAAGGTTAAGTTTGGGGTTAGGGTTAGGGTTGGAGTTAGGGTTAGGGTGGGAGTTAGGGTTAGGGTTATGGTTGAAGTTAGGGTTAGGGTTGGAGTTAGGGTTGGAGTTAGGGTTAGGATGGGAGTTAGGGTTGGAGTTAGGGTTAGGGTTAGCATTAGGGTTAGTGTTGGAGTTAGGGTTAGCATTAGGGTTAGGGTTGGAGTTAGGGTTGGAGTTAGGGTTAGGGTTAGGTTTGGAGTTAGGGTTAGGGTTAGCATTAGGGTTAGGGTTGGAGTTAGGGTTGGAGTTAGGGTTAGGGTTAGGGTTAGGGTGGGAGTTAGGGTTAGGGTTATGGTTGAAGTTAGGGTTAGGGTTGGAGTTAGGGTTAGGGTGGGAGTTAGGGTTATGGTTGGAGTTAGGGTTGGAGTTAGGGTTAGGGTTAGGGTTGGAGTTAGTGTTGGAGTTAGGGTTAAGGTTAGGTTTGGAGTTAGGGTTAGGGTTAGCATTAGGGTTAGGGTTAGGGTTATGGTTATGGTTGAAGGTAGGGTTAGGTTTGGAGTTAGGGTTAGGGTTAGGGTTGGAGTTAGGGTTGGAGTTAGGGTTGGAGTTAGGGTTAAGGTTAGGTTTGGAGTTAGGGTTAGGGTTAGCACTAGGGTTAGGGTTAGGGTTAGGGTTGGAGTTAGGGTTAGGGTGGGAGTTAGGGTTAGGGTTATATTTGAAGTTAGGGTTAGGGTTGGAGTTAGGGTTGGAGTTAGGGTTAGGGTGGGAGTTAGGGTTGGAGTTAGGGTTAGGGTTAGCATTAGGGTTAGGGTTGGAGTTAGGGTTAGGGTTAGGGTTGGAGTTAGGGTTAAGGTTAGGTTTGGAGTTAGGGTTAGGGTTAGCATTAGGGTTAGTGTTGGAGTTAGGGTTAGCATTAGGGTTAGGGTTGGAGTTAGGGTTGGAGTTAGGGTTAGGGTTAGGGTTGGAGTTAGGGTTAGGGTTAGGGTTGGAGTTGGGGTTAGGGTTAGCATTAGCATCAAGGTTAGCATTAGCATTCGGGTTAGCATTAGCATTCGGGTTAGCATTGGCATTCGGGTTAGCATTAGCATTCAGGTTAGAATTAGCATTAGGGTAGGAGTTAGGGTTAGCATTAGCATCAAGGTTAGCATTAGCATTCGGGTTAGCATTAGCATTCGGGTTAGTATTAGGGTAGGAGTTAGGGTTATGGTTAGCATTAGCATCAAGGTTAGCATTAGCATCAGGGTTAGCATTAGCATTAGGGTTAGCATTAGCATTAGGGTTGGAGTTAGGGTTAAGGTTTGGGTTAGGGTAAATCAATGGACAGTGTGGAGGGACTCGCCTCCTGAAGGAGTCAGTAAAGGCCACCTCAGGAGCCTTTTCTGGGCCCCCCAGTCAGGCTGGAGAACCTTCAAACAGCCCAAAATGAGCAAGATCTTTGCTGCCATCTCACCCTGCTGCACCTCAGTGCTCCACCTGAGCTGAGGGGCAGCTGGGAGAAGGTTCCCTGAGCCTCCCTGCTGAAGTAAACAGGAGGGTTAGGGTTAGGGTTGGAGTTAGGGTTAAGGTTAGGGTTGGAGTTAGGGTTAAGGTTAGGTTTGGAGTTAGGGTTAGGGTTAGCATTAGGGTTAGGGTTGGAGTTAGGGTTGGAGTTAGGTTTAGGGTTAGGGTTGGAGTTAGGGTTGGAGTTAGGGTTAGGGTGGGAGTTAGGGTTAGGGTTATGGTTGAAGTTAGGGTTAGGGTTGGAGTTAGGGTTAAGATTAGCATTAGGGTTAGGGTTAGGGTTGGAGTTAGGGTTAGGGTGGGAGTAAGGGTATGGGTTATGGTTGAAGTTAGGGTTAGGGTTGGAGTTAGGGTTAGGGTTAGCATTAGGGTTAGGGTTGGAGTTAGGGTTAGGGTTAGGGTTGGAGTTAGGGTTAGGGTTAGGGTTGGAGTTAGGGTTAGGGTGGGAGTTAGGGTTAGGGTTATGGTTGAAGTTAGGGTTAGGGTTGGAGTTAGGGTTAGGGTGGGAGTTAGGGTTATGGTTAGGGTTGGAGTTAGGGTTAGGGTTGGAGTTAGGGTTAAGGTTAGGTTTGGAGTTAGGGTTAGGGTTAGGGTTGGAGTTAGGGTTGGAGTTAGGGTTGGAGTTAGGGTTAAGGTTAGGTTTGGAGTTAGGGTTAGGGTTAGCATTAGGGTTAGGGTTAGGGTTATGGTTGGAGTTAGGTGTAAGGTTAGGGTTGGAGTTAGGGTTAAGGTTAAGTTTGGGGTTAGGGTTAGGGTTGGAGTTAGGGTTAGGGTGGGAGTTAGGGTTAGGGTTATGGTTGAAGTTAGGGTTAGGGTTGGAGTTAGGGTTGGAGTTAGGGTTAGGATGGGAGTTAGGGTTGGAGTTAGGGTTAGGGTTAGCATTAGGGTTAGGGTTGGAGTTAGGGTTAGGGTTAGGGTTGGAGTTAGGGTTAAGGTTAGGTTTGGAGTTAGGGTTAGGGTTAGCATTAGGGTTAGTGTTGGAGTTAGGGTTAGCATTAGGGTTAGGGTTGGAGTTAGGGTTGGAGTTAGGGTTAGGGTTAGGTTTGGAGTTAGGTTTAGGGTTAGCATTAGGGTTAGGGTTGGAGTTAGGGTTAGGGTTAGGGTTGGAGTTAGGGTTAGGGTTAGGGTTGGAGTTAGGGTTAGGGTTAGGGTGGGAGTTAGGGTTAGGGTTATGGTTGAAGTTAGGGTTAGGGTTGGAGTTAGGGTTAGGGTGGGAGTTAGGGTTATGGTTGGAGTTAGGGTTGGAGTTAGGGTTAGGGTTAGGTTTGGAGTTAGTGTTGGAGTTAGGGTTAAGGTTAGGTTTGGAGTTAGGGTTAGGGTTAGCATTAGGGTTAGGGTTAGGGTTATGGTTATGGTTGAAGGTAGGGTTAGGGTTGGAGTTAGGGTTAAGGTTAGGTTTGGAGTTAGGGTTAGGGTTAGCATTAGGGTTAGGGTTGGAGTTAGGGTTAGGGTTAGGGTTGGAGTTAGGGTTAGGGTGGGAGTTAGGGTTATGGTTAGGGTTGGAGTTAGGGTTAGGGTTGGAGTTGGGGTTAGGGTTAGCATTAGCATCAAGGTTAGCATTAGCATTCGGGTTAGCATTAGCATTCGGGTTAGCATTGGCATTCGGGTTAGCATTAGCATTCAGGTTAGAATTAGCATTAGGGTAGGAGTTAGGGTTAGCATTAGCATCAAGGTTAGCATTAGCATTCGGGTTAGCATTAGCATTCGGGTTAGTATTAGGGTAGGAGTTAGGGTTATGGTTAGCATTAGCATCAAGGTTAGCATTAGCATCAGGGTTAGCATTAGCATTAGGGTTAGCATTAGCATTAGGGTTGGAGTTAGGGTTAAGGTTTGGGTTAGGGTAAATCAATGGACAGTGTGGAGGGACTCGCCTCCTGAAGGAGTCAGTAAAGGCCACCTCAGGAGCCTTTTCTGGGCCCCCCAGTCAGGCTGGAGAACCTTCAAACAGCCCAAAATGAGCAAGATCTTTGCTGCCATCTCACCCTGCTGCACCTCAGTGCTCCACCTGAGCTGAGGGGCAGCTGGGAGAAGGTTCCCTGAACCTCCCTGCTGAAGTAAACAGGAGGGTTAGGGTTAGGGTTGGAGTTAGGGTTAGGGTGGGAGTAAGGGTATGGGTTATGGTTGAAGTTAGGGTTAGGGTTGGAGTTAGGGTTAGGGTTAGCATTAGGGTTAGGGTTGGAGTTAGGGTTAGGGTTAGGGTTGGAGTTAGGGTTAGGGTTAGGGTTGGAGTTAGGGTTAGGGTTAGCATTAGGGTTAGGGTTATGGTTGAAGTTAGGGTTAGGGTTGGAGTTAGGGTTAGGGTGGGAGTTAGGGTTGGAGTTAGGGTTAAGGTTAGGTTTGGAGTTAGGGTTAGGGTTAGCATTAGGGTTAGGGTTGGAGTTAGGGTTAGGGTGGGAGTTAGGGTTATGGTTAGGGTTCGAGTTAGGGTTAGGGTTGGAGTTGGGGTTAGGGTTAGCATTAGCATCAAGGTTAGCATTAGCATTCGGGTTAGCATTAGCATTCGGGTTAGCATTAGCATTCGGGTTAGAATTAGCATTAGGGTAGGAGTTAGGGTTAGCATTAGCATCAAGGTTAGCATTAGCATTCGGGTTAGCATTAGCATTCGGGTTAGTATTAGGGTAGGAGTTAGGCTTACGGTTAGCATTAGCATCAAGGTTAGCATTAGCATCAGGGTTAGCATTAGCATTAGGGTTGGAGTTAGGGTTAAGGTTTGGGTTAGGGTAAATCAATGGACAGTGTGGAGGGACTCGCCTCCTGAAGGAGTCAGTAAAGGCCACCTCAGGAGCCTTTTCTGGGCCCCCCAGTCAGGCTGGAGAACCTTCAAACAGCCCAAAATGAGCAAGATCTTTGCTGCCATCTCACCCTGCTGCACCTCAGTGCTCCACCTGAGCTGAGGGGCAGCTGGGAGAAGGTTCCCTGAGCCTCCCTGCTGAAGTAAACAGGAGGGTTAGGGTTAGGGTTAGGGTTGGAGTTAGGGTTAAGGTTAGGTTTGGAGTTAGGGTTAGGGTTAGCATTAGGGTTAGGGTTGGAGTTAGGGTTAAGATTAGCATTAGGGTTAGGGTTAGGGTTGGAGTTAGGGTTAGGGTGGGAGTAAGGGTATGGGTTATGGTTGAAGTTAGGGTTAGGGTTGGAGTTAGGGTTAGGGTTAGCATTAGGGTTAGGGTTGGAGTTAGGGTTAGGGTTAGGGTTGGAGTTAGGGTTAGGGTTAGGGTTGGAGTTAGGGTTAGGGTGGGAGTTAGGGTTAGGGTTATGGTTGAAGTTAGGGTTAGGGTTGGAGTTAGGGTTAGGGTGGGAGTTAGGGTTATGGTTAGGGTTGGAGTTAGGGTTAGGGTTGGAGTTAGGGTTAAGGTTAGGTTTGGAGTTAGGGTTAGGGTTAGGGTTGGAGTTAGGGTTGGAGTTAGGGTTGGAGTTAGGGTTAAGGTTAGGTTTGGAGTTAGGGTTAGGGTTAGCATTAGGGTTAGGGTTAGGGTTATGGTTGGAGTTAGGTGTAAGGTTAGGGTTGGAGTTAGGGTTAAGGTTAAGTTTGGGGTTAGGGTTAGGGTTGGAGTTAGGGTTAGGGTGGGAGTTAGGGTTAGGGTTATGGTTGAAGTTAGGGTTAGGGTTGGAGTTAGGGTTGGAGTTAGGGTTAGGATGGGAGTTAGGGTTGGAGTTAGGGTTAGGGTTAGCATTAGGGTTAGTGTTGGAGTTAGGGTTAGCATTAGGGTTAGGGTTGGAGTTAGGGTTGGAGTTAGGGTTAGGGTTAGGGTTGGAGTTAGGGTTAAGGTTAGGTTTGGAGTTAGGGTTAGGGTTAGCATTAGGGTTAGTGTTGGAGTTAGGGTTAGCATTAGGGTTAGGGTTGGAGTTAGGGTTGGAGTTAGGGTTAGGGTTAGGTTTGGAGTTAGGGTTAGGGTTAGCATTAGGGTTAGGGTTGGAGTTAGGGTTGGAGTTAGGGTTAGGGTTAGGGTTGGAGTTAGGGTTAGGGTTAGGGTTGGAGTTAGGGTTAGGGTTAGGGTGGGAGTTAGGGTTAGGGTTATGGTTGAAGTTAGGGTTAGGGTTGGAGTTAGGGTTAGGGTGGGAGTTAGGGTTATGGTTGGAGTTAGGGTTGGAGTTAGGGTTAGGGTTAGGTTTGGAGTTAGTGTTGGAGTTAGGGTTAAGGTTAGGTTTGGAGTTAGGGTTAGGGTTAGCATTAGGGTTAGGGTTAGGGTTATGGTTATGGTTGAAGGTAGGGTTAGGGTTGGAGTTAGGGTTAAGGTTAGGTTTGGAGTTAGGGTTAGGGTTAGCATTAGGGTTAGGGTTGGAGTTAGGGTTAGGGTTAGGGTTGGAGTTAGGGTTAGGGTGGGAGTTAGGGTTATGGTTAGGGTTGGAGTTAGGGTTAGGGTTGGAGTTGGGGTTAGGGTTAGCATTAGCATCAAGGTTAGCATTAGCATTCGGGTTAGCATTAGCATTCGGGTTAGCATTGGCATTCGGGTTAGCATTAGCATTCAGGTTAGAATTAGCATTAGGGTAGGAGTTAGGGTTAGCATTAGCATCAAGGTTAGCATTAGCATTCGGGTTAGCATTAGCATTCGGGTTAGTATTAGGGTAGGAGTTAGGGTTATGGTTAGCATTAGCATCAAGGTTAGCATTAGCATCAGGGTTAGCATTAGCATTAGGGTTAGCATTAGCATTAGGGTTGGAGTTAGGGTTAAGGTTTGGGTTAGGGTAAATCAATGGACAGTGTGGAGGGACTCGCCTCCTGAAGGAGTCAGTAAAGGCCACCTCAGGAGCCTTTTCTGGGCCCCCCAGTCAGGCTGGAGAACCTTCAAACAGCCCAAAATGAGCAAGATCTTTGCTGCCATCTCACCCTGCTGCACCTCAGTGCTCCACCTGAGCTGAGGGGCAGCTGGGAGAAGGTTCCCTGAGCCTCCCTGCTGAAGTAAACAGGAGGGTTAGGGTTAGGGTTGGAGTTAGGGTTAGGGTGGGAGTAAGGGTATGGGTTATGGTTGAAGTTAGGGTTAGGGTTGGAGTTAGGGTTAGGGTTAGCATTAGGGTTAGGGTTGGAGTTAGGGTTAGGGTTAGGGTTAGGGTTGGAGTTAGGGTTAGGGTTAGGGTTGGAGTTAGGGTTAGGGTTAGCATTAGGGTTAGGGTTATGGTTGAAGTTAGGGTTAGGGTTGGAGTTAGGGTTGGAGTTAGGGTTAGGGTGGGAGTTAGGGTTGGAGTTAGGGTTGAGGTTAGGTTTGGAGTTAGGGTTAGGGTTAGCATTAGGGTTAGGGTTGGAGTTAGGGTTAGGGTTAGGGTTGGAGTTAGGGTTAGGGTGGGAGTTAGGGTTATGGTTAGGGTTGGAGTTAGGGTTAGGGTTGGAGTTGGGGTTAGGGTTAGCATTAGCATCAAGGTTAGCATTAGCATTCGGGTTAGCATTAGCATTCGGGTTAGCATTAGCATTCGGGTTAGAATTAGCATTAGGGTAGGAGTTAGGGTTAGCATTAGCATCAAGGTTAGCATTAGCATTCGGGTTAGCATTAGCATTCGGGTTAGTATTAGGGTAGGAGTTAGGCTTACGGTTAGCATTAGCATCAAGGTTAGCATTAGCATCAGGGTTAGCATTAGCATTAGGGTTGGAGTTAGGGTTAAGGTTTGGGTTAGGGTAAATCAATGGACAGTGTGGAGGGACTCGCCTCCTGAAGGAGTCAGTAAAGGCCACCTCAGGAGCCTTTTCTGGGCCCCCCAGTCAGGCTGGAGAACCTTCAAACAGCCCAAAATGAGCAAGATCTTTGCTGCCATCTCACCCTGCTGCACCTCAGTGCTCCACCTGAGCTGAGGGGCAGCTGGGAGAAGGTTCCCTGAGCCTCCCTGCTGAAGTAAACAGGAGGGTTAGGGTTAGGGTTGGAGTTAGGGTTAAGGTTAGGTTTGGAGTTAGGGTTAGGGTTGGAGTTAGGGTTAGGGTGGGAGTTAGGGTTAGGGTTATGGTTGAAGTTAGGGTTAGGGTTGGAGTTAGGGTTGGAGTTAGGGTTAGGATGGGAGTTAGGGTTGGAGTTAGGGTTAGGGTTAGCATTAGGGTTAGTGTTGGAGTTAGGGTTAGCATTAGGGTTAGGGTTGGAGTTAGGGTTGGAGTTAGGGTTAGGGTTAGGGTTGGAGTTAGGGTTAAGGTTAGGTTTGGAGTTAGGGTTAGGGTTAGCATTAGGGTTAGTGTTGGAGTTAGGGTTAGCATTAGGGTTAGGGTTGGAGTTAGGGTTGGAGTTAGGGTTAGGGTTAGGTTTGGAGTTAGGGTTAGGGTTAGCATTAGGGTTAGGGTTGGAGTTAGGGTTGGAGTTAGGGTTAGGGTTAGGGTTGGAGTTAGGGTTAGGGTTAGGGTTGGAGTTAGGGTTAGGGTTAGGGTGGGAGTTAGGGTTAGGGTTATGGTTGAAGTTAGGGTTAGGGTTGGAGTTAGGGTTAGGGTGGGAGTTAGGGTTATGGTTGGAGTTAGGGTTGGAGTTAGGGTTAGGGTTAGGTTTGGAGTTAGTGTTGGAGTTAGGGTTAAGGTTAGGTTTGGAGTTAGGGTTAGGGTTAGCATTAGGGTTAGGGTTAGGGTTATGGTTATGGTTGAAGGTAGGGTTAGGGTTGGAGTTAGGGTTAAGGTTAGGTTTGGAGTTAGGGTTAGGGTTAGCATTAGGGTTAGGGTTGGAGTTAGGGTTAGGGTTAGGGTTGGAGTTAGGGTTAGGGTGGGAGTTAGGGTTATGGTTAGGGTTGGAGTTAGGGTTAGGGTTGGAGTTGGGGTTAGGGTTAGCATTAGCATCAAGGTTAGCATTAGCATTCGGGTTAGCATTAGCATTCGGGTTAGCATTGGCATTCGGGTTAGCATTAGCATTCAGGTTAGAATTAGCATTAGGGTAGGAGTTAGGGTTAGCATTAGCATCAAGGTTAGCATTAGCATTCGGGTTAGCATTAGCATTCGGGTTAGTATTAGGGTAGGAGTTAGGGTTATGGTTAGCATTAGCATCAAGGTTAGCATTAGCATCAGGGTTAGCATTAGCATTAGGGTTAGCATTAGCATTAGGGTTGGAGTTAGGGTTAAGGTTTGGGTTAGGGTAAATCAATGGACAGTGTGGAGGGACTCGCCTCCTGAAGGAGTCAGTAAAGGCCACCTCAGGAGCCTTTTCTGGGCCCCCCAGTCAGGCTGGAGAACCTTCAAACAGCCCAAAATGAGCAAGATCTTTGCTGCCATCTCACCCTGCTGCACCTCAGTGCTCCACCTGAGCTGAGGGGCAGCTGGGAGAAGGTTCCCTGAACCTCCCTGCTGAAGTAAACAGGAGGGTTAGGGTTAGGGTTGGAGTTAGGGTTAGGGTGGGAGTAAGGGTATGGGTTATGGTTGAAGTTAGGGTTAGGGTTGGAGTTAGGGTTAGGGTTAGCATTAGGGTTAGGGTTGGAGTTAGGGTTAGGGTTAGGGTTGGAGTTAGGGTTAGGGTTAGGGTTGGAGTTAGGGTTAGGGTTAGCATTAGGGTTAGGGTTATGGTTGAAGTTAGGGTTAGGGTTGGAGTTAGGGTTAGGGTGGGAGTTAGGGTTGGAGTTAGGGTTAAGGTTAGGTTTGGAGTTAGGGTTAGGGTTAGCATTAGGGTTAGGGTTGGAGTTAGGGTTAGGGTTAGGGTTGGAGTTAGGGTTAGGGTGGGAGTTAGGGTTATGGTTAGGGTTCGAGTTAGGGTTAGGGTTGGAGTTGGGGTTAGGGTTAGCATTAGCATCAAGGTTAGCATTAGCATTCGGGTTAGCATTAGCATTCGGGTTAGCATTAGCATTCGGGTTAGAATTAGCATTAGGGTAGGAGTTAGGGTTAGCATTAGCATCAAGGTTAGCATTAGCATTCGGGTTAGCATTAGCATTCGGGTTAGTATTAGGGTAGGAGTTAGGCTTACGGTTAGCATTAGCATCAAGGTTAGCATTAGCATCAGGGTTAGCATTAGCATTAGGGTTGGAGTTAGGGTTAAGGTTTGGGTTAGGGTAAATCAATGGACAGTGTGGAGGGACTCGCCTCCTGAAGGAGTCAGTAAAGGCCACCTCAGGAGCCTTTTCTGGGCCCCCCAGTCAGGCTGGAGAACCTTCAAACAGCCCAAAATGAGCAAGATCTTTGCTGCCATCTCACCCTGCTGCACCTCAGTGCTCCACCTGAGCTGAGGGGCAGCTGGGAGAAGGTTCCCTGAGCCTCCCTGCTGAAGTAAACAGGAGGGTTAGGGTTAGGGTTGGAGTTAGGGTTAGGGTGGGAGTTAGGGTTAGGGTTATGGTTGAAGTTAGGGTTAGGGTTGGAGTTAGGGTTAGGGTGGGAGTTAGGGTTATGGTTAGGGTTGGAGTTAGGGTTAGGGTTGGAGTTAGGGTTAAGGTTAGGTTTGGAGTTAGGGTTAGGGTTAGGGTTGGAGTTAGGGTTGGAGTTAGGGTTGGAGTTAGGGTTAAGGTTAGGTTTGGAGTTAGGGTTAGGGTTAGCATTAGGGTTAGGGTTAGGGTTGGAGTTAGGTGTAAGGTTAGGGTTGGAGTTAGGGTTAAGGTTAAGTTTGGGGTTAGGGTTAGGGTTGGAGTTAGGGTTAGGGTGGGAGTTAGGGTTAGGGTTATGGTTGAAGTTAGGGTTAGGGTTGGAGTTAGGGTTGGAGTTAGGGTTAGGGTGGGAGTTAGGGTTGGAGTTAGGGTTAAGGTTACGTTTGGAGTTAGGGTTAGGGTTAGCATTAGGGTCAGGGTTGGAGTTAGGGTTAGGGTTAGGGTTGGAGTTAGGGTTAAGGTTAGGTTTGGAGTTAGGGTTAGGGTTAGCATTAGGGTTAGTGTTGGAGTTAGGGTTAGCATTAGGGTTAGGGTTGGAGTTAGGGTTGGAGTTAGGGTTAGGGTTAGGTTTGGAGTTAGGGTTAGGGTTAGCATTAGGGTTAGGGTTGGAGTTAGGGTTGGAGTTAGGGTTAGGGTTAGGGTTGGAGTTAGGGTTGGAGTTAGGGTTAGGGTTAGGGTGGGAGTTAGGGTTAGGGTTATGGTTGAAGTTAGGGTTAGGGTTGGAGTTAGGGTTAGGGTGGGAGTTAGGGTTGGAGTTAGGGTTAAGGTTAGGTTTGGAGTTAGGGTTAGGGTTAGCATTAGGGTTAGGGTTAGGGTTATGGTTATGGTTGAAGGTAGGGTTAGGGTTGGAGTTAGGGTTAAGGTTAGGTTTGGAGTTAGGGTTAGGGTTAGCATTAGGGTTAGGGTTAGGGTTAGGGTTATGGTTGAAGGTAGGGTTAGGGTTGGAGTTAGGGTTAGGGTTAGGGTTGGAGTTAGGGTTAGGGTGGGAGTTAGGGTTATGGTTAGGGTTGGAGTTAGGGTTAGGGTTGGAGTTGGGGTTAGGGTTAGCATTAGCATCAAGGTTAGCATTAGCATTCGGGTTAGCATTAGCATTCGGGTTAGCATTAGCATTCGGGTTAGCATTAGCATTCGGGTTAGCATTAGCATTCGGGTTAGAATTAGCATTAGGGTAGGAGTTAGGGTTAGCATTAGCATCAAGGTTAGCATTAGCATTCGGGTTAGTATTAGGGTAGGAGTTAGGGTTACGGTTAGCATTAGCATCAAGGTTAGCATTAGCATCAGGGTTAGCATTAGGGTTAGCATTAGCATTAGGGTTGGAGTTAGGGTTAAGGTTTGGGTTAGGGTAAATCAATGGACAGTGTGGAGGGACTCGCCTCCTGAAGGAGTCAGTAAAGGCCACCTCAGGAGCCTTTTCTGGGCCCCCCAGTCAGGCTGGAGAACCTTCAAACAGCCCAAAATGAGCAAGATCTTTGCTGCCATCTCACCCTGCTGCACCTCAGTGCTCCACCTGAGCTGAGGGGCAGCTGGGAGAAGGTTCCCTGAGCCTCCCTGCTGAAGTAAACAGGGGGGTTAGGGTTAGGGTTGGAGTTAGGGTTAAGGTTAGGGTTGGAGTTAGGGTTAAGGTTAGGTTTGGAGTTAGGGTTAGGGTTAGCATTAGGGTTAGGGTTGGAGTTAGGGTTGAAGTTAGGTTTAGGGTTAGGGTTGGAGTTAGGGTTAGGTTTGGAGTTAGGGTTAGGGTTAGCATTAGGGTTATGGTTAGGGTTATGGTTATGGTTGAAGTTAGGGTTAGGGTTGGAGTTAGGGTTAAGGTTAGGTTTGGAGTTAGGGTTAGGGTTAGCATTAGGGTTAGGGTTGGAGTTAGGGTTAGGGTTAGGGTTGGAGTTAGGGTTAGGGTGGGAGTTAGGGTTATGGTTAGGGTTGGAGTTAGGGTTAGGGTTGGAGTTGGGGTTAGGGTTAGCATTAGCATCAAGGTTAGCATTAGCATTCGGGTTAGCATTAGCATTCGGGTTAGCATTAGCATTCGGGTTAGCATTAGCATTAGGGTAGGAGTTAGGGTTAGCATTAGCATCAAGGTTATCATTAGCATTCGGGTTAGCATTAGCATTCGGGTTAGTATTAGCATTCGGGTTAGCATTAGCATTCGGGTTAGCATTAGCATTCGGGTTAGAATTAGCATTAGGGTAGGAGTTAGGGTTAGCATTAGCATCAAGGTTAGCATTAGCATTCGGGTTAGCATTAGCATTCGGGTTAGTATTAGGGTAGGAGTTAGGGTTACGGTTAGCATTAGCATCAAGGTTAGCATTAGCATCAGGGTTAGCATTAGGGTTAGCATTAGCATTAGGGTTGGAGTTAGGGTTAAGGTTTGGGTTAGGGTAAATCAATGGACAGTGTGGAGGGACTCGCCTCCTGAAGGAGTCAGTAAAGGCCACCTCAGGAGCCTTTTCTGGGCCCCCCAGTCAGGCTGGAGAACCTTCAAACAGCCCAAAATGAGCAAGATCTTTGCTGCCATCTCACCCTGCTGCACCTCAGTGCTCCACCTGAGCTGAGGGGCAGCTGGGAGAAGGTTCCCTGAGCCTCCCTGCTGAAGTAAACAGGAGGGTTAGGGTTGGAGTTAGGGTTAGGGTTGGAGTTATGGTTGAAGTTAGGGTTAGGGTTGGAGTTAGGGTTAAGATTAGCATTAGGGTTAGGGTTAGGGTTGGAGTTAGGGTTAGGGTTAGGGTTGGAGTTAGGGTTAGGGTGGGAGTTAGGGTTAGGGTTATGGTTGAAGTTAGGGTTAGGGTTGGAGTTAGGGTTAGGGTGGGAGTTAGGGTTATGGTTAGGGTTGGAGTTAGGGTTAGGGTTGGAGTTAGGGTTAAGGTTAGGTTTGGAGTTAGGGTTAGGGTTAGGGTTGGAGTTAGGGTTGGAGTTATGGTTGGAGTTAGGTGTAAGGTTAGGGTTGGAGTTAGGGTTAAGGTTAAGTTTGGGGTTAGGGTTAGGGTTGGAGTTAGGGTTAGGGTGGGAGTTAGGGTTAGGGTTATGGTTGAAGTTAGGGTTAGGGTTGGAGTTAGGGTTGGAGTTAGGGTTAGGGTGGGAGTTAGGGTTGGAGTTAGGGTTAAGGTTAGGTTTGGAGTTAGGGTTAGGGTTAGCATTAGGGTTAGTGTTGGAGTTAGGGTTAGCATTAGGGTTAGGGTTGGAGTTAGGGTTGGAGTTAGGGTTAGGGTTAGGTTTGGAGTTAGGGTTAGGGTTAGCATTAGGGTTAGGGTTGGAGTTAGGGTTGGAGTTAGGGTTAGGGTTAGGGTTAGGGTGGGAGTTAGGGTTAGGGTTATGGTTGAAGTTAGGGTTAGGGTTGGAGTTAGGGTTAGGGTGGGAGTTAGGGTTATGGTTGGAGTTAGGGTTGGAGTTAGGGTTAGGGTTAGGGTTGGAGTTAGTGTTGGAGTTAGGGTTAAGGTTAGGTTTGGAGTTAGGGTTAGGGTTAGCATTAGGGTTAGGGTTAGGGTTATGGTTATGGTTGAAGGTAGGGTTAGGTTTGGAGTTAGGGTTAGGGTTAGGGTTGGAGTTAGGGTTGGAGTTAGGGTTGGAGTTAGGGTTAAGGTTAGGTTTGGAGTTAGGGTTAGGGTTAGCACTAGGGTTAGGGTTAGGGTTAGGGTTGGAGTTAGGGTTAGGGTGGGAGTTAGGGTTAGGGTTATATTTGAAGTTAGGGTTAGGGTTGGAGTTAGGGTTGGAGTTAGGGTTAGGGTGGGAGTTAGGGTTGGAGTTAGGGTTAGGGTTAGCATTAGGGTTAGGGTTGGAGTTAGGGTTAGGGTTAGGGTTGGAGTTAGGGTTAAGGTTAGGTTTGGAGTTAGGGTTAGGGTTAGCATTAGGGTTAGTGTTGGAGTTAGGGTTAGCATTAGGGTTAGGGTTGGAGTTAGGGTTGGAGTTAGGGTTAGGGTTAGGGTTGGAGTTAGGGTTAGGGTTAGGGTTGGAGTTGGGGTTAGGGTTAGCATTAGCATCAAGGTTAGCATTAGCATTCGGGTTAGCATTAGCATTCGGGTTAGCATTGGCATTCGGGTTAGCATTAGCATTCAGGTTAGAATTAGCATTAGGGTAGGAGTTAGGGTTAGCATTAGCATCAAGGTTAGCATTAGCATTCGGGTTAGCATTAGCATTCGGGTTAGTATTAGGGTAGGAGTTAGGGTTATGGTTAGCATTAGCATCAAGGTTAGCATTAGCATCAGGGTTAGCATTAGCATTAGGGTTAGCATTAGCATTAGGGTTGGAGTTAGGGTTAAGGTTTGGGTTAGGGTAAATCAATGGACAGTGTGGAGGGACTCGCCTCCTGAAGGAGTCAGTAAAGGCCACCTCAGGAGCCTTTTCTGGGCCCCCCAGTCAGGCTGGAGAACCTTCAAACAGCCCAAAATGAGCAAGATCTTTGCTGCCATCTCACCCTGCTGCACCTCAGTGCTCCACCTGAGCTGAGGGGCAGCTGGGAGAAGGTTCCCTGAGCCTCCCTGCTGAAGTAAACAGGAGGGTTAGGGTTAGGGTTGGAGTTAGGGTTAAGGTTAGGGTTGGAGTTAGGGTTAAGGTTAGGTTTGGAGTTAGGGTTAGGGTTAGCATTAGGGTTAGGGTTGGAGTTAGGGTTGGAGTTAGGTTTAGGGTTAGGGTTGGAGTTAGGGTTGGAGTTAGGGTTAGGGTGGGAGTTAGGGTTAGGGTTATGGTTGAAGTTAGGGTTAGGGTTGGAGTTAGGGTTAAGATTAGCATTAGGGTTAGGGTTAGGGTTGGAGTTAGGGTTAGGGTGGGAGTAAGGGTATGGGTTATGGTTGAAGTTAGGGTTAGGGTTGGAGTTAGGGTTAGGGTTAGCATTAGGGTTAGGGTTGGAGTTAGGGTTAGGGTTAGGGTTGGAGTTAGGGTTAGGGTTAGGGTTGGAGTTAGGGTTAGGGTGGGAGTTAGGGTTAGGGTTATGGTTGAAGTTAGGGTTAGGGTTGGAGTTAGGGTTAGGGTGGGAGTTAGGGTTATGGTTAGGGTTGGAGTTAGGGTTAGGGTTGGAGTTAGGGTTAAGGTTAGGTTTGGAGTTAGGGTTAGGGTTAGGGTTGGAGTTAGGGTTAGGGTTATGGTTGGAGTTAGGTGTAAGGTTAGGGTTGGAGTTAGGGTTAAGGTTAAGTTTGGGGTTAGGGTTAGGGTTGGAGTTAGGGTTAGGGTGGGAGTTAGGGTTAGGGTTATGGTTGAAGTTAGGGTTAGGGTTGGAGTTAGGGTTGGAGTTAGGGTTAGGATGGGAGTTAGGGTTGGAGTTAGGGTTAGGGTTAGCATTAGGGTTAGGGTTGGAGTTAGGGTTAGGGTTAGGGTTGGAGTTAGGGTTAAGGTTAGGTTTGGAGTTAGGGTTAGGGTTAGCATTAGGGTTAGTGTTGGAGTTAGGGTTAGCATTAGGGTTAGGGTTGGAGTTAGGGTTGGAGTTAGGGTTAGGGTTAGGTTTGGAGTTAGGTTTAGGGTTAGCATTAGGGTTAGGGTTGGAGTTAGGGTTGGAGTTAGGGTTAGGGTTAGGGTTGGAGTTAGGGTTAGGGTTAGGGTTGGAGTTAGGGTTAGGGTTAGGGTGGGAGTTAGGGTTAGGGTTATGGTTGAAGTTAGGGTTAGGGTTGGAGTTAGGGTTAGGGTGGGAGTTAGGGTTATGGTTGGAGTTAGGGTTGGAGTTAGGGTTAGGGTTAGGTTTGGAGTTAGTGTTGGAGTTAGGGTTAAGGTTAGGTTTGGAGTTAGGGTTAGGGTTAGCATTAGGGTTAGGGTTAGGGTTATGGTTATGGTTGAAGGTAGGGTTAGGGTTGGAGTTAGGGTTAAGGTTAGGTTTGGAGTTAGGGTTAGGGTTAGCATTAGGGTTAGGGTTGGAGTTAGGGTTAGGGTTAGGGTTGGAGTTAGGGTTAGGGTGGGAGTTAGGGTTATGGTTAGGGTTGGAGTTAGGGTTAGGGTTGGAGTTGGGGTTAGGGTTAGCATTAGCATCAAGGTTAGCATTAGCATTCGGGTTAGCATTAGCATTCGGGTTAGCATTGGCATTCGGGTTAGCATTAGCATTCAGGTTAGAATTAGCATTAGGGTAGGAGTTAGGGTTAGCATTAGCATCAAGGTTAGCATTAGCATTCGGGTTAGCATTAGCATTCGGGTTAGTATTAGGGTAGGAGTTAGGGTTATGGTTAGCATTAGCATCAAGGTTAGCATTAGCATCAGGGTTAGCATTAGCATTAGGGTTAGCATTAGCATTAGGGTTGGAGTTAGGGTTAAGGTTTGGGTTAGGGTAAATCAATGGACAGTGTGGAGGGACTCGCCTCCTGAAGGAGTCAGTAAAGGCCACCTCAGGAGCCTTTTCTGGGCCCCCCAGTCAGGCTGGAGAACCTTCAAACAGCCCAAAATGAGCAAGATCTTTGCTGCCATCTCACCCTGCTGCACCTCAGTGCTCCACCTGAGCTGAGGGGCAGCTGGGAGAAGGTTCCCTGAACCTCCCTGCTGAAGTAAACAGGAGGGTTAGGGTTAGGGTTGGAGTTAGGGTTAGGGTGGGAGTAAGGGTATGGGTTATGGTTGAAGTTAGGGTTAGGGTTGGAGTTAGGGTTAGGGTTAGCATTAGGGTTAGGGTTGGAGTTAGGGTTAGGGTTAGGGTTGGAGTTAGGGTTAGGGTTAGGGTTGGAGTTAGGGTTAGGGTTAGCATTAGGGTTAGGGTTATGGTTGAAGTTAGGGTTAGGGTTGGAGTTAGGGTTAGGGTGGGAGTTAGGGTTGGAGTTAGGGTTAAGGTTAGGTTTGGAGTTAGGGTTAGGGTTAGCATTAGGGTTAGGGTTGGAGTTAGGGTTAGGGTTAGGGTTGGAGTTAGGGTTAGGGTGGGAGTTAGGGTTATGGTTAGGGTTCGAGTTAGGGTTAGGGTTGGAGTTGGGGTTAGGGTTAGCATTAGCATCAAGGTTAGCATTAGCATTCGGGTTAGCATTAGCATTCGGGTTAGCATTAGCATTCGGGTTAGAATTAGCATTAGGGTAGGAGTTAGGGTTAGCATTAGCATCAAGGTTAGCATTAGCATTCGGGTTAGCATTAGCATTCGGGTTAGTATTAGGGTAGGAGTTAGGCTTACGGTTAGCATTAGCATCAAGGTTAGCATTAGCATCAGGGTTAGCATTAGCATTAGGGTTGGAGTTAGGGTTAAGGTTTGGGTTAGGGTAAATCAATGGACAGTGTGGAGGGACTCGCCTCCTGAAGGAGTCAGTAAAGGCCACCTCAGGAGCCTTTTCTGGGCCCCCCAGTCAGGCTGGAGAACCTTCAAACAGCCCAAAATGAGCAAGATCTTTGCTGCCATCTCACCCTGCTGCACCTCAGTGCTCCACCTGAGCTGAGGGGCAGCTGGGAGAAGGTTCCCTGAGCCTCCCTGCTGAAGTAAACAGGAGGGTTAGGGTTAGGGTTAGGGTTGGAGTTAGGGTTAAGGTTAGGTTTGGAGTTAGGGTTAGGGTTAGCATTAGGGTTAGGGTTGGAGTTAGGGTTAAGATTAGCATTAGGGTTAGGGTTAGGGTTGGAGTTAGGGTTAGGGTGGGAGTAAGGGTATGGGTTATGGTTGAAGTTAGGGTTAGGGTTGGAGTTAGGGTTAGGGTTAGCATTAGGGTTAGGGTTGGAGTTAGGGTTAGGGTTAGGGTTGGAGTTAGGGTTAGGGTTAGGGTTGGAGTTAGGGTTAGGGTGGGAGTTAGGGTTAGGGTTATGGTTGAAGTTAGGGTTAGGGTTGGAGTTAGGGTTAGGGTGGGAGTTAGGGTTATGGTTAGGGTTGGAGTTAGGGTTAGGGTTGGAGTTAGGGTTAAGGTTAGGTTTGGAGTTAGGGTTAGGGTTAGGGTTGGAGTTAGGGTTGGAGTTAGGGTTGGAGTTAGGGTTAAGGTTAGGTTTGGAGTTAGGGTTAGGGTTAGCATTAGGGTTAGGGTTAGGGTTATGGTTGGAGTTAGGTGTAAGGTTAGGGTTGGAGTTAGGGTTAAGGTTAAGTTTGGGGTTAGGGTTAGGGTTGGAGTTAGGGTTAGGGTGGGAGTTAGGGTTAGGGTTATGGTTGAAGTTAGGGTTAGGGTTGGAGTTAGGGTTGGAGTTAGGGTTAGGATGGGAGTTAGGGTTGGAGTTAGGGTTAGGGTTAGCATTAGGGTTAGTGTTGGAGTTAGGGTTAGCATTAGGGTTAGGGTTGGAGTTAGGGTTGGAGTTAGGGTTAGGGTTAGGGTTGGAGTTAGGGTTAAGGTTAGGTTTGGAGTTAGGGTTAGGGTTAGCATTAGGGTTAGTGTTGGAGTTAGGGTTAGCATTAGGGTTAGGGTTGGAGTTAGGGTTGGAGTTAGGGTTAGGGTTAGGTTTGGAGTTAGGGTTAGGGTTAGCATTAGGGTTAGGGTTGGAGTTAGGGTTGGAGTTAGGGTTAGGGTTAGGGTTGGAGTTAGGGTTAGGGTTAGGGTTGGAGTTAGGGTTAGGGTTAGGGTGGGAGTTAGGGTTAGGGTTATGGTTGAAGTTAGGGTTAGGGTTGGAGTTAGGGTTAGGGTGGGAGTTAGGGTTATGGTTGGAGTTAGGGTTGGAGTTAGGGTTAGGGTTAGGTTTGGAGTTAGTGTTGGAGTTAGGGTTAAGGTTAGGTTTGGAGTTAGGGTTAGGGTTAGCATTAGGGTTAGGGTTAGGGTTATGGTTATGGTTGAAGGTAGGGTTAGGGTTGGAGTTAGGGTTAAGGTTAGGTTTGGAGTTAGGGTTAGGGTTAGCATTAGGGTTAGGGTTGGAGTTAGGGTTAGGGTTAGGGTTGGAGTTAGGGTTAGGGTGGGAGTTAGGGTTATGGTTAGGGTTGGAGTTAGGGTTAGGGTTGGAGTTGGGGTTAGGGTTAGCATTAGCATCAAGGTTAGCATTAGCATTCGGGTTAGCATTAGCATTCGGGTTAGCATTGGCATTCGGGTTAGCATTAGCATTCAGGTTAGAATTAGCATTAGGGTAGGAGTTAGGGTTAGCATTAGCATCAAGGTTAGCATTAGCATTCGGGTTAGCATTAGCATTCGGGTTAGTATTAGGGTAGGAGTTAGGGTTATGGTTAGCATTAGCATCAAGGTTAGCATTAGCATCAGGGTTAGCATTAGCATTAGGGTTAGCATTAGCATTAGGGTTGGAGTTAGGGTTAAGGTTTGGGTTAGGGTAAATCAATGGACAGTGTGGAGGGACTCGCCTCCTGAAGGAGTCAGTAAAGGCCACCTCAGGAGCCTTTTCTGGGCCCCCCAGTCAGGCTGGAGAACCTTCAAACAGCCCAAAATGAGCAAGATCTTTGCTGCCATCTCACCCTGCTGCACCTCAGTGCTCCACCTGAGCTGAGGGGCAGCTGGGAGAAGGTTCCCTGAGCCTCCCTGCTGAAGTAAACAGGAGGGTTAGGGTTAGGGTTGGAGTTAGGGTTAGGGTGGGAGTAAGGGTATGGGTTATGGTTGAAGTTAGGGTTAGGGTTGGAGTTAGGGTTAGGGTTAGCATTAGGGTTAGGGTTGGAGTTAGGGTTAGGGTTAGGGTTAGGGTTGGAGTTAGGGTTAGGGTTAGGGTTGGAGTTAGGGTTAGGGTTAGCATTAGGGTTAGGGTTATGGTTGAAGTTAGGGTTAGGGTTGGAGTTAGGGTTGGAGTTAGGGTTAGGGTGGGAGTTAGGGTTGGAGTTAGGGTTGAGGTTAGGTTTGGAGTTAGGGTTAGGGTTAGCATTAGGGTTAGGGTTGGAGTTAGGGTTAGGGTTAGGGTTGGAGTTAGGGTTAGGGTGGGAGTTAGGGTTATGGTTAGGGTTGGAGTTAGGGTTAGGGTTGGAGTTGGGGTTAGGGTTAGCATTAGCATCAAGGTTAGCATTAGCATTCGGGTTAGCATTAGCATTCGGGTTAGCATTAGCATTCGGGTTAGAATTAGCATTAGGGTAGGAGTTAGGGTTAGCATTAGCATCAAGGTTAGCATTAGCATTCGGGTTAGCATTAGCATTCGGGTTAGTATTAGGGTAGGAGTTAGGCTTACGGTTAGCATTAGCATCAAGGTTAGCATTAGCATCAGGGTTAGCATTAGCATTAGGGTTGGAGTTAGGGTTAAGGTTTGGGTTAGGGTAAATCAATGGACAGTGTGGAGGGACTCGCCTCCTGAAGGAGTCAGTAAAGGCCACCTCAGGAGCCTTTTCTGGGCCCCCCAGTCAGGCTGGAGAACCTTCAAACAGCCCAAAATGAGCAAGATCTTTGCTGCCATCTCACCCTGCTGCACCTCAGTGCTCCACCTGAGCTGAGGGGCAGCTGGGAGAAGGTTCCCTGAGCCTCCCTGCTGAAGTAAACAGGAGGGTTAGGGTTAGGGTTGGAGTTAGGGTTAAGGTTAGGTTTGGAGTTAGGGTTAGGGTTGGAGTTAGGGTTAGGGTGGGAGTTAGGGTTAGGGTTATGGTTGAAGTTAGGGTTAGGGTTGGAGTTAGGGTTGGAGTTAGGGTTAGGATGGGAGTTAGGGTTGGAGTTAGGGTTAGGGTTAGCATTAGGGTTAGTGTTGGAGTTAGGGTTAGCATTAGGGTTAGGGTTGGAGTTAGGGTTGGAGTTAGGGTTAGGGTTAGGGTTGGAGTTAGGGTTAAGGTTAGGTTTGGAGTTAGGGTTAGGGTTAGCATTAGGGTTAGTGTTGGAGTTAGGGTTAGCATTAGGGTTAGGGTTGGAGTTAGGGTTGGAGTTAGGGTTAGGGTTAGGTTTGGAGTTAGGGTTAGGGTTAGCATTAGGGTTAGGGTTGGAGTTAGGGTTGGAGTTAGGGTTAGGGTTAGGGTTGGAGTTAGGGTTAGGGTTAGGGTTGGAGTTAGGGTTAGGGTTAGGGTGGGAGTTAGGGTTAGGGTTATGGTTGAAGTTAGGGTTAGGGTTGGAGTTAGGGTTAGGGTGGGAGTTAGGGTTATGGTTGGAGTTAGGGTTGGAGTTAGGGTTAGGGTTAGGTTTGGAGTTAGTGTTGGAGTTAGGGTTAAGGTTAGGTTTGGAGTTAGGGTTAGGGTTAGCATTAGGGTTAGGGTTAGGGTTATGGTTATGGTTGAAGGTAGGGTTAGGGTTGGAGTTAGGGTTAAGGTTAGGTTTGGAGTTAGGGTTAGGGTTAGCATTAGGGTTAGGGTTGGAGTTAGGGTTAGGGTTAGGGTTGGAGTTAGGGTTAGGGTGGGAGTTAGGGTTATGGTTAGGGTTGGAGTTAGGGTTAGGGTTGGAGTTGGGGTTAGGGTTAGCATTAGCATCAAGGTTAGCATTAGCATTCGGGTTAGCATTAGCATTCGGGTTAGCATTGGCATTCGGGTTAGCATTAGCATTCAGGTTAGAATTAGCATTAGGGTAGGAGTTAGGGTTAGCATTAGCATCAAGGTTAGCATTAGCATTCGGGTTAGCATTAGCATTCGGGTTAGTATTAGGGTAGGAGTTAGGGTTATGGTTAGCATTAGCATCAAGGTTAGCATTAGCATCAGGGTTAGCATTAGCATTAGGGTTAGCATTAGCATTAGGGTTGGAGTTAGGGTTAAGGTTTGGGTTAGGGTAAATCAATGGACAGTGTGGAGGGACTCGCCTCCTGAAGGAGTCAGTAAAGGCCACCTCAGGAGCCTTTTCTGGGCCCCCCAGTCAGGCTGGAGAACCTTCAAACAGCCCAAAATGAGCAAGATCTTTGCTGCCATCTCACCCTGCTGCACCTCAGTGCTCCACCTGAGCTGAGGGGCAGCTGGGAGAAGGTTCCCTGAGCCTCCCTGCTGAAGTAAACAGGAGGGTTAGGGTTAGGGTTGGAGTTAGGGTTAGGGTGGGAGTAAGGGTATGGGTTATGGTTGAAGTTAGGGTTAGGGTTGGAGTTAGGGTTAGGGTTAGCATTAGGGTTAGGGTTGGAGTTAGGGTTAGGGTTAGGGTTGGAGTTAGGGTTAGGGTTAGGGTTGGAGTTAGGGTTAGGGTTAGCATTAGGGTTAGGGTTATGGTTGAAGTTAGGGTTAGGGTTGGAGTTAGGGTTGGAGTTAGGGTTAGGGTGGGAGTTAGGGTTGGAGTTAGGGTTGAGGTTAGGTTTGGAGTTAGGGTTAGGGTTAGCATTAGGGTTAGGGTTGGAGTTAGGGTTAGGGTTAGGGTTGGAGTTAGGGTTAGGGTGGGAGTTAGGGTTATGGTTAGGGTTGGAGTTAGGGTTAGGGTTGGAGTTGGGGTTAGGGTTAGCATTAGCATCAAGGTTAGCATTAGCATTCGGGTTAGCATTAGCATTCGGGTTAGCATTAGCATTCGGGTTAGAATTAGCATTAGGGTAGGAGTTAGGGTTAGCATTAGCATCAAGGTTAGCATTAGCATTCGGGTTAGCATTAGCATTCGGGTTAGTATTAGGGTAGGAGTTAGGCTTACGGTTAGCATTAGCATCAAGGTTAGCATTAGCATCAGGGTTAGCATTAGCATTAGGGTTGGAGTTAGGGTTAAGGTTTGGGTTAGGGTAAATCAATGGACAGTGTGGAGGGACTCGCCTCCTGAAGGAGTCAGTAAAGGCCACCTCAGGAGCCTTTTCTGGGCCCCCCAGTCAGGCTGGAGAACCTTCAAACAGCCCAAAATGAGCAAGATCTTTGCTGCCATCTCACCCTGCTGCACCTCAGTGCTCCACCTGAGCTGAGGGGCAGCTGGGAGAAGGTTCCCTGAGCCTCCCTGCTGAAGTAAACAGGAGGGTTAGGGTTAGGGTTGGAGTTAGGGTTAAGGTTAGGTTTGGAGTTAGGGTTAGGGTTAGCATTAGGGTTAGGGTTGGAGTTAGGGTTGGAGTTAGGTTTAGGGTTAGGGTTGGAGTTAGGGTTGGAGTTAGGGTTAGGGTGGGAGTTAGGGTTAGGGTTATGGTTGAAGTTAGGGTTAGGGTTGGAGTTAGGGTTAAGATTAGCATTAGGGTTAGGGTTAGGGTTGGAGTTAGGGTTAGGGTGGGAGTAAGGGTATGGGTTATGGTTGAAGTTAGGGTTAGGGTTGGAGTTAGGGTTAGGGTTAGCATTAGGGTTAGGGTTGGAGTTAGGGTTAGGGTTAGGGTTGGAGTTAGGGTTAGGGTTAGGGTTGGAGTTAGGGTTAGGGTGGGAGTTAGGGTTAGGGTTATGGTTGAAGTTAGGGTTAGGGTTGGAGTTAGGGTTAGGGTGGGAGTTAGGGTTATGGTTAGGGTTGGAGTTAGGGTTAGGGTTGGAGTTAGGGTTAAGGTTAGGTTTGGAGTTAGGGTTAGGGTTAGGGTTGGAGTTAGGGTTGGAGTTAGGGTTGGAGTTAGGGTTAAGGTTAGGTTTGGAGTTAGGGTTAGGGTTAGCATTAGGGTTAGGGTTAGGGTTATGGTTGGAGTTAGGTGTAAGGTTAGGGTTGGAGTTAGGGTTAAGGTTAAGTTTGGGGTTAGGGTTAGGGTTGGACTTAGGGTTAGGGTGGGAGTTAGGGTTAGGGTTATGGTTGAAGTTAGGGTTAGGGTTGGAGTTAGGGTTGGAGTTAGGGTTAGGGTGGGAGTTAGGGTTGGAGTTAGGGTTAAGGTTACGTTTGGAGTTAGGGTTAGGGTTAGGTTTGGAGTTAGGGTTAGGGTTAGCATTAGGGTTAGTGTTGGAGTTAGGGTTAGGGTTAGGTTTGGAGTTAGGGTTAGGGTTAGCATTAGGGTTAGGGTTGGAGTTAGGGTTGGAGTTAGGGTTAGGGTTAGGGTTGGAGTTAGGGTTAGGGTTAGGGTTGGAGTTAGGGTTAGGGTTAGGGTGGGAGTTAGGGTTAGGGTTATGGTTAGGGTTAGGGTGGGAGTTAGGGTTAGGGTTATGGTTGAAGTTAGGGTTAGGGTTGGAGTTAGGGTTAGGGTGGGAGTTAGGGTTATGGTTAGGGTTGGAGTTAGGGTTAGGGTTGGAGTTAGGGTTGGAGTTAGGGTTAAGGTTAGGTTTGGAGTTAGGGTTAGGGTTAGCATTAGGGTTAGGGTTAGGGTTATGGTTATGGTTGAAGTTAGGGTTAGGGTTGGAGTTAGGGTTAAGGTTAGGTTTGGAGTTAGGGTTAGGGTTAGCATTAGGGTTAGGGTTGGAGTTAGGGTTAGGGTTAGGGTTGGAGTTAGGGTTAGGGTGGGAGTTAGGGTTATGGTTAGGGTTGGAGTTAGGGTTAGGGTTGGAGTTGGGGTTAGGGTTAGCATTAGCATCAAGGTTAGCATTAGCATTCGGGTTAGCATTAGCATTCGGGTTAGTATTAGGGTAGGAGTTAGGGTTACGGTTAGCATTAGCATCAAGGTTAGCATTAGCATCAGGGTTAGCATTAGCATTAGGGTTAGCATTAGGGTTAGGGTTGGAGTTAGGGTTAGGGTTAGGGTTGGAGTTAGGGTTAGGGTGGGAGTTAGGGTTATGGTTAGGGTTGGAGTTAGGGTTAGGGTTGGAGTTGGGGTTAGGGTTAGCATTAGCATCAAGGTTAGCATTAGCATTCGGGTTAGCATTAGCATTCGGGTTAGTATTAGGGTAGGAGTTAGGGTTACGGTTAGCATTAGCATCAAGGTTAGCATTAGCATCAGGGTTAGCATTAGCATTAGGGTTGGAGTTAGGGTTAAGGTTTGGGTTAGGGTAAATCAATGGACAGTGTGGAGGGACTCGCCTCCTGAAGGAGTCAGTAAAGGCCACCTCAGGAGCCTTTTCTGGGCCCCCCAGTCAGGCTGGAGAACCTTCAAACAGCCCAAAATGAGCAAGATCTTTGCTGCCATCTCACCCTGCTGTACCTCAGTGCTCCACCTGAGCTGAGGGGCAGCTGGGAGAAGGTTCCCTGAGCCTCCCTGCTGAAGTAAACAGGAGGGTTAGGGTTAGGGTTGGAGTTAGGGTTAAGGTTAGGGTTGGAGTTAGGGTTAAGGTTAGGTTTGGAGTTAGGGTTAGGGTTAGCATTAGGGTTAGGGTTGGAGTTAGGGTTGGAGTTAGGTTTAGGGTTAGGGTTGGAGTTAGGGTTAGGGTTAGGGTTGGAGTTAGGGTTAGGGTTAGCATTAGGGTTAGGGTTATGGTTGAAGTTAGGGTTAGGGTTGGAGTTAGGGTTAGGGTGGGAGTTAGGGTTGGAGTTAGGGTTAAGGTTAGGTTTGGAGTTAGGGTTAGGGTTAGCATTAGGGTTAGGGTTGGAGTTAGGGTTAGGGTTAGGGTTGGAGTTAGGGTTAGGGTGGGAGTTAGGGTTATGGTTAGGGTTCGAGTTAGGGTTAGGGTTGGAGTTGGGGTTAGGGTTAGCATTAGCATCAAGGTTAGCATTAGCATTCGGGTTAGCATTAGCATTCGGGTTAGCATTAGCATTCGGGTTAGAATTAGCATTAGGGTAGGAGTTAGGGTTAGCATTAGCATCAAGGTTAGCATTAGCATTCGGGTTAGCATTAGCATTCGGGTTAGTATTAGGGTAGGAGTTAGGCTTACGGTTAGCATTAGCATCAAGGTTAGCATTAGCATCAGGGTTAGCATTAGCATTAGGGTTGGAGTTAGGGTTAAGGTTTGGGTTAGGGTAAATCAATGGACAGTGTGGAGGGACTCGCCTCCTGAAGGAGTCAGTAAAGGCCACCTCAGGAGCCTTTTCTGGGCCCCCCAGTCAGGCTGGAGAACCTTCAAACAGCCCAAAATGAGCAAGATCTTTGCTGCCATCTCACCCTGCTGCACCTCAGTGCTCCACCTGAGCTGAGGGGCAGCTGGGAGAAGGTTCCCTGAGCCTCCCTGCTGAAGTAAACAGGAGGGTTAGGGTTAGGGTTAGGGTTGGAGTTAGGGTTAAGGTTAGGTTTGGAGTTAGGGTTAGGGTTAGCATTAGGGTTAGGGTTGGAGTTAGGGTTAAGATTAGCATTAGGGTTAGGGTTAGGGTTGGAGTTAGGGTTAGGGTGGGAGTAAGGGTATGGGTTATGGTTGAAGTTAGGGTTAGGGTTGGAGTTAGGGTTAGGGTTAGCATTAGGGTTAGGGTTGGAGTTAGGGTTAGGGTTAGGGTTGGAGTTAGGGTTAGGGTTAGGGTTGGAGTTAGGGTTAGGGTGGGAGTTAGGGTTAGGGTTATGGTTGAAGTTAGGGTTAGGGTTGGAGTTAGGGTTAGGGTGGGAGTTAGGGTTATGGTTAGGGTTGGAGTTAGGGTTAGGGTTGGAGTTAGGGTTAAGGTTAGGTTTGGAGTTAGGGTTAGGGTTAGGGTTGGAGTTAGGGTTGGAGTTAGGGTTGGAGTTAGGGTTAAGGTTAGGTTTGGAGTTAGGGTTAGGGTTAGCATTAGGGTTAGGGTTAGGGTTATGGTTGGAGTTAGGTGTAAGGTTAGGGTTGGAGTTAGGGTTAAGGTTAAGTTTGGGGTTAGGGTTAGGGTTGGAGTTAGGGTTAGGGTGGGAGTTAGGGTTAGGGTTATGGTTGAAGTTAGGGTTAGGGTTGGAGTTAGGGTTGGAGTTAGGGTTAGGATGGGAGTTAGGGTTGGAGTTAGGGTTAGGGTTAGCATTAGGGTTAGTGTTGGAGTTAGGGTTAGCATTAGGGTTAGGGTTGGAGTTAGGGTTGGAGTTAGGGTTAGGGTTAGGGTTGGAGTTAGGGTTAAGGTTAGGTTTGGAGTTAGGGTTAGGGTTAGCATTAGGGTTAGTGTTGGAGTTAGGGTTAGCATTAGGGTTAGGGTTGGAGTTAGGGTTGGAGTTAGGGTTAGGGTTAGGTTTGGAGTTAGGGTTAGGGTTAGCATTAGGGTTAGGGTTGGAGTTAGGGTTGGAGTTAGGGTTAGGGTTAGGGTTGGAGTTAGGGTTAGGGTTAGGGTTGGAGTTAGGGTTAGGGTTAGGGTGGGAGTTAGGGTTAGGGTTATGGTTGAAGTTAGGGTTAGGGTTGGAGTTAGGGTTAGGGTGGGAGTTAGGGTTATGGTTGGAGTTAGGGTTGGAGTTAGGGTTAGGGTTAGGTTTGGAGTTAGTGTTGGAGTTAGGGTTAAGGTTAGGTTTGGAGTTAGGGTTAGGGTTAGCATTAGGGTTAGGGTTAGGGTTATGGTTATGGTTGAAGGTAGGGTTAGGGTTGGAGTTAGGGTTAAGGTTAGGTTTGGAGTTAGGGTTAGGGTTAGCATTAGGGTTAGGGTTGGAGTTAGGGTTAGGGTTAGGGTTGGAGTTAGGGTTAGGGTGGGAGTTAGGGTTATGGTTAGGGTTGGAGTTAGGGTTAGGGTTGGAGTTGGGGTTAGGGTTAGCATTAGCATCAAGGTTAGCATTAGCATTCGGGTTAGCATTAGCATTCGGGTTAGCATTGGCATTCGGGTTAGCATTAGCATTCAGGTTAGAATTAGCATTAGGGTAGGAGTTAGGGTTAGCATTAGCATCAAGGTTAGCATTAGCATTCGGGTTAGCATTAGCATTCGGGTTAGTATTAGGGTAGGAGTTAGGGTTATGGTTAGCATTAGCATCAAGGTTAGCATTAGCATCAGGGTTAGCATTAGCATTAGGGTTAGCATTAGCATTAGGGTTGGAGTTAGGGTTAAGGTTTGGGTTAGGGTAAATCAATGGACAGTGTGGAGGGACTCGCCTCCTGAAGGAGTCAGTAAAGGCCACCTCAGGAGC
Organism: Takifugu ocellatus; assembly: GCA_027382335.1. Taxonomy (NCBI): domain Eukaryota; kingdom Metazoa; phylum Chordata; class Actinopteri; order Tetraodontiformes; family Tetraodontidae; genus Takifugu; species Takifugu ocellatus. Next base: position 103,933 of record JAPVLW010000008.1, on the reverse strand, counting down.
CTTTTCTGGGCCCCCCAGTCAGGCTGGAGAACCTTCAAACAGCCCAAAATGAGCAAGATCTTTGCTGCCATCTCACCCTGCTGCACCTCAGTGCTCCACCTGAGCTGAGGGGCAGCTGGGAGAAGGTTCCCTGAGCCTCCCTGCTGAAGTAAACAGGAGGGTTAGGGTTAGGGTTGGAGTTAGGGTTAGGGTGGGAGTAAGGGTATGGGTTATGGTTGAAGTTAGGGTTAGGGTTGGAGTTAGGGTTAGGGTTAGCATTAGGGTTAGGGTTGGAGTTAGGGTTAGGGTTAGGGTTAGGGTTGGAGTTAGGGTTAGGGTTAGGGTTGGAGTTAGGGTTAGGGTTAGCATTAGGGTTAGGGTTATGGTTGAAGTTAGGGTTAGGGTTGGAGTTAGGGTTGGAGTTAGGGTTAGGGTGGGAGTTAGGGTTGGAGTTAGGGTTGAGGTTAGGTTTGGAGTTAGGGTTAGGGTTAGCATTAGGGTTAGGGTTGGAGTTAGGGTTAGGGTTAGGGTTGGAGTTAGGGTTAGGGTGGGAGTTAGGGTTATGGTTAGGGTTGGAGTTAGGGTTAGGGTTGGAGTTGGGGTTAGGGTTAGCATTAGCATCAAGGTTAGCATTAGCATTCGGGTTAGCATTAGCATTCGGGTTAGCATTAGCATTCGGGTTAGAATTAGCATTAGGGTAGGAGTTAGGGTTAGCATTAGCATCAAGGTTAGCATTAGCATTCGGGTTAGCATTAGCATTCGGGTTAGTATTAGGGTAGGAGTTAGGCTTACGGTTAGCATTAGCATCAAGGTTAGCATTAGCATCAGGGTTAGCATTAGCATTAGGGTTGGAGTTAGGGTTAAGGTTTGGGTTAGGGTAAATCAATGGACAGTGTGGAGGGACTCGCCTCCTGAAGGAGTCAGTAAAGGCCACCTCAGGAGCCTTTTCTGGGCCCCCCAGTCAGGCTGGAGAACCTTCAAACAGCCCAAAATGAGCAAGATCTTTGCTGCCATCTCACCCTGCTGCACCTCAGTGCTCCACCTGAGCTGAGGGGCAGCTGGGAGAAGGTTCCCTGAGCCTCCCTGCTGAAGTAAACAGGAGGGTTAGGGTTAGGGTTGGAGTTAGGGTTAAGGTTAGGTTTGGAGTTAGGGTTAGGGTTGGAGTTAGGGTTAGGGTGGGAGTTAGGGTTAGGGTTATGGTTGAAGTTAGGGTTAGGGTTGGAGTTAGGGTTGGAGTTAGGGTTAGGATGGGAGTTAGGGTTGGAGTTAGGGTTAGGGTTAGCATTAGGGTTAGTGTTGGAGTTAGGGTTAGCATTAGGGTTAGGGTTGGAGTTAGGGTTGGAGTTAGGGTTAGGGTTAGGGTTGGAGTTAGGGTTAAGGTTAGGTTTGGAGTTAGGGTTAGGGTTAGCATTAGGGTTAGTGTTGGAGTTAGGGTTAGCATTAGGGTTAGGGTTGGAGTTAGGGTTGGAGTTAGGGTTAGGGTTAGGTTTGGAGTTAGGGTTAGGGTTAGCATTAGGGTTAGGGTTGGAGTTAGGGTTGGAGTTAGGGTTAGGGTTAGGGTTGGAGTTAGGGTTAGGGTTAGGGTTGGAGTTAGGGTTAGGGTTAGGGTGGGAGTTAGGGTTAGGGTTATGGTTGAAGTTAGGGTTAGGGTTGGAGTTAGGGTTAGGGTGGGAGTTAGGGTTATGGTTGGAGTTAGGGTTGGAGTTAGGGTTAGGGTTAGGTTTGGAGTTAGTGTTGGAGTTAGGGTTAAGGTTAGGTTTGGAGTTAGGGTTAGGGTTAGCATTAGGGTTAGGGTTAGGGTTATGGTTATGGTTGAAGGTAGGGTTAGGGTTGGAGTTAGGGTTAAGGTTAGGTTTGGAGTTAGGGTTAGGGTTAGCATTAGGGTTAGGGTTGGAGTTAGGGTTAGGGTTAGGGTTGGAGTTAGGGTTAGGGTGGGAGTTAGGGTTATGGTTAGGGTTGGAGTTAGGGTTAGGGTTGGAGTTGGGGTTAGGGTTAGCATTAGCATCAAGGTTAGCATTAGCATTCGGGTTAGCATTAGCATTCGGGTTAGCATTGGCATTCGGGTTAGCATTAGCATTCAGGTTAGAATTAGCATTAGGGTAGGAGTTAGGGTTAGCATTAGCATCAAGGTTAGCATTAGCATTCGGGTTAGCATTAGCATTCGGGTTAGTATTAGGGTAGGAGTTAGGGTTATGGTTAGCATTAGCATCAAGGTTAGCATTAGCATCAGGGTTAGCATTAGCATTAGGGTTAGCATTAGCATTAGGGTTGGAGTTAGGGTTAAGGTTTGGGTTAGGGTAAATCAATGGACAGTGTGGAGGGACTCGCCTCCTGAAGGAGTCAGTAAAGGCCACCTCAGGAGCCTTTTCTGGGCCCCCCAGTCAGGCTGGAGAACCTTCAAACAGCCCAAAATGAGCAAGATCTTTGCTGCCATCTCACCCTGCTGCACCTCAGTGCTCCACCTGAGCTGAGGGGCAGCTGGGAGAAGGTTCCCTGAGCCTCCCTGCTGAAGTAAACAGGAGGGTTAGGGTTAGGGTTGGAGTTAGGGTTAGGGTGGGAGTAAGGGTATGGGTTATGGTTGAAGTTAGGGTTAGGGTTGGAGTTAGGGTTAGGGTTAGCATTAGGGTTAGGGTTGGAGTTAGGGTTAGGGTTAGGGTTGGAGTTAGGGTTAGGGTTAGGGTTGGAGTTAGGGTTAGGGTTAGCATTAGGGTTAGGGTTATGGTTGAAGTTAGGGTTAGGGTTGGAGTTAGGGTTGGAGTTAGGGTTAGGGTGGGAGTTAGGGTTGGAGTTAGGGTTGAGGTTAGGTTTGGAGTTAGGGTTAGGGTTAGCATTAGGGTTAGGGTTGGAGTTAGGGTTAGGGTTAGGGTTGGAGTTAGGGTTAGGGTGGGAGTTAGGGTTATGGTTAGGGTTGGAGTTAGGGTTAGGGTTGGAGTTGGGGTTAGGGTTAGCATTAGCATCAAGGTTAGCATTAGCATTCGGGTTAGCATTAGCATTCGGGTTAGCATTAGCATTCGGGTTAGAATTAGCATTAGGGTAGGAGTTAGGGTTAGCATTAGCATCAAGGTTAGCATTAGCATTCGGGTTAGCATTAGCATTCGGGTTAGTATTAGGGTAGGAGTTAGGCTTACGGTTAGCATTAGCATCAAGGTTAGCATTAGCATCAGGGTTAGCATTAGCATTAGGGTTGGAGTTAGGGTTAAGGTTTGGGTTAGGGTAAATCAATGGACAGTGTGGAGGGACTCGCCTCCTGAAGGAGTCAGTAAAGGCCACCTCAGGAGCCTTTTCTGGGCCCCCCAGTCAGGCTGGAGAACCTTCAAACAGCCCAAAATGAGCAAGATCTTTGCTGCCATCTCACCCTGCTGCACCTCAGTGCTCCACCTGAGCTGAGGGGCAGCTGGGAGAAGGTTCCCTGAGCCTCCCTGCTGAAGTAAACAGGAGGGTTAGGGTTAGGGTTGGAGTTAGGGTTAAGGTTAGGTTTGGAGTTAGGGTTAGGGTTAGCATTAGGGTTAGGGTTGGAGTTAGGGTTGGAGTTAGGTTTAGGGTTAGGGTTGGAGTTAGGGTTGGAGTTAGGGTTAGGGTGGGAGTTAGGGTTAGGGTTATGGTTGAAGTTAGGGTTAGGGTTGGAGTTAGGGTTAAGATTAGCATTAGGGTTAGGGTTAGGGTTGGAGTTAGGGTTAGGGTGGGAGTAAGGGTATGGGTTATGGTTGAAGTTAGGGTTAGGGTTGGAGTTAGGGTTAGGGTTAGCATTAGGGTTAGGGTTGGAGTTAGGGTTAGGGTTAGGGTTGGAGTTAGGGTTAGGGTTAGGGTTGGAGTTAGGGTTAGGGTGGGAGTTAGGGTTAGGGTTATGGTTGAAGTTAGGGTTAGGGTTGGAGTTAGGGTTAGGGTGGGAGTTAGGGTTATGGTTAGGGTTGGAGTTAGGGTTAGGGTTGGAGTTAGGGTTAAGGTTAGGTTTGGAGTTAGGGTTAGGGTTAGGGTTGGAGTTAGGGTTGGAGTTAGGGTTGGAGTTAGGGTTAAGGTTAGGTTTGGAGTTAGGGTTAGGGTTAGCATTAGGGTTAGGGTTAGGGTTATGGTTGGAGTTAGGTGTAAGGTTAGGGTTGGAGTTAGGGTTAAGGTTAAGTTTGGGGTTAGGGTTAGGGTTGGACTTAGGGTTAGGGTGGGAGTTAGGGTTAGGGTTATGGTTGAAGTTAGGGTTAGGGTTGGAGTTAGGGTTGGAGTTAGGGTTAGGGTGGGAGTTAGGGTTGGAGTTAGGGTTAAGGTTACGTTTGGAGTTAGGGTTAGGGTTAGGTTTGGAGTTAGGGTTAGGGTTAGCATTAGGGTTAGTGTTGGAGTTAGGGTTAGGGTTAGGTTTGGAGTTAGGGTTAGGGTTAGCATTAGGGTTAGGGTTGGAGTTAGGGTTGGAGTTAGGGTTAGGGTTAGGGTTGGAGTTAGGGTTAGGGTTAGGGTTGGAGTTAGGGTTAGGGTTAGGGTGGGAGTTAGGGTTAGGGTTATGGTTAGGGTTAGGGTGGGAGTTAGGGTTAGGGTTATGGTTGAAGTTAGGGTTAGGGTTGGAGTTAGGGTTAGGGTGGGAGTTAGGGTTATGGTTAGGGTTGGAGTTAGGGTTAGGGTTGGAGTTAGGGTTGGAGTTAGGGTTAAGGTTAGGTTTGGAGTTAGGGTTAGGGTTAGCATTAGGGTTAGGGTTAGGGTTATGGTTATGGTTGAAGTTAGGGTTAGGGTTGGAGTTAGGGTTAAGGTTAGGTTTGGAGTTAGGGTTAGGGTTAGCATTAGGGTTAGGGTTGGAGTTAGGGTTAGGGTTAGGGTTGGAGTTAGGGTTAGGGTGGGAGTTAGGGTTATGGTTAGGGTTGGAGTTAGGGTTAGGGTTGGAGTTGGGGTTAGGGTTAGCATTAGCATCAAGGTTAGCATTAGCATTCGGGTTAGCATTAGCATTCGGGTTAGTATTAGGGTAGGAGTTAGGGTTACGGTTAGCATTAGCATCAAGGTTAGCATTAGCATCAGGGTTAGCATTAGCATTAGGGTTAGCATTAGGGTTAGGGTTGGAGTTAGGGTTAGGGTTAGGGTTGGAGTTAGGGTTAGGGTGGGAGTTAGGGTTATGGTTAGGGTTGGAGTTAGGGTTAGGGTTGGAGTTGGGGTTAGGGTTAGCATTAGCATCAAGGTTAGCATTAGCATTCGGGTTAGCATTAGCATTCGGGTTAGTATTAGGGTAGGAGTTAGGGTTACGGTTAGCATTAGCATCAAGGTTAGCATTAGCATCAGGGTTAGCATTAGCATTAGGGTTGGAGTTAGGGTTAAGGTTTGGGTTAGGGTAAATCAATGGACAGTGTGGAGGGACTCGCCTCCTGAAGGAGTCAGTAAAGGCCACCTCAGGAGCCTTTTCTGGGCCCCCCAGTCAGGCTGGAGAACCTTCAAACAGCCCAAAATGAGCAAGATCTTTGCTGCCATCTCACCCTGCTGTACCTCAGTGCTCCACCTGAGCTGAGGGGCAGCTGGGAGAAGGTTCCCTGAGCCTCCCTGCTGAAGTAAACAGGAGGGTTAGGGTTAGGGTTGGAGTTAGGGTTAAGGTTAGGGTTGGAGTTAGGGTTAAGGTTAGGTTTGGAGTTAGGGTTAGGGTTAGCATTAGGGTTAGGGTTGGAGTTAGGGTTGGAGTTAGGTTTAGGGTTAGGGTTGGAGTTAGGGTTAGGGTTAGGGTTGGAGTTAGGGTTAGGGTGGGAGTTAGGGTTAGGGTTATGGTTGAAGTTAGGGTTAGGGTTGGAGTTAGGGTTAAGATTAGCATTAGGGTTAGGGTTAGGGTTGGAGTTAGGGTTAGGGTGGGAGTAAGGGTATGGGTTATGGTTGAAGTTAGGGTTAGGGTTGGAGTTAGGGTTAGGGTTAGCATTAGGGTTAGGGTTGGAGTTAGGGTTAGGGTTAGGGTTGGAGTTAGGGTTAGGGTTAGGGTTGGAGTTAGGGTTAGGGTGGGAGTTAGGGTTAGGGTTATGGTTGAAGTTAGGGTTAGGGTTGGAGTTAGGGTTAGGGTGGGAGTTAGGGTTATGGTTAGGGTTGGAGTTAGGGTTAGGGTTGGAGTTAGGGTTAAGGTTAGGTTTGGAGTTAGGGTTAGGGTTAGGGTTGGAGTTAGGGTTGGAGTTAGGGTTAAGGTTAGGTTTGGAGTTAGGGTTAGGGTTAGCATTAGGGTTAGGGTTAGGGTTATGGTTGGAGTTAGGTGTAAGGTTAGGGTTGGAGTTAGGGTTAAGGTTAAGTTTGGGGTTAGGGTTAGGGTTGGACTTAGGGTTAGGGTGGGAGTTAGGGTTAGGGTTATGGTTGAAGTTAGGGTTAGGGTTGGAGTTAGGGTTGGAGTTAGGGTTAGGGTGGGAGTTAGGGTTGGAGTTAGGGTTAAGGTTACGTTTGGAGTTAGGGTTAGGGTTAGCATTAGGGTTAGGGTTGGAGTTAGGGTTAGGGTTAGGGTTGGAGTTAGGGTTAAGGTTAGGTTTGGAGTTAGGGTTAGGGTTAGCATTAGGGTTAGTGTTGGAGTTAGGGTTAGCATTAGGGTTAGGGTTGGAGTTAGGGTTGGAGTTAGGGTTAGGGTTGGAGTTAGGGTTATGGTTAGGGTTGGAGTTAGGGTTAGGGTTGGAGTTGGGGTTAGGGTTAGCATTAGCATCAAGGTTAGCATTAGCATTCGGGTTAGCATTAGCATTCGGGTTAGCATTAGCATTCGGGTTAGCATTAGCATTCGGGTTAGAATTAGCATTAGGGTAGGAGTTAGGGTTAGCATTAGCATCAAGGTTAGCATTAGCATTCGGGTTAGCATTAGCATTCGGGTTAGTATTAGGGTAGGAGTTAGGCTTACGGTTAGCATTAGCATCAAGGTTAGCTTTAGCATCAGGGTTAGCATTAGCATTAGGGTTAGCATTAGCATTAGGGTTGGAGTTAGGGTTAAGGTTTGGGTTAGGGTAAATCAATGGACAGTGTGGAGGGACTCGCCTCCTGAAGGAGTCAGTAAAGGCCACCTCAGGAGCCTTTTCTGGGCCCCCCAGTCAGGCTGGAGAACCTTCAAACAGCCCAAAATGAGCAAGATCTTTGCTGCCATCTCACCCTGCTGCACCTCAGTGCTCCACCTGAGCTGAGGGGCAGCTGGGAGAAGGTTCCCTGAGCCTCCCTGCTGAAGTAAACAGGAGGGTTAGGGTTGGAGTTAGGGTTGAGGTTAGGGTTGGAGTTAGGGTTAAGGTTAGGTTTGGAGTTAGGGTTAGGGTTAGCATTAGGGTTAGGGTTGGAGTTAGGGTTGGAGTTAGGTTTATGGTTAGGGTTGGAGTTAGGGTTAGGGTTGGAGTTAGGGTTAAGGTTAGGTTTGGAGTTAGGGTTAGGGTTAGGGTTGGAGTTAGGGTTAGGGTTAGGGTTGGAGTTAGGGTTAGGGTTGGAGTTAGGGTTAAGGTTAGGGTTAGGGTTAGGGTTAGGGTTAGGGTTATGGTTGGAGTTAGGTGTAAGGTTAGGGTTGGAGTTAGGGTTAAGGTTAAGTTTGGGGTTAGGGTTAGGGTTGGACTTAGGGTTAGGGTGGGAGTTAGGGTTAGGGTTATGGTTGAAGTTAGGGTTAGGGTTGGAGTTAGGGTTGGAGTTAGGGTTAGGGTTAGGGTTAGGGTTGGAGTTAGGGTTAAGGTTAGGTTTGGAGTTAGGGTTAGGGTTAGCATTAGGGTTAGTGTTGGAGTTAGGGTTAGCATTAGGGTTAGGGTTGGAGTTAGGGTTGGAGTTAGGGTTAGGGTTAGGGTTGGAGTTAGGGTTAGGGTTAGGGTGGGAGTTAGGGTTAGGGTTATGGTTGAAGTTAGGGTTAGGGTTGGAGTTAGGGTTGGAGTTAGGGTTAGGGTTAGGGTTAGGGTTGGAGTTAGGGTTGGAGTTAGGGTTAAGGTTAGGTTTGGAGTTAGGGTTAGGGTTAGCATTAGGGTTAGGGTTAGGGTTATGGTTATGGTTGAAGTTAGGGTTAGGTTTGGAGTTACGGTTAAGGTTAGGTTTGGAGTTAGGGTTAGGGTTAGCATTAGGGTTAGGGTTGGAGTTAGGGTTAGGGTTAGGGTTGGAGTTAGGGTTAGGGTGGGAGTTAGGGTTATGGTTAGGGTTGGAGTTAGGGTTAGGGTTGGAGTTGGGGTTAGGGTTAGCATTAGCATCAAGGTTAGCATTAGCATTCGGGTTAGCATTAGCATTCGGGTTAGCATTAGCATTCGGGTTAGCATTAGCATTCGGGTTAGAATTAGCATTAGGGTAGGAGTTAGGGTTAGCATTAGCATCAAGGTTAGCATTAGCATTCGGGTTAGCATTAGCATTCGGGTTAGTATTAGGGTAGGAGTTAGGGTTACGGTTAGCATTAGCATCAAGGTTAGCATTAGCATCAGGGTTAGCATTAGCATTAGGGTTAGCATTAGCATTAGGGTTGGAGTTAGGGTTAAGGTTTGGGTTAGGGTAAATCAATGGACAGTGTGGAGGGACTCGCCTCCTGAAGGAGTCAGTAAAGGCCACCTCAGGAGCCTTTTCTGGGCCCCCCAGTCAGGCTGGAGAACCTTCAAACAGCCCAAAATGAGCAAGATCTTTGCTGCCATCTCACCCTGCTGCACCTCAGTGCTCCACCTGAGCTGAGGGGCAGCTGGGAGAAGGTTCCCTGAGCCTCCCTACTGAAGTAAACAGGAGGGTTAGGGTTAGGGTTGGAGTTAGGGTTAAGGTTAGGGTTGGAGTTAGGGTTAAGGTTAGGTTTGGAGTTAGGGTTAGGGTTAGCATTAGGGTTAGGGTTGGAGTTAGGGTTGGAGTTAGGTTTAGGGTTAGGGTTGGAGTTAGGGTTGGAGTTAGGGTTAGGGTGGGAGTTAGGGTTAGGGTTATGGTTGAAGTTAGGGTTAGGGTTGGAGTTAGGGTTAGGGTGGGAGTAAGGGTATGGGTTATGGTTGAAGTTAGGGTTAGGGTTGGAGTTAGGGTTAGGGTTAGCATTAGGGTTAGGGTTGGAGTTAGGGTTAGGGTTAGGGTTGGAGTTAGGGTTAGGGTTAGGGTTGGAGTTAGGGTTAGGGTGGGAGTTAGGGTTAGGGTTATGGTTGAAGTTAGGGTTAGGGTTGGAGTTAGGGTTAGGGTGGGAGTTAGGGTTATGGTTAGGGTTGAAGTTAGGGTTAGGGTTGGAGTTAGGGTTAGGGTGGGAGTTAGTGTTATGGTTAGGGTTGGAGTTAGGGTTAGGGTTGGAGTTAGGGTTAAGGTTAGGTTTGGAGTTAGGGTTAGGGTTAGGGTTGGAGTTAGGGTTGGATTTAGGGTTGGAGTTAGGGTTAAGGTTAGGTTTGGAGTTAGGGTTAGGGTTAGCATTAGGGTTAGGGTTAGGGTTATGGTTGGAGTTAGGTGTAAGGTTAGGGTTGGAGTTAGGGTTAAGGTTAAGTTTGGGGTTAGGGTTAGGGTTGGACTTAGGGTTAGGGTGGGAGTTAGGGTTAGGGTTATGGTTGAAGTTAGGGTTAGGGTTGGAGTTAGGGTTGGAGTTAGGGTTAGGGTGGGAGTTAGGGTTGGAGTTAGGGTTAAGGTTACGTTTGGAGTTAGGGTTAGGGTTAGCATTAGGGTTAGGGTTGGAGTTAGGGTTAGGGTTAGGGTTGGAGTTAGGGTTAAGGTTAGGTTTGGAGTTAGGGTTAGGGTTAGCATTAGGGTTAGTGTTGGAGTTAGGGTTAGCATTAGGGTTAGGGTTGGAGTTAGGGTTGGAGTTAGGGTTAGGGTTAGGGTTGGAGTTAGGGTTAAGGTTAGGTTTGGAGTTAGGGTTAGGGTTAGCATTAGGGTTAGGGTTGGAGTTAGGGTTGGAGTTAGGTTTAGGGTTAGGGTTGGAGTTAGGGTTGGAGTTAGGGTTAGGGTGGGAGTTAGGGTTAGGGTTATGGTTGAAGTTAGGGTTAGGGTTGGAGTTAGGGTTAAGATTAGCATTAGGGTTAGGGTTAGGGTTGGAGTTAGGGTTAGGGTGGGAGTAAGGGTATGGGTTATGGTTGAAGTTAGGGTTAGGGTTGGAGTTAGGGTTAGGGTTAGCATTAGGGTTAGGGTTGGAGTTAGGGTTAGGGTTAGGGTTGGAGTTAGGGTTAGGGTTAGGGTTGGAGTTAGGGTTAGGGTGGGAGTTAGGGTTAGGGTTATGGTTGAAGTTAGGGTTAGGGTTGGAGTTAGGGTTAGGGTGGGAGTTAGGGTTATGGTTAGGGTTGAAGTTAGGGTTAGGGTTGGAGTTAGGGTTAGGGTGGGAGTTAGTGTTATGGTTAGGGTTGGAGTTAGGGTTAGGGTTGGAGTTAGGGTTAAGGTTAGGTTTGGAGTTAGGGTTAGGGTTAGGGTTGGAGTTAGGGTTGGATTTAGGGTTGGAGTTAGGGTTAAGGTTAGGTTTGGAGTTAGGGTTAGGGTTAGCATTAGGGTTAGGGTTAGGGTTATGGTTGGAGTTAGGTGTAAGGTTAGGGTTGGAGTTAGGGTTAAGGTTAAGTTTGGGGTTAGGGTTAGGGTTGGACTTAGGGTTAGGGTGGGAGTTAGGGTTAGGGTTATGGTTGAAGTTAGGGTTAGGGTTGGAGTTAGGGTTGGAGTTAGGGTTAGGGTGGGAGTTAGGGTTGGAGTTAGGGTTAAGGTTACGTTTGGAGTTAGGGTTAGGGTTAGCATTAGGGTTAGGGTTGGAGTTAGGGTTAGGGTTAGGGTTGGAGTTAGGGTTAAGGTTAGGTTTGGAGTTAGGGTTAGGGTTAGCATTAGGGTTAGTGTTGGAGTTAGGGTTAGCATTAGGGTTAGGGTTGGAGTTAGGGTTGGAGTTAGGGTTAGGGTTAGGGTTGGAGTTAGGGTTAAGGTTAGGTTTGGAGTTAGGGTTAGGGTTAGCATTAGGGTTAGGGTTGGAGTTAGGGTTGGAGTTAGGTTTAGGGTTAGGGTTGGAGTTAGGGTTGGAGTTAGGGTTAGGGTGGGAGTTAGGGTTAGGGTTATGGTTGAAGTTAGGGTTAGGGTTGGAGTTAGGGTTAAGATTAGCATTAGGGTTAGGGTTAGGGTTGGAGTTAGGGTTAGGGTGGGAGTAAGGGTATGGGTTATGGTTGAAGTTAGGGTTAGGGTTGGAGTTAGGGTTAGGGTTAGCATTAGGGTTAGGGTTGGAGTTAGGGTTAGGGTTAGGGTTGGAGTTAGGGTTAGGGTTAGGGTTGGAGTTAGGGTTAGGGTGGGAGTTAGGGTTAGGGTTATGGTTGAAGTTAGGGTTAGGGTTGGAGTTAGGGTTAGGGTGGGAGTTAGGGTTATGGTTAGGGTTGAAGTTAGGGTTAGGGTTGGAGTTAGGGTTAGGGTGGGAGTTAGTGTTATGGTTAGGGTTGGAGTTAGGGTTAGGGTTGGAGTTAGGGTTAAGGTTAGGTTTGGAGTTAGGGTTAGGGTTAGGGTTGGAGTTAGGGTTGGATTTAGGGTTGGAGTTAGGGTTAAGGTTAGGTTTGGAGTTAGGGTTAGGGTTAGCATTAGGGTTAGGGTTATGGTTGGAGTTAGGTGTAAGGTTAGGGTTGGAGTTAGGGTTAAGGTTAAGTTTGGGGTTAGGGTTAGGGTTGGACTTAGGGTTAGGGTGGGAGTTAGGGTTAGGGTTATGGTTGAAGTTAGGGTTAGGGTTGGAGTTAGGGTTGGAGTTAGGGTTAGGGTGGGAGTTAGGGTTGGAGTTAGGGTTAAGGTTACGTTTGGAGTTAGGGTTAGGGTTAGCATTAGGGTTAGGGTTGGAGTTAGGGTTAGGGTTAGGGTTGGAGTTAGGGTTAAGGTTAGGTTTGGAGTTAGGGTTAGGGTTAGCATTAGGGTTAGTGTTGGAGTTAGGGTTAGCATTAGGGTTAGGGTTGGAGTTAGGGTTGGAGTTAGGGTTAGGGTTAGGGTTGGAGTTAGGGTTAAGGTTAGGTTTGGAGTTAGGGTTAGGGTTAGCATTAGGGTTAGGGTTGGAGTTAGGGTTGGAGTTAGGGTTAGGGTTAGGGTTGGAGTTAGGGTTAGGGTTAGGGTTGGAGTTAGGGTTAGGGTTAGGGTGGGAGTTAGGGTTAGGGTTATGGTTGAAGTTAGGGTTAGGGTTGGAGTTAGGGTTGGAGTTAGGGTTAGGGTTAGGGTTAGGGTTGGAGTTAGGGTTAGGGTTAGGGTTGGAGTTAGGGTTAGGGTGGGAGTTAGGGTTAGGGTTATGGTTGAAGTTAGGGTTAGGGTTGGAGTTAGGGTTAGGGTGGGAGTTAGGGTTATGGTTAGGGTTGAAGTTAGGGTTAGGGTTGGAGTTAGGGTTAGGGTGGGAGTTAGTGTTATGGTTAGGGTTGGAGTTAGGGTTAGGGTTGGAGTTAGGGTTAAGGTTAGGTTTGGAGTTAGGGTTAGGGTTGGACTTAGGGTTAGGGTGGGAGTTAGGGTTAGGGTTATGGTTGAAGTTAGGGTTAGGGTTGGAGTTAGGGTTGGAGTTAGGGTTAGGGTGGGAGTTAGGGTTGGAGTTAGGGTTAAGGTTACGTTTGGAGTTAGGGTTAGGGTTAGCATTAGGGTTAGGGTTGGAGTTAGGGTTAGGGTTAGGGTTGGAGTTAGGGTTAAGGTTAGGTTTGGAGTTAGGGTTAGGGTTAGCATTAGGGTTAGTGTTGGAGTTAGGGTTAGCATTAGGGTTAGGGTTGGAGTTAGGGTTGGAGTTAGGGTTAGGGTTAGGGTTGGAGTTAGGGTTAAGGTTAGGTTTGGAGTTAGGGTTAGGGTTAGCATTAGGGTTAGGGTTGGAGTTAGGGTTGGAGTTAGGGTTAGGGTTAGGGTTGGAGTTAGGGTTAGGGTTAGGGTTGGAGTTAGGGTTAGGGTTAGGGTGGGAGTTAGGGTTAGGGTTATGGTTGAAGTTAGGGTTAGGGTTGGAGTTAGGGTTGGAGTTAGGGTTAGGGTTAGGGTTGGAGTTAGGGTTGGAGTTAGGGTTAAGGTTAGGTTTGGAGTTAGGGTTAGGGTTAGCATTAGGGTTAGGGTTAGGGTTATGGTTATGGTTGAAGTTAGGGTTAGGGTTGGAGTTAGGGTTAAGGTTAGGTTTGGAGTTAGGGTTAGGGTTAGCATTAGGGTTAGGGTTGGAGTTAGGGTTAGGGTTAGGGTTGGAGTTAGGGTTAGGGTGGGAGTTAGGGTTATGGTTAGGGTTGGAGTTAGGGTTAGGGTTGGAGTTGGGGTTAGGGTTAGCATTAGCATCAAGGTTAGCATTAGCATTCGGGTTAGCATTAGCATTCGGGTTAGCATTAGCATTCGGGTTAGCATTAGCATTCGGGTTAGAATTAGCATTAGGGTAGGAGTTAGGGTTAGCATTAGCATCAAGGTTAGCATTAGCATTCGGGTTAGCATTAGCATTCGGGTTAGTATTAGGGTAGGAGTTAGGGTTACGGTTAGCATTAGCATCAAGGTTAGCATTAGCATCAGGGTTAGCATTAGCATTAGGGTTAGCATTAGCATTAGGGTTGGAGTTAGGGTTAAGGTTTGGGTTAGGGTAAATCAATGGACAGTGTGGAGGGACTCGCCTCCTGAAGGAGTCAGTAAAGGCCACCTCAGGAGCCTTTTCTGGGCCCCCCAGTCAGGCTGGAGAACCTTCAAACAGCCCAAAATGAGCAAGATCTTTGCTGCCATCTCACCCTGCTGCACCTCAGTGCTCCACCTGAGCTGAGGGGCAGCTGGGAGAAGGTTCCCTGAGCCTCCCTGCTGAAGTAAACAGGAGGGTTAGGGTTAGGGTTGGAGTTAGGGTTAAGGTTAGGGTTGGAGTTAGGGTTAAGGTTAGGTTTGGAGTTAGGGTTAGGGTTAGCATTAGGGTTAGGGTTGGAGTTAGGGTTGGAGTTAGGTTTAGGGTTAGGGTTGGAGTTAGGGTTGGAGTTAGGGTTAGGGTGGGAGTTAGGGTTAGGGTTATGGTTGAAGTTAGGGTTAGGGTTGGAGTTAGGGTTAAGATTAGCATTAGGGTTAGGGTTAGGGTTGGAGTTAGGGTTAGGGTGGGAGTAAGGGTATGGGTTATGGTTGAAGTTAGGGTTAGGGTTGGAGTTAGGGTTAGGGTTAGCATTAGGGTTAGGGTTGGAGTTAGGGTTAGGGTTAGGGTTGGAGTTAGGGTTAGGGTTAGGGTTGGAGTTAGGGTTAGGGTGGGAGTTAGGGTTAGGGTTATGGTTGAAGTTAGGGTTAGGGTTGGAGTTAGGGTTAGGGTGGGAGTTAGGGTTATGGTTAGGGTTGAAGTTAGGGTTAGGGTTGGAGTTATGGTTGGAGTTAGGTGTAAGGTTAGGGTTGGAGTTAGGGTTAAGGTTAAGTTTGGGGTTAGGGTTAGGGTTGGACTTAGGGTTAGGGTGGGAGTTAGGGTTAGGGTTATGGTTGAAGTTAGGGTTAGGGTTGGAGTTAGGGTTGGAGTTAGGGTTAGGGTGGGAGTTAGGGTTGGAGTTAGGGTTAAGGTTACGTTTGGAGTTAGGGTTAGGGTTAGCATTAGGGTTAGGGTTGGAGTTAGGGTTAGGGTTAGGGTTGGAGTTAGGGTTAAGGTTAGGTTTGGAGTTAGGGTTAGGGTTAGCATTAGGGTTAGTGTTGGAGTTAGGGTTAGCATTAGGGTTAGGGTTGGAGTTAGGGTTGGAGTTAGGGTTAGGGTTGGAGTTAGGGTTATGGTTAGGGTTGGAGTTAGGGTTAGGGTTGGAGTTGGGGTTAGGGTTAGCATTAGCATCAAGGTTAGCATTAGCATTCGGGTTAGCATTAGCATTCGGGTTAGCATTAGCATTCGGGTTAGCATTAGCATTCGGGTTAGAATTAGCATTAGGGTAGGAGTTAGGGTTAGCATTAGCATCAAGGTTAGCATTAGCATTCGGGTTAGCATTAGCATTCGGGTTAGTATTAGGGTAGGAGTTAGGCTTACGGTTAGCATTAGCATCAAGGTTAGCTTTAGCATCAGGGTTAGCATTAGCATTAGGGTTAGCATTAGCATTAGGGTTGGAGTTAGGGTTAAGGTTTGGGTTAGGGTAAATCAATGGACAGTGTGGAGGGACTCGCCTCCTGAAGGAGTCAGTAAAGGCCACCTCAGGAGCCTTTTCTGGGCCCCCCAGTCAGGCTGGAGAACCTTCAAACAGCCCAAAATGAGCAAGATCTTTGCTGCCATCTCACCCTGCTGCACCTCAGTGCTCCACCTGAGCTGAGGGGCAGCTGGGAGAAGGTTCCCTGAGCCTCCCTGCTGAAGTAAACAGGAGGGTTAGGGTTGGAGTTAGGGTTGAGGTTAGGG
Source organism: Takifugu ocellatus (assembly GCA_027382335.1). NCBI lineage: Eukaryota > Metazoa > Chordata > Actinopteri > Tetraodontiformes > Tetraodontidae > Takifugu > Takifugu ocellatus. The sequence continues at coordinate 88,836 of JAPVLW010000008.1, read as the reverse complement.
TTGGAGTTAGGGTTAAGGTTAGGTTTGGAGTTAGGGTTAGGGTTAGCATTAGGGTTAGGGTTGGAGTTAGGGTTGGAGTTAGGTTTATGGTTAGGGTTGGAGTTAGGGTTAGGGTTGGAGTTAGGGTTAAGGTTAGGTTTGGAGTTAGGGTTAGGGTTAGGGTTGGAGTTAGGGTTAGGGTTAGGGTTGGAGTTAGGGTTAGGGTTGGAGTTAGGGTTAAGGTTAGGGTTAGGGTTAGGGTTAGGGTTAGGGTTATGGTTGGAGTTAGGTGTAAGGTTAGGGTTGGAGTTAGGGTTAAGGTTAAGTTTGGGGTTAGGGTTAGGGTTGGACTTAGGGTTAGGGTGGGAGTTAGGGTTAGGGTTATGGTTGAAGTTAGGGTTAGGGTTGGAGTTAGGGTTGGAGTTAGGGTTAGGGTTAGGGTTAGGGTTGGAGTTAGGGTTAAGGTTAGGTTTGGAGTTAGGGTTAGGGTTAGCATTAGGGTTAGTGTTGGAGTTAGGGTTAGCATTAGGGTTAGGGTTGGAGTTAGGGTTGGAGTTAGGGTTAGGGTTAGGGTTGGAGTTAGGGTTAGGGTTAGGGTGGGAGTTAGGGTTAGGGTTATGGTTGAAGTTAGGGTTAGGGTTGGAGTTAGGGTTGGAGTTAGGGTTAGGGTTAGGGTTAGGGTTGGAGTTAGGGTTGGAGTTAGGGTTAAGGTTAGGTTTGGAGTTAGGGTTAGGGTTAGCATTAGGGTTAGGGTTAGGGTTATGGTTATGGTTGAAGTTAGGGTTAGGTTTGGAGTTACGGTTAAGGTTAGGTTTGGAGTTAGGGTTAGGGTTAGCATTAGGGTTAGGGTTGGAGTTAGGGTTAGGGTTAGGGTTGGAGTTAGGGTTAGGGTGGGAGTTAGGGTTATGGTTAGGGTTGGAGTTAGGGTTAGGGTTGGAGTTGGGGTTAGGGTTAGCATTAGCATCAAGGTTAGCATTAGCATTCGGGTTAGCATTAGCATTCGGGTTAGCATTAGCATTCGGGTTAGCATTAGCATTCGGGTTAGAATTAGCATTAGGGTAGGAGTTAGGGTTAGCATTAGCATCAAGGTTAGCATTAGCATTCGGGTTAGCATTAGCATTCGGGTTAGTATTAGGGTAGGAGTTAGGGTTACGGTTAGCATTAGCATCAAGGTTAGCATTAGCATCAGGGTTAGCATTAGCATTAGGGTTAGCATTAGCATTAGGGTTGGAGTTAGGGTTAAGGTTTGGGTTAGGGTAAATCAATGGACAGTGTGGAGGGACTCGCCTCCTGAAGGAGTCAGTAAAGGCCACCTCAGGAGCCTTTTCTGGGCCCCCCAGTCAGGCTGGAGAACCTTCAAACAGCCCAAAATGAGCAAGATCTTTGCTGCCATCTCACCCTGCTGCACCTCAGTGCTCCACCTGAGCTGAGGGGCAGCTGGGAGAAGGTTCCCTGAGCCTCCCTACTGAAGTAAACAGGAGGGTTAGGGTTAGGGTTGGAGTTAGGGTTAAGGTTAGGGTTGGAGTTAGGGTTAAGGTTAGGTTTGGAGTTAGGGTTAGGGTTAGCATTAGGGTTAGGGTTGGAGTTAGGGTTGGAGTTAGGTTTAGGGTTAGGGTTGGAGTTAGGGTTGGAGTTAGGGTTAGGGTGGGAGTTAGGGTTAGGGTTATGGTTGAAGTTAGGGTTAGGGTTGGAGTTAGGGTTAGGGTGGGAGTAAGGGTATGGGTTATGGTTGAAGTTAGGGTTAGGGTTGGAGTTAGGGTTAGGGTTAGCATTAGGGTTAGGGTTGGAGTTAGGGTTAGGGTTAGGGTTGGAGTTAGGGTTAGGGTTAGGGTTGGAGTTAGGGTTAGGGTGGGAGTTAGGGTTAGGGTTATGGTTGAAGTTAGGGTTAGGGTTGGAGTTAGGGTTAGGGTGGGAGTTAGGGTTATGGTTAGGGTTGAAGTTAGGGTTAGGGTTGGAGTTAGGGTTAGGGTGGGAGTTAGTGTTATGGTTAGGGTTGGAGTTAGGGTTAGGGTTGGAGTTAGGGTTAAGGTTAGGTTTGGAGTTAGGGTTAGGGTTAGGGTTGGAGTTAGGGTTGGATTTAGGGTTGGAGTTAGGGTTAAGGTTAGGTTTGGAGTTAGGGTTAGGGTTAGCATTAGGGTTAGGGTTAGGGTTATGGTTGGAGTTAGGTGTAAGGTTAGGGTTGGAGTTAGGGTTAAGGTTAAGTTTGGGGTTAGGGTTAGGGTTGGACTTAGGGTTAGGGTGGGAGTTAGGGTTAGGGTTATGGTTGAAGTTAGGGTTAGGGTTGGAGTTAGGGTTGGAGTTAGGGTTAGGGTGGGAGTTAGGGTTGGAGTTAGGGTTAAGGTTACGTTTGGAGTTAGGGTTAGGGTTAGCATTAGGGTTAGGGTTGGAGTTAGGGTTAGGGTTAGGGTTGGAGTTAGGGTTAAGGTTAGGTTTGGAGTTAGGGTTAGGGTTAGCATTAGGGTTAGTGTTGGAGTTAGGGTTAGCATTAGGGTTAGGGTTGGAGTTAGGGTTGGAGTTAGGGTTAGGGTTAGGGTTGGAGTTAGGGTTAAGGTTAGGTTTGGAGTTAGGGTTAGGGTTAGCATTAGGGTTAGGGTTGGAGTTAGGGTTGGAGTTAGGTTTAGGGTTAGGGTTGGAGTTAGGGTTGGAGTTAGGGTTAGGGTGGGAGTTAGGGTTAGGGTTATGGTTGAAGTTAGGGTTAGGGTTGGAGTTAGGGTTAAGATTAGCATTAGGGTTAGGGTTAGGGTTGGAGTTAGGGTTAGGGTGGGAGTAAGGGTATGGGTTATGGTTGAAGTTAGGGTTAGGGTTGGAGTTAGGGTTAGGGTTAGCATTAGGGTTAGGGTTGGAGTTAGGGTTAGGGTTAGGGTTGGAGTTAGGGTTAGGGTTAGGGTTGGAGTTAGGGTTAGGGTGGGAGTTAGGGTTAGGGTTATGGTTGAAGTTAGGGTTAGGGTTGGAGTTAGGGTTAGGGTGGGAGTTAGGGTTATGGTTAGGGTTGAAGTTAGGGTTAGGGTTGGAGTTAGGGTTAGGGTGGGAGTTAGTGTTATGGTTAGGGTTGGAGTTAGGGTTAGGGTTGGAGTTAGGGTTAAGGTTAGGTTTGGAGTTAGGGTTAGGGTTAGGGTTGGAGTTAGGGTTGGATTTAGGGTTGGAGTTAGGGTTAAGGTTAGGTTTGGAGTTAGGGTTAGGGTTAGCATTAGGGTTAGGGTTAGGGTTATGGTTGGAGTTAGGTGTAAGGTTAGGGTTGGAGTTAGGGTTAAGGTTAAGTTTGGGGTTAGGGTTAGGGTTGGACTTAGGGTTAGGGTGGGAGTTAGGGTTAGGGTTATGGTTGAAGTTAGGGTTAGGGTTGGAGTTAGGGTTGGAGTTAGGGTTAGGGTGGGAGTTAGGGTTGGAGTTAGGGTTAAGGTTACGTTTGGAGTTAGGGTTAGGGTTAGCATTAGGGTTAGGGTTGGAGTTAGGGTTAGGGTTAGGGTTGGAGTTAGGGTTAAGGTTAGGTTTGGAGTTAGGGTTAGGGTTAGCATTAGGGTTAGTGTTGGAGTTAGGGTTAGCATTAGGGTTAGGGTTGGAGTTAGGGTTGGAGTTAGGGTTAGGGTTAGGGTTGGAGTTAGGGTTAAGGTTAGGTTTGGAGTTAGGGTTAGGGTTAGCATTAGGGTTAGGGTTGGAGTTAGGGTTGGAGTTAGGTTTAGGGTTAGGGTTGGAGTTAGGGTTGGAGTTAGGGTTAGGGTGGGAGTTAGGGTTAGGGTTATGGTTGAAGTTAGGGTTAGGGTTGGAGTTAGGGTTAAGATTAGCATTAGGGTTAGGGTTAGGGTTGGAGTTAGGGTTAGGGTGGGAGTAAGGGTATGGGTTATGGTTGAAGTTAGGGTTAGGGTTGGAGTTAGGGTTAGGGTTAGCATTAGGGTTAGGGTTGGAGTTAGGGTTAGGGTTAGGGTTGGAGTTAGGGTTAGGGTTAGGGTTGGAGTTAGGGTTAGGGTGGGAGTTAGGGTTAGGGTTATGGTTGAAGTTAGGGTTAGGGTTGGAGTTAGGGTTAGGGTGGGAGTTAGGGTTATGGTTAGGGTTGAAGTTAGGGTTAGGGTTGGAGTTAGGGTTAGGGTGGGAGTTAGTGTTATGGTTAGGGTTGGAGTTAGGGTTAGGGTTGGAGTTAGGGTTAAGGTTAGGTTTGGAGTTAGGGTTAGGGTTAGGGTTGGAGTTAGGGTTGGATTTAGGGTTGGAGTTAGGGTTAAGGTTAGGTTTGGAGTTAGGGTTAGGGTTAGCATTAGGGTTAGGGTTATGGTTGGAGTTAGGTGTAAGGTTAGGGTTGGAGTTAGGGTTAAGGTTAAGTTTGGGGTTAGGGTTAGGGTTGGACTTAGGGTTAGGGTGGGAGTTAGGGTTAGGGTTATGGTTGAAGTTAGGGTTAGGGTTGGAGTTAGGGTTGGAGTTAGGGTTAGGGTGGGAGTTAGGGTTGGAGTTAGGGTTAAGGTTACGTTTGGAGTTAGGGTTAGGGTTAGCATTAGGGTTAGGGTTGGAGTTAGGGTTAGGGTTAGGGTTGGAGTTAGGGTTAAGGTTAGGTTTGGAGTTAGGGTTAGGGTTAGCATTAGGGTTAGTGTTGGAGTTAGGGTTAGCATTAGGGTTAGGGTTGGAGTTAGGGTTGGAGTTAGGGTTAGGGTTAGGGTTGGAGTTAGGGTTAAGGTTAGGTTTGGAGTTAGGGTTAGGGTTAGCATTAGGGTTAGGGTTGGAGTTAGGGTTGGAGTTAGGGTTAGGGTTAGGGTTGGAGTTAGGGTTAGGGTTAGGGTTGGAGTTAGGGTTAGGGTTAGGGTGGGAGTTAGGGTTAGGGTTATGGTTGAAGTTAGGGTTAGGGTTGGAGTTAGGGTTGGAGTTAGGGTTAGGGTTAGGGTTAGGGTTGGAGTTAGGGTTAGGGTTAGGGTTGGAGTTAGGGTTAGGGTGGGAGTTAGGGTTAGGGTTATGGTTGAAGTTAGGGTTAGGGTTGGAGTTAGGGTTAGGGTGGGAGTTAGGGTTATGGTTAGGGTTGAAGTTAGGGTTAGGGTTGGAGTTAGGGTTAGGGTGGGAGTTAGTGTTATGGTTAGGGTTGGAGTTAGGGTTAGGGTTGGAGTTAGGGTTAAGGTTAGGTTTGGAGTTAGGGTTAGGGTTGGACTTAGGGTTAGGGTGGGAGTTAGGGTTAGGGTTATGGTTGAAGTTAGGGTTAGGGTTGGAGTTAGGGTTGGAGTTAGGGTTAGGGTGGGAGTTAGGGTTGGAGTTAGGGTTAAGGTTACGTTTGGAGTTAGGGTTAGGGTTAGCATTAGGGTTAGGGTTGGAGTTAGGGTTAGGGTTAGGGTTGGAGTTAGGGTTAAGGTTAGGTTTGGAGTTAGGGTTAGGGTTAGCATTAGGGTTAGTGTTGGAGTTAGGGTTAGCATTAGGGTTAGGGTTGGAGTTAGGGTTGGAGTTAGGGTTAGGGTTAGGGTTGGAGTTAGGGTTAAGGTTAGGTTTGGAGTTAGGGTTAGGGTTAGCATTAGGGTTAGGGTTGGAGTTAGGGTTGGAGTTAGGGTTAGGGTTAGGGTTGGAGTTAGGGTTAGGGTTAGGGTTGGAGTTAGGGTTAGGGTTAGGGTGGGAGTTAGGGTTAGGGTTATGGTTGAAGTTAGGGTTAGGGTTGGAGTTAGGGTTGGAGTTAGGGTTAGGGTTAGGGTTGGAGTTAGGGTTGGAGTTAGGGTTAAGGTTAGGTTTGGAGTTAGGGTTAGGGTTAGCATTAGGGTTAGGGTTAGGGTTATGGTTATGGTTGAAGTTAGGGTTAGGGTTGGAGTTAGGGTTAAGGTTAGGTTTGGAGTTAGGGTTAGGGTTAGCATTAGGGTTAGGGTTGGAGTTAGGGTTAGGGTTAGGGTTGGAGTTAGGGTTAGGGTGGGAGTTAGGGTTATGGTTAGGGTTGGAGTTAGGGTTAGGGTTGGAGTTGGGGTTAGGGTTAGCATTAGCATCAAGGTTAGCATTAGCATTCGGGTTAGCATTAGCATTCGGGTTAGCATTAGCATTCGGGTTAGCATTAGCATTCGGGTTAGAATTAGCATTAGGGTAGGAGTTAGGGTTAGCATTAGCATCAAGGTTAGCATTAGCATTCGGGTTAGCATTAGCATTCGGGTTAGTATTAGGGTAGGAGTTAGGGTTACGGTTAGCATTAGCATCAAGGTTAGCATTAGCATCAGGGTTAGCATTAGCATTAGGGTTAGCATTAGCATTAGGGTTGGAGTTAGGGTTAAGGTTTGGGTTAGGGTAAATCAATGGACAGTGTGGAGGGACTCGCCTCCTGAAGGAGTCAGTAAAGGCCACCTCAGGAGCCTTTTCTGGGCCCCCCAGTCAGGCTGGAGAACCTTCAAACAGCCCAAAATGAGCAAGATCTTTGCTGCCATCTCACCCTGCTGCACCTCAGTGCTCCACCTGAGCTGAGGGGCAGCTGGGAGAAGGTTCCCTGAGCCTCCCTGCTGAAGTAAACAGGAGGGTTAGGGTTAGGGTTGGAGTTAGGGTTAAGGTTAGGGTTGGAGTTAGGGTTAAGGTTAGGTTTGGAGTTAGGGTTAGGGTTAGCATTAGGGTTAGGGTTGGAGTTAGGGTTGGAGTTAGGTTTAGGGTTAGGGTTGGAGTTAGGGTTGGAGTTAGGGTTAGGGTGGGAGTTAGGGTTAGGGTTATGGTTGAAGTTAGGGTTAGGGTTGGAGTTAGGGTTAAGATTAGCATTAGGGTTAGGGTTAGGGTTGGAGTTAGGGTTAGGGTGGGAGTAAGGGTATGGGTTATGGTTGAAGTTAGGGTTAGGGTTGGAGTTAGGGTTAGGGTTAGCATTAGGGTTAGGGTTGGAGTTAGGGTTAGGGTTAGGGTTGGAGTTAGGGTTAGGGTTAGGGTTGGAGTTAGGGTTAGGGTGGGAGTTAGGGTTAGGGTTATGGTTGAAGTTAGGGTTAGGGTTGGAGTTAGGGTTAGGGTGGGAGTTAGGGTTATGGTTAGGGTTGAAGTTAGGGTTAGGGTTGGAGTTAGGGTTAGGGTGGGAGTTAGTGTTATGGTTAGGGTTGGAGTTAGGGTTAGGGTTGGAGTTAGGGTTAAGGTTAGGTTTGGAGTTAGGGTTAGGGTTAGGGTTGGAGTTAGGGTTGGATTTAGGGTTGGAGTTAGGGTTAAGGTTAGGTTTGGAGTTAGGGTTAGGGTTAGCATTAGGGTTAGGGTTAGGGTTATGGTTGGAGTTAGGTGTAAGGTTAGGGTTGGAGTTAGGGTTAAGGTTAAGTTTGGGGTTAGGGTTAGGGTTGGACTTAGGGTTAGGGTGGGAGTTAGGGTTAGGGTTATGGTTGAAGTTAGGGTTAGGGTTGGAGTTAGGGTTGGAGTTAGGGTTAGGGTGGGAGTTAGGGTTGGAGTTAGGGTTAAGGTTACGTTTGGAGTTAGGGTTAGGGTTAGCATTAGGGTTAGGGTTGGAGTTAGGGTTAGGGTTAGGGTTGGAGTTAGGGTTAAGGTTAGGTTTGGAGTTAGGGTTAGGGTTAGCATTAGGGTTAGTGTTGGAGTTAGGGTTAGCATTAGGGTTAGGGTTGGAGTTAGGGTTGGAGTTAGGGTTAGGGTTAGGGTTGGAGTTAGGGTTAAGGTTAGGTTTGGAGTTAGGGTTAGGGTTAGCATTAGGGTTAGGGTTGGAGTTAGGGTTGGAGTTAGGTTTAGGGTTAGGGTTGGAGTTAGGGTTGGAGTTAGGGTTAGGGTGGGAGTTAGGGTTAGGGTTATGGTTGAAGTTAGGGTTAGGGTTGGAGTTAGGGTTAAGATTAGCATTAGGGTTAGGGTTAGGGTTGGAGTTAGGGTTAGGGTGGGAGTAAGGGTATGGGTTATGGTTGAAGTTAGGGTTAGGGTTGGAGTTAGGGTTAGGGTTAGCATTAGGGTTAGGGTTGGAGTTAGGGTTAGGGTTAGGGTTGGAGTTAGGGTTAGGGTTAGGGTTGGAGTTAGGGTTAGGGTGGGAGTTAGGGTTAGGGTTATGGTTGAAGTTAGGGTTAGGGTTGGAGTTAGGGTTAGGGTGGGAGTTAGGGTTATGGTTAGGGTTGAAGTTAGGGTTAGGGTTGGAGTTAGGGTTAGGGTGGGAGTTAGTGTTATGGTTAGGGTTGGAGTTAGGGTTAGGGTTGGAGTTAGGGTTAAGGTTAGGTTTGGAGTTAGGGTTAGGGTTAGGGTTGGAGTTAGGGTTGGATTTAGGGTTGGAGTTAGGGTTAAGGTTAGGTTTGGAGTTAGGGTTAGGGTTAGCATTAGGGTTAGGGTTATGGTTGGAGTTAGGTGTAAGGTTAGGGTTGGAGTTAGGGTTAAGGTTAAGTTTGGGGTTAGGGTTAGGGTTGGACTTAGGGTTAGGGTGGGAGTTAGGGTTAGGGTTATGGTTGAAGTTAGGGTTAGGGTTGGAGTTAGGGTTGGAGTTAGGGTTAGGGTGGGAGTTAGGGTTGGAGTTAGGGTTAAGGTTACGTTTGGAGTTAGGGTTAGGGTTAGCATTAGGGTTAGGGTTGGAGTTAGGGTTAGGGTTAGGGTTGGAGTTAGGGTTAAGGTTAGGTTTGGAGTTAGGGTTAGGGTTAGCATTAGGGTTAGTGTTGGAGTTAGGGTTAGCATTAGGGTTAGGGTTGGAGTTAGGGTTGGAGTTAGGGTTAGGGTTAGGGTTGGAGTTAGGGTTAAGGTTAGGTTTGGAGTTAGGGTTAGGGTTAGCATTAGGGTTAGGGTTGGAGTTAGGGTTGGAGTTAGGTTTAGGGTTAGGGTTGGAGTTAGGGTTGGAGTTAGGGTTAGGGTGGGAGTTAGGGTTAGGGTTATGGTTGAAGTTAGGGTTAGGGTTGGAGTTAGGGTTAAGATTAGCATTAGGGTTAGGGTTAGGGTTGGAGTTAGGGTTAGGGTGGGAGTAAGGGTATGGGTTATGGTTGAAGTTAGGGTTAGGGTTGGAGTTAGGGTTAGGGTTAGCATTAGGGTTAGGGTTGGAGTTAGGGTTAGGGTTAGGGTTGGAGTTAGGGTTAGGGTTAGGGTTGGAGTTAGGGTTAGGGTGGGAGTTAGGGTTAGGGTTATGGTTGAAGTTAGGGTTAGGGTTGGAGTTAGGGTTAGGGTGGGAGTTAGGGTTATGGTTAGGGTTGAAGTTAGGGTTAGGGTTGGAGTTAGGGTTAGGGTGGGAGTTAGTGTTATGGTTAGGGTTGGAGTTAGGGTTAGGGTTGGAGTTAGGGTTAAGGTTAGGTTTGGAGTTAGGGTTAGGGTTAGGGTTGGAGTTAGGGTTGGATTTAGGGTTGGAGTTAGGGTTAAGGTTAGGTTTGGAGTTAGGGTTAGGGTTAGCATTAGGGTTAGGGTTATGGTTGGAGTTAGGTGTAAGGTTAGGGTTGGAGTTAGGGTTAAGGTTAAGTTTGGGGTTAGGGTTAGGGTTGGACTTAGGGTTAGGGTGGGAGTTAGGGTTAGGGTTATGGTTGAAGTTAGGGTTAGGGTTGGAGTTAGGGTTGGAGTTAGGGTTAGGGTGGGAGTTAGGGTTGGAGTTAGGGTTAAGGTTACGTTTGGAGTTAGGGTTAGGGTTAGCATTAGGGTTAGGGTTGGAGTTAGGGTTAGGGTTAGGGTTGGAGTTAGGGTTAAGGTTAGGTTTGGAGTTAGGGTTAGGGTTAGCATTAGGGTTAGTGTTGGAGTTAGGGTTAGCATTAGGGTTAGGGTTGGAGTTAGGGTTGGAGTTAGGGTTAGGGTTAGGGTTGGAGTTAGGGTTAAGGTTAGGTTTGGAGTTAGGGTTAGGGTTAGCATTAGGGTTAGGGTTGGAGTTAGGGTTGGAGTTAGGGTTAGGGTTAGGGTTGGAGTTAGGGTTAGGGTTAGGGTTGGAGTTAGGGTTAGGGTTAGGGTGGGAGTTAGGGTTAGGGTTATGGTTGAAGTTAGGGTTAGGGTTGGAGTTAGGGTTGGAGTTAGGGTTAGGGTTAGGGTTAGGGTTGGAGTTAGGGTTAGGGTTAGGGTTGGAGTTAGGGTTAGGGTGGGAGTTAGGGTTAGGGTTATGGTTGAAGTTAGGGTTAGGGTTGGAGTTAGGGTTAGGGTGGGAGTTAGGGTTATGGTTAGGGTTGAAGTTAGGGTTAGGGTTGGAGTTAGGGTTAGGGTGGGAGTTAGTGTTATGGTTAGGGTTGGAGTTAGGGTTAGGGTTGGAGTTAGGGTTAAGGTTAGGTTTGGAGTTAGGGTTAGGGTTGGACTTAGGGTTAGGGTGGGAGTTAGGGTTAGGGTTATGGTTGAAGTTAGGGTTAGGGTTGGAGTTAGGGTTGGAGTTAGGGTTAGGGTGGGAGTTAGGGTTGGAGTTAGGGTTAAGGTTACGTTTGGAGTTAGGGTTAGGGTTAGCATTAGGGTTAGGGTTGGAGTTAGGGTTAGGGTTAGGGTTGGAGTTAGGGTTAAGGTTAGGTTTGGAGTTAGGGTTAGGGTTAGCATTAGGGTTAGTGTTGGAGTTAGGGTTAGCATTAGGGTTAGGGTTGGAGTTAGGGTTGGAGTTAGGGTTAGGGTTAGGGTTGGAGTTAGGGTTAAGGTTAGGTTTGGAGTTAGGGTTAGGGTTAGCATTAGGGTTAGGGTTGGAGTTAGGGTTGGAGTTAGGGTTAGGGTTAGGGTTGGAGTTAGGGTTAGGGTTAGGGTTGGAGTTAGGGTTAGGGTTAGGGTGGGAGTTAGGGTTAGGGTTATGGTTGAAGTTAGGGTTAGGGTTGGAGTTAGGGTTGGAGTTAGGGTTAGGGTTAGGGTTGGAGTTAGGGTTGGAGTTAGGGTTAAGGTTAGGTTTGGAGTTAGGGTTAGGGTTAGCATTAGGGTTAGGGTTAGGGTTATGGTTATGGTTGAAGTTAGGGTTAGGGTTGGAGTTAGGGTTAAGGTTAGGTTTGGAGTTAGGGTTAGGGTTAGCATTAGGGTTAGGGTTGGAGTTAGGGTTAGGGTTAGGGTTGGAGTTAGGGTTAGGGTGGGAGTTAGGGTTATGGTTAGGGTTGGAGTTAGGGTTAGGGTTGGAGTTGGGGTTAGGGTTAGCATTAGCATCAAGGTTAGCATTAGCATTCGGGTTAGCATTAGCATTCGGGTTAGCATTAGCATTCGGGTTAGCATTAGCATTCGGGTTAGAATTAGCATTAGGGTAGGAGTTAGGGTTAGCATTAGCATCAAGGTTAGCATTAGCATTCGGGTTAGCATTAGCATTCGGGTTAGTATTAGGGTAGGAGTTAGGGTTACGGTTAGCATTAGCATCAAGGTTAGCATTAGCATCAGGGTTAGCATTAGCATTAGGGTTAGCATTAGCATTAGGGTTGGAGTTAGGGTTAAGGTTTGGGTTAGGGTAAATCAATGGACAGTGTGGAGGGACTCGCCTCCTGAAGGAGTCAGTAAAGGCCACCTCAGGAGCCTTTTCTGGGCCCCCCAGTCAGGCTGGAGAACCTTCAAACAGCCCAAAATGAGCAAGATCTTTGCTGCCATCTCACCCTGCTGCACCTCAGTGCTCCACCTGAGCTGAGGGGCAGCTGGGAGAAGGTTCCCTGAGCCTCCCTGCTGAAGTAAACAGGAGGGTTAGGGTTAGGGTTGGAGTTAGGGTTAAGGTTAGGGTTGGAGTTAGGGTTAAGGTTAGGTTTGGAGTTAGGGTTAGGGTTAGCATTAGGGTTAGGGTTGGAGTTAGGGTTGGAGTTAGGTTTAGGGTTAGGGTTGGAGTTAGGGTTGGAGTTAGGGTTAGGGTGGGAGTTAGGGTTAGGGTTATGGTTGAAGTTAGGGTTAGGGTTGGAGTTAGGGTTAAGATTAGCATTAGGGTTAGGGTTAGGGTTGGAGTTAGGGTTAGGGTGGGAGTAAGGGTATGGGTTATGGTTGAAGTTAGGGTTAGGGTTGGAGTTAGGGTTAGGGTTAGCATTAGGGTTAGGGTTGGAGTTAGGGTTAGGGTTAGGGTTGGAGTTAGGGTTAGGGTTAGGGTTGGAGTTAGGGTTAGGGTGGGAGTTAGGGTTAGGGTTATGGTTGAAGTTAGGGTTAGGGTTGGAGTTAGGGTTAGGGTGGGAGTTAGGGTTATGGTTAGGGTTGAAGTTAGGGTTAGGGTTGGAGTTATGGTTGGAGTTAGGTGTAAGGTTAGGGTTGGAGTTAGGGTTAAGGTTAAGTTTGGGGTTAGGGTTAGGGTTGGACTTAGGGTTAGGGTGGGAGTTAGGGTTAGGGTTATGGTTGAAGTTAGGGTTAGGGTTGGAGTTAGGGTTGGAGTTAGGGTTAGGGTGGGAGTTAGGGTTGGAGTTAGGGTTAAGGTTACGTTTGGAGTTAGGGTTAGGGTTAGCATTAGGGTTAGGGTTGGAGTTAGGGTTAGGGTTAGGGTTGGAGTTAGGGTTAAGGTTAGGTTTGGAGTTAGGGTTAGGGTTAGCATTAGGGTTAGTGTTGGAGTTAGGGTTAGCATTAGGGTTAGGGTTGGAGTTAGGGTTGGAGTTAGGGTTAGGGTTGGAGTTAGGGTTATGGTTAGGGTTGGAGTTAGGGTTAGGGTTGGAGTTGGGGTTAGGGTTAGCATTAGCATCAAGGTTAGCATTAGCATTCGGGTTAGCATTAGCATTCGGGTTAGCATTAGCATTCGGGTTAGCATTAGCATTCGGGTTAGAATTAGCATTAGGGTAGGAGTTAGGGTTAGCATTAGCATCAAGGTTAGCATTAGCATTCGGGTTAGCATTAGCATTCGGGTTAGTATTAGGGTAGGAGTTAGGCTTACGGTTAGCATTAGCATCAAGGTTAGCTTTAGCATCAGGGTTAGCATTAGCATTAGGGTTAGCATTAGCATTAGGGTTGGAGTTAGGGTTAAGGTTTGGGTTAGGGTAAATCAATGGACAGTGTGGAGGGACTCGCCTCCTGAAGGAGTCAGTAAAGGCCACCTCAGGAGCCTTTTCTGGGCCCCCCAGTCAGGCTGGAGAACCTTCAAACAGCCCAAAATGAGCAAGATCTTTGCTGCCATCTCACCCTGCTGCACCTCAGTGCTCCACCTGAGCTGAGGGGCAGCTGGGAGAAGGTTCCCTGAGCCTCCCTGCTGAAGTAAACAGGAGGGTTAGGGTTGGAGTTAGGGTTGAGGTTAGGGTTGGAGTTAGGGTTAAGGTTAGGTTTGGAGTTAGGGTTAGGGTTAGCATTAGGGTTAGGGTTGGAGTTAGGGTTGGAGTTAGGTTTATGGTTAGGGTTGGAGTTAGGGTTAGGGTTGGAGTTAGGGTTAAGGTTAGGTTTGGAGTTAGGGTTAGGGTTAGGGTTGGAGTTAGGGTTAGGGTTAGGGTTGGAGTTAGGGTTAGGGTTGGAGTTAGGGTTAAGGTTAGGGTTAGGGTTAGGGTTAGGGTTAGGGTTATGGTTGGAGTTAGGTGTAAGGTTAGGGTTGGAGTTAGGGTTAAGGTTAAGTTTGGGGTTAGGGTTAGGGTTGGACTTAGGGTTAGGGTGGGAGTTAGGGTTAGGGTTATGGTTGAAGTTAGGGTTAGGGTTGGAGTTAGGGTTGGAGTTAGGGTTAGGGTTAGGGTTAGGGTTGGAGTTAGGGTTAAGGTTAGGTTTGGAGTTAGGGTTAGGGTTAGCATTAGGGTTAGTGTTGGAGTTAGGGTTAGCATTAGGGTTAGGGTTGGAGTTAGGGTTGGAGTTAGGGTTAGGGTTAGGGTTGGAGTTAGGGTTAGGGTTAGGGTGGGAGTTAGGGTTAGGGTTATGGTTGAAGTTAGGGTTAGGGTTGGAGTTAGGGTTGGAGTTAGGGTTAGGGTTAGGGTTAGGGTTGGAGTTAGGGTTGGAGTTAGGGTTAAGGTTAGGTTTGGAGTTAGGGTTAGGGTTAGCATTAGGGTTAGGGTTAGGGTTATGGTTATGGTTGAAGTTAGGGTTAGGTTTGGAGTTACGGTTAAGGTTAGGTTTGGAGTTAGGGTTAGGGTTAGCATTAGGGTTAGGGTTGGAGTTAGGGTTAGGGTTAGGGTTGGAGTTAGGGTTAGGGTGGGAGTTAGGGTTATGGTTAGGGTTGGAGTTAGGGTTAGGGTTGGAGTTGGGGTTAGGGTTAGCATTAGCATCAAGGTTAGCATTAGCATTCGGGTTAGCATTAGCATTCGGGTTAGCATTAGCATTCGGGTTAGCATTAGCATTCGGGTTAGAATTAGCATTAGGGTAGGAGTTAGGGTTAGCATTAGCATCAAGGTTAGCATTAGCATTCGGGTTAGCATTAGCATTCGGGTTAGTATTAGGGTAGGAGTTAGGGTTACGGTTAGCATTAGCATCAAGGTTAGCATTAGCATCAGGGTTAGCATTAGCATTAGGGTTAGCATTAGCATTAGGGTTGGAGTTAGGGTTAAGGTTTGGGTTAGGGTAAATCAATGGACAGTGTGGAGGGACTCGCCTCCTGAAGGAGTCAGTAAAGGCCACCTCAGGAGCCTTTTCTGGGCCCCCCAGTCAGGCTGGAGAACCTTCAAACAGCCCAAAATGAGCAAGATCTTTGCTGCCATCTCACCCTGCTGCACCTCAGTGCTCCACCTGAGCTGAGGGGCAGCTGGGAGAAGGTTCCCTGAGCCTCCCTACTGAAGTAAACAGGAGGGTTAGGGTTAGGGTTGGAGTTAGGGTTAAGGTTAGGGTTGGAGTTAGGGTTAAGGTTAGGTTTGGAGTTAGGGTTAGGGTTAGCATTAGGGTTAGGGTTGGAGTTAGGGTTGGAGTTAGGTTTAGGGTTAGGGTTGGAGTTAGGGTTGGAGTTAGGGTTAGGGTGGGAGTTAGGGTTAGGGTTATGGTTGAAGTTAGGGTTAGGGTTGGAGTTAGGGTTAGGGTGGGAGTAAGGGTATGGGTTATGGTTGAAGTTAGGGTTAGGGTTGGAGTTAGGGTTAGGGTTAGCATTAGGGTTAGGGTTGGAGTTAGGGTTAGGGTTAGGGTTGGAGTTAGGGTTAGGGTTAGGGTTGGAGTTAGGGTTAGGGTGGGAGTTAGGGTTAGGGTTATGGTTGAAGTTAGGGTTAGGGTTGGAGTTAGGGTTAGGGTGGGAGTTAGGGTTATGGTTAGGGTTGAAGTTAGGGTTAGGGTTGGAGTTAGGGTTAGGGTGGGAGTTAGTGTTATGGTTAGGGTTGGAGTTAGGGTTAGGGTTGGAGTTAGGGTTAAGGTTAGGTTTGGAGTTAGGGTTAGGGTTAGGGTTGGAGTTAGGGTTGGATTTAGGGTTGGAGTTAGGGTTAAGGTTAGGTTTGGAGTTAGGGTTAGGGTTAGCATTAGGGTTAGGGTTAGGGTTATGGTTGGAGTTAGGTGTAAGGTTAGGGTTGGAGTTAGGGTTAAGGTTAAGTTTGGGGTTAGGGTTAGGGTTGGACTTAGGGTTAGGGTGGGAGTTAGGGTTAGGGTTATGGTTGAAGTTAGGGTTAGGGTTGGAGTTAGGGTTGGAGTTAGGGTTAGGGTGGGAGTTAGGGTTGGAGTTAGGGTTAAGGTTACGTTTGGAGTTAGGGTTAGGGTTAGCATTAGGGTTAGGGTTGGAGTTAGGGTTAGGGTTAGGGTTGGAGTTAGGGTTAAGGTTAGGTTTGGAGTTAGGGTTAGGGTTAGCATTAGGGTTAGTGTTGGAGTTAGGGTTAGCATTAGGGTTAGGGTTGGAGTTAGGGTTGGAGTTAGGGTTAGGGTTAGGGTTGGAGTTAGGGTTAAGGTTAGGTTTGGAGTTAGGGTTAGGGTTAGCATTAGGGTTAGGGTTGGAGTTAGGGTTGGAGTTAGGTTTAGGGTTAGGGTTGGAGTTAGGGTTGGAGTTAGGGTTAGGGTGGGAGTTAGGGTTAGGGTTATGGTTGAAGTTAGGGTTAGGGTTGGAGTTAGGGTTAAGATTAGCATTAGGGTTAGGGTTAGGGTTGGAGTTAGGGTTAGGGTGGGAGTAAGGGTATGGGTTATGGTTGAAGTTAGGGTTAGGGTTGGAGTTAGGGTTAGGGTTAGCATTAGGGTTAGGGTTGGAGTTAGGGTTAGGGTTAGGGTTGGAGTTAGGGTTAGGGTTAGGGTTGGAGTTAGGGTTAGGGTGGGAGTTAGGGTTAGGGTTATGGTTGAAGTTAGGGTTAGGGTTGGAGTTAGGGTTAGGGTGGGAGTTAGGGTTATGGTTAGGGTTGAAGTTAGGGTTAGGGTTGGAGTTAGGGTTAGGGTGGGAGTTAGTGTTATGGTTAGGGTTGGAGTTAGGGTTAGGGTTGGAGTTAGGGTTAAGGTTAGGTTTGGAGTTAGGGTTAGGGTTAGGGTTGGAGTTAGGGTTGGATTTAGGGTTGGAGTTAGGGTTAAGGTTAGGTTTGGAGTTAGGGTTAGGGTTAGCATTAGGGTTAGGGTTAGGGTTATGGTTGGAGTTAGGTGTAAGGTTAGGGTTGGAGTTAGGGTTAAGGTTAAGTTTGGGGTTAGGGTTAGGGTTGGACTTAGGGTTAGGGTGGGAGTTAGGGTTAGGGTTATGGTTGAAGTTAGGGTTAGGGTTGGAGTTAGGGTTGGAGTTAGGGTTAGGGTGGGAGTTAGGGTTGGAGTTAGGGTTAAGGTTACGTTTGGAGTTAGGGTTAGGGTTAGCATTAGGGTTAGGGTTGGAGTTAGGGTTAGGGTTAGGGTTGGAGTTAGGGTTAAGGTTAGGTTTGGAGTTAGGGTTAGGGTTAGCATTAGGGTTAGTGTTGGAGTTAGGGTTAGCATTAGGGTTAGGGTTGGAGTTAGGGTTGGAGTTAGGGTTAGGGTTAGGGTTGGAGTTAGGGTTAAGGTTAGGTTTGGAGTTAGGGTTAGGGTTAGCATTAGGGTTAGGGTTGGAGTTAGGGTTGGAGTTAGGTTTAGGGTTAGGGTTGGAGTTAGGGTTGGAGTTAGGGTTAGGGTGGGAGTTAGGGTTAGGGTTATGGTTGAAGTTAGGGTTAGGGTTGGAGTTAGGGTTAAGATTAGCATTAGGGTTAGGGTTAGGGTTGGAGTTAGGGTTAGGGTGGGAGTAAGGGTATGGGTTATGGTTGAAGTTAGGGTTAGGGTTGGAGTTAGGGTTAGGGTTAGCATTAGGGTTAGGGTTGGAGTTAGGGTTAGGGTTAGGGTTGGAGTTAGGGTTAGGGTTAGGGTTGGAGTTAGGGTTAGGGTGGGAGTTAGGGTTAGGGTTATGGTTGAAGTTAGGGTTAGGGTTGGAGTTAGGGTTAGGGTGGGAGTTAGGGTTATGGTTAGGGTTGAAGTTAGGGTTAGGGTTGGAGTTAGGGTTAGGGTGGGAGTTAGTGTTATGGTTAGGGTTGGAGTTAGGGTTAGGGTTGGAGTTAGGGTTAAGGTTAGGTTTGGAGTTAGGGTTAGGGTTAGGGTTGGAGTTAGGGTTGGATTTAGGGTTGGAGTTAGGGTTAAGGTTAGGTTTGGAGTTAGGGTTAGGGTTAGCATTAGGGTTAGGGTTATGGTTGGAGTTAGGTGTAAGGTTAGGGTTGGAGTTAGGGTTAAGGTTAAGTTTGGGGTTAGGGTTAGGGTTGGACTTAGGGTTAGGGTGGGAGTTAGGGTTAGGGTTATGGTTGAAGTTAGGGTTAGGGTTGGAGTTAGGGTTGGAGTTAGGGTTAGGGTGGGAGTTAGGGTTGGAGTTAGGGTTAAGGTTACGTTTGGAGTTAGGGTTAGGGTTAGCATTAGGGTTAGGGTTGGAGTTAGGGTTAGGGTTAGGGTTGGAGTTAGGGTTAAGGTTAGGTTTGGAGTTAGGGTTAGGGTTAGCATTAGGGTTAGTGTTGGAGTTAGGGTTAGCATTAGGGTTAGGGTTGGAGTTAGGGTTGGAGTTAGGGTTAGGGTTAGGGTTGGAGTTAGGGTTAAGGTTAGGTTTGGAGTTAGGGTTAGGGTTAGCATTAGGGTTAGGGTTGGAGTTAGGGTTGGAGTTAGGGTTAGGGTTAGGGTTGGAGTTAGGGTTAGGGTTAGGGTTGGAGTTAGGGTTAGGGTTAGGGTGGGAGTTAGGGTTAGGGTTATGGTTGAAGTTAGGGTTAGGGTTGGAGTTAGGGTTGGAGTTAGGGTTAGGGTTAGGGTTAGGGTTGGAGTTAGGGTTAGGGTTAGGGTTGGAGTTAGGGTTAGGGTGGGAGTTAGGGTTAGGGTTATGGTTGAAGTTAGGGTTAGGGTTGGAGTTAGGGTTAGGGTGGGAGTTAGGGTTATGGTTAGGGTTGAAGTTAGGGTTAGGGTTGGAGTTAGGGTTAGGGTGGGAGTTAGTGTTATGGTTAGGGTTGGAGTTAGGGTTAGGGTTGGAGTTAGGGTTAAGGTTAGGTTTGGAGTTAGGGTTAGGGTTGGACTTAGGGTTAGGGTGGGAGTTAGGGTTAGGGTTATGGTTGAAGTTAGGGTTAGGGTTGGAGTTAGGGTTGGAGTTAGGGTTAGGGTGGGAGTTAGGGTTGGAGTTAGGGTTAAGGTTACGTTTGGAGTTAGGGTTAGGGTTAGCATTAGGGTTAGGGTTGGAGTTAGGGTTAGGGTTAGGGTTGGAGTTAGGGTTAAGGTTAGGTTTGGAGTTAGGGTTAGGGTTAGCATTAGGGTTAGTGTTGGAGTTAGGGTTAGCATTAGGGTTAGGGTTGGAGTTAGGGTTGGAGTTAGGGTTAGGGTTAGGGTTGGAGTTAGGGTTAAGGTTAGGTTTGGAGTTAGGGTTAGGGTTAGCATTAGGGTTAGGGTTGGAGTTAGGGTTGGAGTTAGGGTTAGGGTTAGGGTTGGAGTTAGGGTTAGGGTTAGGGTTGGAGTTAGGGTTAGGGTTAGGGTGGGAGTTAGGGTTAGGGTTATGGTTGAAGTTAGGGTTAGGGTTGGAGTTAGGGTTGGAGTTAGGGTTAGGGTTAGGGTTGGAGTTAGGGTTGGAGTTAGGGTTAAGGTTAGGTTTGGAGTTAGGGTTAGGGTTAGCATTAGGGTTAGGGTTAGGGTTATGGTTATGGTTGAAGTTAGGGTTAGGGTTGGAGTTAGGGTTAAGGTTAGGTTTGGAGTTAGGGTTAGGGTTAGCATTAGGGTTAGGGTTGGAGTTAGGGTTAGGGTTAGGGTTGGAGTTAGGGTTAGGGTGGGAGTTAGGGTTATGGTTAGGGTTGGAGTTAGGGTTAGGGTTGGAGTTGGGGTTAGGGTTAGCATTAGCATCAAGGTTAGCATTAGCATTCGGGTTAGCATTAGCATTCGGGTTAGCATTAGCATTCGGGTTAGCATTAGCATTCGGGTTAGAATTAGCATTAGGGTAGGAGTTAGGGTTAGCATTAGCATCAAGGTTAGCATTAGCATTCGGGTTAGCATTAGCATTCGGGTTAGTATTAGGGTAGGAGTTAGGGTTACGGTTAGCATTAGCATCAAGGTTAGCATTAGCATCAGGGTTAGCATTAGCATTAGGGTTAGCATTAGCATTAGGGTTGGAGTTAGGGTTAAGGTTTGGGTTAGGGTAAATCAATGGACAGTGTGGAGGGACTCGCCTCCTGAAGGAGTCAGTAAAGGCCACCTCAGGAGCCTTTTCTGGGCCCCCCAGTCAGGCTGGAGAACCTTCAAACAGCCCAAAATGAGCAAGATCTTTGCTGCCATCTCACCCTGCTGCACCTCAGTGCTCCACCTGAGCTGAGGGGCAGCTGGGAGAAGGTTCCCTGAGCCTCCCTGCTGAAGTAAACAGGAGGGTTAGGGTTAGGGTTGGAGTTAGGGTTAAGGTTAGGGTTGGAGTTAGGGTTAAGGTTAGGTTTGGAGTTAGGGTTAGGGTTAGCATTAGGGTTAGGGTTGGAGTTAGGGTTGGAGTTAGGTTTAGGGTTAGGGTTGGAGTTAGGGTTGGAGTTAGGGTTAGGGTGGGAGTTAGGGTTAGGGTTATGGTTGAAGTTAGGGTTAGGGTTGGAGTTAGGGTTAAGATTAGCATTAGGGTTAGGGTTAGGGTTGGAGTTAGGGTTAGGGTGGGAGTAAGGGTATGGGTTATGGTTGAAGTTAGGGTTAGGGTTGGAGTTAGGGTTAGGGTTAGCATTAGGGTTAGGGTTGGAGTTAGGGTTAGGGTTAGGGTTGGAGTTAGGGTTAGGGTTAGGGTTGGAGTTAGGGTTAGGGTGGGAGTTAGGGTTAGGGTTATGGTTGAAGTTAGGGTTAGGGTTGGAGTTAGGGTTAGGGTGGGAGTTAGGGTTATGGTTAGGGTTGAAGTTAGGGTTAGGGTTGGAGTTAGGGTTAGGGTGGGAGTTAGTGTTATGGTTAGGGTTGGAGTTAGGGTTAGGGTTGGAGTTAGGGTTAAGGTTAGGTTTGGAGTTAGGGTTAGGGTTAGGGTTGGAGTTAGGGTTGGATTTAGGGTTGGAGTTAGGGTTAAGGTTAGGTTTGGAGTTAGGGTTAGGGTTAGCATTAGGGTTAGGGTTAGGGTTATGGTTGGAGTTAGGTGTAAGGTTAGGGTTGGAGTTAGGGTTAAGGTTAAGTTTGGGGTTAGGGTTAGGGTTGGACTTAGGGTTAGGGTGGGAGTTAGGGTTAGGGTTATGGTTGAAGTTAGGGTTAGGGTTGGAGTTAGGGTTGGAGTTAGGGTTAGGGTGGGAGTTAGGGTTGGAGTTAGGGTTAAGGTTACGTTTGGAGTTAGGGTTAGGGTTAGCATTAGGGTTAGGGTTGGAGTTAGGGTTAGGGTTAGGGTTGGAGTTAGGGTTAAGGTTAGGTTTGGAGTTAGGGTTAGGGTTAGCATTAGGGTTAGTGTTGGAGTTAGGGTTAGCATTAGGGTTAGGGTTGGAGTTAGGGTTGGAGTTAGGGTTAGGGTTAGGGTTGGAGTTAGGGTTAAGGTTAGGTTTGGAGTTAGGGTTAGGGTTAGCATTAGGGTTAGGGTTGGAGTTAGGGTTGGAGTTAGGTTTAGGGTTAGGGTTGGAGTTAGGGTTGGAGTTAGGGTTAGGGTGGGAGTTAGGGTTAGGGTTATGGTTGAAGTTAGGGTTAGGGTTGGAGTTAGGGTTAAGATTAGCATTAGGGTTAGGGTTAGGGTTGGAGTTAGGGTTAGGGTGGGAGTAAGGGTATGGGTTATGGTTGAAGTTAGGGTTAGGGTTGGAGTTAGGGTTAGGGTTAGCATTAGGGTTAGGGTTGGAGTTAGGGTTAGGGTTAGGGTTGGAGTTAGGGTTAGGGTTAGGGTTGGAGTTAGGGTTAGGGTGGGAGTTAGGGTTAGGGTTATGGTTGAAGTTAGGGTTAGGGTTGGAGTTAGGGTTAGGGTGGGAGTTAGGGTTATGGTTAGGGTTGAAGTTAGGGTTAGGGTTGGAGTTAGGGTTAGGGTGGGAGTTAGTGTTATGGTTAGGGTTGGAGTTAGGGTTAGGGTTGGAGTTAGGGTTAAGGTTAGGTTTGGAGTTAGGGTTAGGGTTAGGGTTGGAGTTAGGGTTGGATTTAGGGTTGGAGTTAGGGTTAAGGTTAGGTTTGGAGTTAGGGTTAGGGTTAGCATTAGGGTTAGGGTTATGGTTGGAGTTAGGTGTAAGGTTAGGGTTGGAGTTAGGGTTAAGGTTAAGTTTGGGGTTAGGGTTAGGGTTGGACTTAGGGTTAGGGTGGGAGTTAGGGTTAGGGTTATGGTTGAAGTTAGGGTTAGGGTTGGAGTTAGGGTTGGAGTTAGGGTTAGGGTGGGAGTTAGGGTTGGAGTTAGGGTTAAGGTTACGTTTGGAGTTAGGGTTAGGGTTAGCATTAGGGTTAGGGTTGGAGTTAGGGTTAGGGTTAGGGTTGGAGTTAGGGTTAAGGTTAGGTTTGGAGTTAGGGTTAGGGTTAGCATTAGGGTTAGTGTTGGAGTTAGGGTTAGCATTAGGGTTAGGGTTGGAGTTAGGGTTGGAGTTAGGGTTAGGGTTAGGGTTGGAGTTAGGGTTAAGGTTAGGTTTGGAGTTAGGGTTAGGGTTAGCATTAGGGTTAGGGTTGGAGTTAGGGTTAGGGTTAGGGTTGGAGTTAGGGTTAGGGTTAGGGTTGGAGTTAGGGTTAGGGTTAGGGTGGGAGTTAGGGTTAGGGTTATGGTTGAAGTTAGGGTTAGGGTTGGAGTTAGGGTTGGAGTTAGGGTTAGGGTTAGGGTTAGGGTTGGAGTTAGGGTTGGAGTTAGGGTTAAGGTTAGGTTTGGAGTTAGGGTTAGGGTTAGCATTAGGGTTAGGGTTATGGTTATGGTTGAAGTTAGGGTTAGGGTTGGAGTTAGGGTTAAGGTTAGGTTTGGAGTTAGGGTTAGGGTTAGCATTAGGGTTAGGGTTGGAGTTAGGGTTGGAGTTAGGGTTAGGGTGGGAGTTAGGGTTTGGGTTATGGTTGAAGTTAGGGTTAGGGTTGGAGTTAGGGTTAAGATTAGCATTAGGGTTAGGGTTAGGGTTGGAGTTAGGGTTAGGGTGGGAGTAAGGGTATGGGTTATGGTTGAAGTTAGGGTTAGGGTTGGAGTTAGGGTTAGGGTTAGCATTAGGGTTAGGGTTGGAGTTAGGGTTAGGGTTAGGGTTGGAGTTAGGGTTAGGGTTAGGGTTGGAGTTAGGGTTAGGGTGGGAGTTAGGGTTAGGGTTATGGTTGAAGTTAGGGTTAGGGTTGGAGTTAGGGTTAGGGTGGGAGTTAGGGTTATGGTTAGGGTTGAAGTTAGGGTTAGGGTTGGAGTTAGGGTTAGGGTGGGAGTTAGTGTTATGGTTAGGGTTGGAGTTAGGGTTAGGGTTGGAGTTAGGGTTAAGGTTAGGTTTGGAGTTAGGGTTAGGGTTAGGGTTGGAGTTAGGGTTGGATTTAGGGTTGGAGTTAGGGTTAAGGTTAGGTTTGGAGTTAGGGTTAGGGTTAGCATTAGGGTTAGGGTTATGGTTGGAGTTAGGTGTAAGGTTAGGGTTGGAGTTAGGGTTAAGGTTAAGTTTGGGGTTAGGGTTAGGGTTGGACTTAGGGTTAGGGTGGGAGTTAGGGTTAGGGTTATGGTTGAAGTTAGGGTTAGGGTTGGAGTTAGGGTTGGAGTTAGGGTTAGGGTGGGAGTTAGGGTTGGAGTTAGGGTTAAGGTTACGTTTGGAGTTAGGGTTAGGGTTAGCATTAGGGTTAGGGTTGGAGTTAGGGTTAGGGTTAGGGTTGGAGTTAGGGTTAAGGTTAGGTTTGGAGTTAGGGTTAGGGTTAGCATTAGGGTTAGTGTTGGAGTTAGGGTTAGCATTAGGGTTAGGGTTGGAGTTAGGGTTGGAGTTAGGGTTAGGGTTAGGGTTGGAGTTAGGGTTAAGGTTAGGTTTGGAGTTAGGGTTAGGGTTAGCATTAGGGTTAGGGTTGGAGTTAGGGTTGGAGTTAGGGTTAGGGTTAGGGTTGGAGTTAGGGTTAGGGTTAGGGTTGGAGTTAGGGTTAGGGTTAGGGTGGGAGTTAGGGTTAGGGTTATGGTTGAAGTTAGGGTTAGGGTTGGAGTTAGGGTTGGAGTTAGGGTTAGGGTTAGGGTTAGGGTTGGAGTTAGGGTTAGGGTTAGGGTTGGAGTTAGGGTTAGGGTGGGAGTTAGGGTTAGGGTTATGGTTGAAGTTAGGGTTAGGGTTGGAGTTAGGGTTAGGGTGGGAGTTAGGGTTATGGTTAGGGTTGAAGTTAGGGTTAGGGTTGGAGTTAGGGTTAGGGTGGGAGTTAGTGTTATGGTTAGGGTTGGAGTTAGGGTTAGGGTTGGAGTTAGGGTTAAGGTTAGGTTTGGAGTTAGGGTTAGGGTTGGACTTAGGGTTAGGGTGGGAGTTAGGGTTAGGGTTATGGTTGAAGTTAGGGTTAGGGTTGGAGTTAGGGTTGGAGTTAGGGTTAGGGTGGGAGTTAGGGTTGGAGTTAGGGTTAAGGTTACGTTTGGAGTTAGGGTTAGGGTTAGCATTAGGGTTAGGGTTGGAGTTAGGGTTAGGGTTAGGGTTGGAGTTAGGGTTAAGGTTAGGTTTGGAGTTAGGGTTAGGGTTAGCATTAGGGTTAGTGTTGGAGTTAGGGTTAGCATTAGGGTTAGGGTTGGAGTTAGGGTTGGAGTTAGGGTTAGGGTTAGGGTTGGAGTTAGGGTTGGAGTTAGGGTTAAGGTTAGGTTTGGAGTTAGGGTTAGGGTTAGCATTAGGGTTAGGGTTAGGGTTATGGTTATGGTTGAAGTTAGGGTTAGGGTTGGAGTTAGGGTTAAGGTTAGGTTTGGAGTTAGGGTTAGGGTTAGCATTAGGGTTAGGGTTGGAGTTAGGGTTAGGGTTAGGGTTGGAGTTAGGGTTAGGGTGGGAGTTAGGGTTATGGTTAGGGTTGGAGTTAGGGTTAGGGTTGGAGTTGGGGTTAGGGTTAGCATTAGCATCAAGGTTAGCATTAGCATTCGGGTTAGCATTAGCATTCGGGTTAGCATTAGCATTCGGGTTAGCATTAGCATTCGGGTTAGAATTAGCATTAGGGTAGGAGTTAGGGTTAGCATTAGCATCAAGGTTAGCATTAGCATTCGGGTTAGCATTAGCATTCGGGTTAGTATTAGGGTAGGAGTTAGGGTTACGGTTAGCATTAGCATCAAGGTTAGCATTAGCATCAGGGTTAGCATTAGCATTAGGGTTAGCATTAGCATTAGGGTTGGAGTTAGGGTTAAGGTTTGGGTTAGGGTAAATCAATGGACAGTGTGGAGGGACTCGCCTCCTGAAGGAGTCAGTAAAGGCCACCTCAGGAGCCTTTTCTGGGCCCCCCAGTCAGGCTGGAGAACCTTCAAACAGCCCAAAATGAGCAAGATCTTTGCTGCCATCTCACCCTGCTGCACCTCAGTGCTCCACCTGAGCTGAGGGGCAGCTGGGAGAAGGTTCCCTGAGCCTCCCTGCTGAAGTAAACAGGAGGGTTAGGGTTAGGGTTGGAGTTAGGGTTAAGGTTAGGGTTGGAGTTAGGGTTAAGGTTAGGTTTGGAGTTAGGGTTAGGGTTAGCATTAGGGTTAGGGTTGGAGTTAGGGTTGGAGTTAGGTTTAGGGTTAGGGTTGGAGTTAGGGTTGGAGTTAGGGTTAGGGTGGGAGTTAGGGTTAGGGTTATGGTTGAAGTTAGGGTTAGGGTTGGAGTTAGGGTTAAGATTAGCATTAGGGTTAGGGTTAGGGTTGGAGTTAGGGTTAGGGTGGGAGTAAGGGTATGGGTTATGGTTGAAGTTAGGGTTAGGGTTGGAGTTAGGGTTAGGGTTAGCATTAGGGTTAGGGTTGGAGTTAGGGTTAGGGTTAGGGTTGGAGTTAGGGTTAGGGTTAGGGTTGGAGTTAGGGTTAGGGTGGGAGTTAGGGTTAGGGTTATGGTTGAAGTTAGGGTTAGGGTTGGAGTTAGGGTTAGGGTGGGAGTTAGGGTTATGGTTAGGGTTGAAGTTAGGGTTAGGGTTGGAGTTAGGGTTAGGGTGGGAGTTAGTGTTATGGTTAGGGTTGGAGTTAGGGTTAGGGTTGGAGTTAGGGTTAAGGTTAGGTTTGGAGTTAGGGTTAGGGTTAGGGTTGGAGTTAGGGTTGGATTTAGGGTTGGAGTTAGGGTTAAGGTTAGGTTTGGAGTTAGGGTTAGGGTTAGCATTAGGGTTAGGGTTAGGGTTATGGTTGGAGTTAGGTGTAAGGTTAGGGTTGGAGTTAGGGTTAAGGTTAAGTTTGGGGTTAGGGTTAGGGTTGGACTTAGGGTTAGGGTGGGAGTTAGGGTTAGGGTTATGGTTGAAGTTAGGGTTAGGGTTGGAGTTAGGGTTGGAGTTAGGGTTAGGGTGGGAGTTAGGGTTGGAGTTAGGGTTAAGGTTACGTTTGGAGTTAGGGTTAGGGTTAGCATTAGGGTTAGGGTTGGAGTTAGGGTTAGGGTTAGGGTTGGAGTTAGGGTTAAGGTTAGGTTTGGAGTTAGGGTTAGGGTTAGCATTAGGGTTAGTGTTGGAGTTAGGGTTAGCATTAGGGTTAGGGTTGGAGTTAGGGTTGGAGTTAGGGTTAGGGTTAGGGTTGGAGTTAGGGTTAAGGTTAGGTTTGGAGTTAGGGTTAGGGTTAGCATTAGGGTTAGGGTTGGAGTTAGGGTTGGAGTTAGGGTTAGGGTTAGGGTTGGAGTTAGGGTTAGGGTTAGGGTTGGAGTTAGGGTTAGGGTTAGGGTGGGAGTTAGGGTTAGGGTTATGGTTGAAGTTAGGGTTAGGGTTGGAGTTAGGGTTGGAGTTAGGGTTAGGGTTAGGGTTAGGGTTGGAGTTAGGGTTGGAGTTAGGGTTAAGGTTAGGTTTGGAGTTAGGGTTAGGGTTAGCATTAGGGTTAGGGTTATGGTTATGGTTGAAGTTAGGGTTAGGGTTGGAGTTAGGGTTAAGGTTAGGTTTGGAGTTAGGGTTAGGGTTAGCATTAGGGTTAGGGTTGGAGTTAGGGTTGGAGTTAGGGTTAGGGTGGGAGTTAGGGTTAGGGTTATGGTTGAAGTTAGGGTTAGGGTTGGAGTTAGGGTTAAGATTAGCATTAGGGTTAGGGTTAGGGTTGGAGTTAGGGTTAGGGTGGGAGTAAGGGTATGGGTTATGGTTGAAGTTAGGGTTAGGGTTGGAGTTAGGGTTAGGGTTAGCATTAGGGTTAGGGTTGGAGTTAGGGTTAGGGTTAGGGTTGGAGTTAGGGTTAGGGTTAGGGTTGGAGTTAGGGTTAGGGTGGGAGTTAGGGTTAGGGTTATGGTTGAAGTTAGGGTTAGGGTTGGAGTTAGGGTTAGGGTGGGAGTTAGGGTTATGGTTAGGGTTGAAGTTAGGGTTAGGGTTGGAGTTAGGGTTAGGGTGGGAGTTAGTGTTATGGTTAGGGTTGGAGTTAGGGTTAGGGTTGGAGTTAGGGTTAAGGTTAGGTTTGGAGTTAGGGTTGGAGTTAGGGTTGGATTTAGGGTTGGAGTTAGGGTTAAGGTTAGGTTTGGAGTTAGGGTTAGGGTTAGCATTAGGGTTAGGGTTAGGGTTATGGTTGGAGTTAGGTGTAAGGTTAGGGTTGGAGTTAGGGTTAAGGTTAAGTTTGGGGTTAGGGTTAGGGTTGGACTTAGGGTTAGGGTGGGAGTTAGGGTTAGGGTTATGGTTGAAGTTAGGGTTAGGGTGGGAGTTAGGGTTGGAGTTAGGGTTAAGGTTACGTTTGGAGTTAGGGTTAGGGTTAGCATTAGGGTTAGGGTTGGAGTTAGGGTTAGGGTTAGGGTTGGAGTTAGGGTTAAGGTTAGGTTTGGAGTTAGGGTTAGGGTTAGCATTAGGGTTAGTGTTGGAGTTAGGGTTAGCATTAGGGTTAGGGTTGGAGTTAGGGTTGGAGTTAGGGTTAGGGTTAGGGTTGGAGTTAGGGTTAAGGTTAGGTTTGGAGTTAGGGTTAGGGTTAGCATTAGGGTTAGGGTTGGAGTTAGGGTTGGAGTTAGGGTTAGGGTTAGGGTTGGAGTTAGGGTTAGGGTTAGGGTTGGAGTTAGGGTTAGGGTTAGGGTGGGAGTTAGGGTTAGGGTTATGGTTGAAGTTAGGGTTAGGGTTGGAGTTAGGGTTGGAGTTAGGGTTAGGGTTAGGGTTAGGGTTGGAGTTAGGGTTAGGGTTAGGGTTGGAGTTAGGGTTAGGGTGGGAGTTAGGGTTAGGGTTATGGTTGAAGTTAGGGTTAGGGTTGGAGTTAGGGTTAGGGTGGGAGTTAGGGTTATGGTTAGGGTTGAAGTTAGGGTTAGGGTTGGAGTTAGGGTTAGGGTGGGAGTTAGTGTTATGGTTAGGGTTGGAGTTAGGGTTAGGGTTGGAGTTAGGGTTAAGGTTAGGTTTGGAGTTAGGGTTAGGGTTGGACTTAGGGTTAGGGTGGGAGTTAGGGTTAGGGTTATGGTTGAAGTTAGGGTTAGGGTTGGAGTTAGGGTTGGAGTTAGGGTTAGGGTGGGAGTTAGGGTTGGAGTTAGGGTTAAGGTTACGTTTGGAGTTAGGGTTAGGGTTAGCATTAGGGTTAGGGTTGGAGTTAGGGTTAGGGTTAGGGTTGGAGTTAGGGTTAAGGTTAGGTTTGGAGTTAGGGTTAGGGTTAGCATTAGGGTTAGTGTTGGAGTTAGGGTTAGCATTAGGGTTAGGGTTGGAGTTAGGGTTGGAGTTAGGGTTAGGGTTAGGGTTGGAGTTAGGGTTAAGGTTAGGTTTGGAGTTAGGGTTAGGGTTAGCATTAGGGTTAGGGTTGGAGTTAGGGTTGGAGTTAGGGTTAGGGTTAGGGTTGGAGTTAGGGTTAGGGTTAGGGTTGGAGTTAGGGTTAGGGTTAGGGTGGGAGTTAGGGTTAGGGTTATGGTTGAAGTTAGGGTTAGGGTTGGAGTTAGGGTTGGAGTTAGGGTTAGGGTTAGGGTTGGAGTTAGGGTTGGAGTTAGGGTTAAGGTTAGGTTTGGAGTTAGGGTTAGGGTTAGCATTAGGGTTAGGGTTAGGGTTATGGTTATGGTTGAAGTTAGGGTTAGGGTTGGAGTTAGGGTTAAGGTTAGGTTTGGAGTTAGGGTTAGGGTTAGCATTAGGGTTAGGGTTGGAGTTAGGGTTAGGGTTAGGGTTGGAGTTAGGGTTAGGGTGGGAGTTAGGGTTATGGTTAGGGTTGGAGTTAGGGTTAGGGTTGGAGTTGGGGTTAGGGTTAGCATTAGCATCAAGGTTAGCATTAGCATTCGGGTTAGCATTAGCATTCGGGTTAGCATTAGCATTCGGGTTAGCATTAGCATTCGGGTTAGAATTAGCATTAGGGTAGGAGTTAGGGTTAGCATTAGCATCAAGGTTAGCATTAGCATTCGGGTTAGCATTAGCATTCGGGTTAGTATTAGGGTAGGAGTTAGGGTTACGGTTAGCATTAGCATCAAGGTTAGCATTAGCATCAGGGTTAGCATTAGCATTAGGGTTAGCATTAGCATTAGGGTTGGAGTTAGGGTTAAGGTTTGGGTTAGGGTAAATCAATGGACAGTGTGGAGGGACTCGCCTCCTGAAGGAGTCAGTAAAGGCCACCTCAGGAGCCTTTTCTGGGCCCCCCAGTCAGGCTGGAGAACCTTCAAACAGCCCAAAATGAGCAAGATCTTTGCTGCCATCTCACCCTGCTGCACCTCAGTGCTCCACCTGAGCTGAGGGGCAGCTGGGAGAAGGTTCCCTGAGCCTCCCTGCTGAAGTAAACAGGAGGGTTAGGGTTAGGGTTGGAGTTAGGGTTAAGGTTAGGGTTGGAGTTAGGGTTAAGGTTAGGTTTGGAGTTAGGGTTAGGGTTAGCATTAGGGTTAGGGTTGGAGTTAGGGTTGGAGTTAGGTTTAGGGTTAGGGTTGGAGTTAGGGTTGGAGTTAGGGTTAGGGTGGGAGTTAGGGTTAGGGTTATGGTTGAAGTTAGGGTTAGGGTTGGAGTTAGGGTTAAGATTAGCATTAGGGTTAGGGTTAGGGTTGGAGTTAGGGTTAGGGTGGGAGTAAGGGTATGGGTTATGGTTGAAGTTAGGGTTAGGGTTGGAGTTAGGGTTAGGGTTAGCATTAGGGTTAGGGTTGGAGTTAGGGTTAGGGTTAGGGTTGGAGTTAGGGTTAGGGTTAGGGTTAGGGTTGGAGTTAGGGTTAGGGTGGGAGTTAGGGTTAGGGTTATGGTTGAAGTTAGGGTTAGGGTTGGAGTTAGGGTTAGGGTGGGAGTTAGGGTTATGGTTAGGGTTGAAGTTAGGGTTAGGGTTGGAGTTAGGGTTAGGGTGGGAGTTAGTGTTATGGTTAGGGTTGGAGTTAGGGTTAGGGTTGGAGTTAGGGTTAAGGTTAGGTTTGGAGTTAGGGTTAGGGTTAGGGTTGGAGTTAGGGTTGGATTTAGGGTTGGAGTTAGGGTTAAGGTTAGGTTTGGAGTTAGGGTTAGGGTTAGCATTAGGGTTAGGGTTAGGGTTATGGTTGGAGTTAGGTGTAAGGTTAGGGTTGGAGTTAGGGTTAAGGTTAAGTTTGGGGTTAGGGTTAGGGTTGGACTTAGGGTTAGGGTGGGAGTTAGGGTTAGGGTTATGGTTGAAGTTAGGGTTAGGGTTGGAGTTAGGGTTGGAGTTAGGGTTAGGGTGGGAGTTAGGGTTGGAGTTAGGGTTAAGGTTACGTTTGGAGTTAGGGTTAGGGTTAGCATTAGGGTTAGGGTTGGAGTTAGGGTTAGGGTTAGGGTTGGAGTTAGGGTTAAGGTTAGGTTTGGAGTTAGGGTTAGGGTTAGCATTAGGGTTAGTGTTGGAGTTAGGGTTAGCATTAGGGTTAGGGTTGGAGTTAGGGTTGGAGTTAGGGTTAGGGTTAGGGTTGGAGTTAGGGTTAAGGTTAGGTTTGGAGTTAGGGTTAGGGTTAGCATTAGGGTTAGGGTTGGAGTTAGGGTTGGAGTTAGGTTTAGGGTTAGGGTTGGAGTTAGGGTTGGAGTTAGGGTTAGGGTGGGAGTTAGGGTTAGGGTTATGGTTGAAGTTAGGGTTAGGGTTGG
Source organism: Takifugu ocellatus (assembly GCA_027382335.1). Classification (NCBI taxonomy): domain Eukaryota; kingdom Metazoa; phylum Chordata; class Actinopteri; order Tetraodontiformes; family Tetraodontidae; genus Takifugu; species Takifugu ocellatus. Next base: position 58,920 of record JAPVLW010000008.1, on the reverse strand, counting down.
AGTTAGGGTTAAGATTAGCATTAGGGTTAGGGTTAGGGTTGGAGTTAGGGTTAGGGTGGGAGTAAGGGTATGGGTTATGGTTGAAGTTAGGGTTAGGGTTGGAGTTAGGGTTAGGGTTAGCATTAGGGTTAGGGTTGGAGTTAGGGTTAGGGTTAGGGTTGGAGTTAGGGTTAGGGTTAGGGTTGGAGTTAGGGTTAGGGTGGGAGTTAGGGTTAGGGTTATGGTTGAAGTTAGGGTTAGGGTTGGAGTTAGGGTTAGGGTGGGAGTTAGGGTTATGGTTAGGGTTGAAGTTAGGGTTAGGGTTGGAGTTAGGGTTAGGGTGGGAGTTAGTGTTATGGTTAGGGTTGGAGTTAGGGTTAGGGTTGGAGTTAGGGTTAAGGTTAGGTTTGGAGTTAGGGTTAGGGTTAGGGTTGGAGTTAGGGTTGGATTTAGGGTTGGAGTTAGGGTTAAGGTTAGGTTTGGAGTTAGGGTTAGGGTTAGCATTAGGGTTAGGGTTATGGTTGGAGTTAGGTGTAAGGTTAGGGTTGGAGTTAGGGTTAAGGTTAAGTTTGGGGTTAGGGTTAGGGTTGGACTTAGGGTTAGGGTGGGAGTTAGGGTTAGGGTTATGGTTGAAGTTAGGGTTAGGGTTGGAGTTAGGGTTGGAGTTAGGGTTAGGGTGGGAGTTAGGGTTGGAGTTAGGGTTAAGGTTACGTTTGGAGTTAGGGTTAGGGTTAGCATTAGGGTTAGGGTTGGAGTTAGGGTTAGGGTTAGGGTTGGAGTTAGGGTTAAGGTTAGGTTTGGAGTTAGGGTTAGGGTTAGCATTAGGGTTAGTGTTGGAGTTAGGGTTAGCATTAGGGTTAGGGTTGGAGTTAGGGTTGGAGTTAGGGTTAGGGTTAGGGTTGGAGTTAGGGTTAAGGTTAGGTTTGGAGTTAGGGTTAGGGTTAGCATTAGGGTTAGGGTTGGAGTTAGGGTTGGAGTTAGGGTTAGGGTTAGGGTTGGAGTTAGGGTTAGGGTTAGGGTTGGAGTTAGGGTTAGGGTTAGGGTGGGAGTTAGGGTTAGGGTTATGGTTGAAGTTAGGGTTAGGGTTGGAGTTAGGGTTGGAGTTAGGGTTAGGGTTAGGGTTAGGGTTGGAGTTAGGGTTGGAGTTAGGGTTAAGGTTAGGTTTGGAGTTAGGGTTAGGGTTAGCATTAGGGTTAGGGTTATGGTTATGGTTGAAGTTAGGGTTAGGGTTGGAGTTAGGGTTAAGGTTAGGTTTGGAGTTAGGGTTAGGGTTAGCATTAGGGTTAGGGTTGGAGTTAGGGTTGGAGTTAGGGTTAGGGTGGGAGTTAGGGTTAGGGTTATGGTTGAAGTTAGGGTTAGGGTTGGAGTTAGGGTTAAGATTAGCATTAGGGTTAGGGTTAGGGTTGGAGTTAGGGTTAGGGTGGGAGTAAGGGTATGGGTTATGGTTGAAGTTAGGGTTAGGGTTGGAGTTAGGGTTAGGGTTAGCATTAGGGTTAGGGTTGGAGTTAGGGTTAGGGTTAGGGTTGGAGTTAGGGTTAGGGTTAGGGTTGGAGTTAGGGTTAGGGTGGGAGTTAGGGTTAGGGTTATGGTTGAAGTTAGGGTTAGGGTTGGAGTTAGGGTTAGGGTGGGAGTTAGGGTTATGGTTAGGGTTGAAGTTAGGGTTAGGGTTGGAGTTAGGGTTAGGGTGGGAGTTAGTGTTATGGTTAGGGTTGGAGTTAGGGTTAGGGTTGGAGTTAGGGTTAAGGTTAGGTTTGGAGTTAGGGTTAGGGTTAGGGTTGGAGTTAGGGTTGGATTTAGGGTTGGAGTTAGGGTTAAGGTTAGGTTTGGAGTTAGGGTTAGGGTTAGCATTAGGGTTAGGGTTATGGTTGGAGTTAGGTGTAAGGTTAGGGTTGGAGTTAGGGTTAAGGTTAAGTTTGGGGTTAGGGTTAGGGTTGGACTTAGGGTTAGGGTGGGAGTTAGGGTTAGGGTTATGGTTGAAGTTAGGGTTAGGGTTGGAGTTAGGGTTGGAGTTAGGGTTAGGGTGGGAGTTAGGGTTGGAGTTAGGGTTAAGGTTACGTTTGGAGTTAGGGTTAGGGTTAGCATTAGGGTTAGGGTTGGAGTTAGGGTTAGGGTTAGGGTTGGAGTTAGGGTTAAGGTTAGGTTTGGAGTTAGGGTTAGGGTTAGCATTAGGGTTAGTGTTGGAGTTAGGGTTAGCATTAGGGTTAGGGTTGGAGTTAGGGTTGGAGTTAGGGTTAGGGTTAGGGTTGGAGTTAGGGTTAAGGTTAGGTTTGGAGTTAGGGTTAGGGTTAGCATTAGGGTTAGGGTTGGAGTTAGGGTTGGAGTTAGGGTTAGGGTTAGGGTTGGAGTTAGGGTTAGGGTTAGGGTTGGAGTTAGGGTTAGGGTTAGGGTGGGAGTTAGGGTTAGGGTTATGGTTGAAGTTAGGGTTAGGGTTGGAGTTAGGGTTGGAGTTAGGGTTAGGGTTAGGGTTAGGGTTGGAGTTAGGGTTGGAGTTAGGGTTAAGGTTAGGTTTGGAGTTAGGGTTAGGGTTAGCATTAGGGTTAGGGTTATGGTTATGGTTGAAGTTAGGGTTAGGGTTGGAGTTAGGGTTAAGGTTAGGTTTGGAGTTAGGGTTAGGGTTAGCATTAGGGTTAGGGTTGGAGTTAGGGTTGGAGTTAGGGTTAGGGTGGGAGTTAGGGTTAGGGTTATGGTTGAAGTTAGGGTTAGGGTTGGAGTTAGGGTTAAGATTAGCATTAGGGTTAGGGTTAGGGTTGGAGTTAGGGTTAGGGTGGGAGTAAGGGTATGGGTTATGGTTGAAGTTAGGGTTAGGGTTGGAGTTAGGGTTAGGGTTAGCATTAGGGTTAGGGTTGGAGTTAGGGTTAGGGTTAGGGTTGGAGTTAGGGTTAGGGTGGGAGTTAGGGTTAGGGTTATGGTTGAAGTTAGGGTTAGGGTTGGAGTTAGGGTTAGGGTGGGAGTTAGGGTTATGGTTAGGGTTGAAGTTAGGGTTAGGGTTGGAGTTAGGGTTAGGGTGGGAGTTAGTGTTATGGTTAGGGTTGGAGTTAGGGTTAGGGTTGGAGTTAGGGTTAAGGTTAGGTTTGGAGTTAGGGTTAGGGTTAGGGTTGGAGTTAGGGTTGGATTTAGGGTTGGAGTTAGGGTTAAGGTTAGGTTTGGAGTTAGGGTTAGGGTTAGCATTAGGGTTAGGGTTAGGGTTATGGTTGGAGTTAGGTGTAAGGTTAGGGTTGGAGTTAGGGTTAAGGTTAAGTTTGGGGTTAGGGTTAGGGTTGGACTTAGGGTTAGGGTGGGAGTTAGGGTTAGGGTTATGGTTGAAGTTAGGGTTAGGGTTGGAGTTAGGGTTGGAGTTAGGGTTAGGGTGGGAGTTAGGGTTGGAGTTAGGGTTAAGGTTACGTTTGGAGTTAGGGTTAGGGTTAGCATTAGGGTTAGGGTTGGAGTTAGGGTTAGGGTTAGGGTTGGAGTTAGGGTTAAGGTTAGGTTTGGAGTTAGGGTTAGGGTTAGCATTAGGGTTAGTGTTGGAGTTAGGGTTAGCATTAGGGTTAGGGTTGGAGTTAGGGTTGGAGTTAGGGTTAGGGTTAGGGTTGGAGTTAGGGTTAAGGTTAGGTTTGGAGTTAGGGTTAGGGTTAGCATTAGGGTTAGGGTTGGAGTTAGGGTTGGAGTTAGGGTTAGGGTTAGGGTTGGAGTTAGGGTTAGGGTTAGGGTTGGAGTTAGGGTTAGGGTTAGGGTGGGAGTTAGGGTTAGGGTTATGGTTGAAGTTAGGGTTAGGGTTGGAGTTAGGGTTGGAGTTAGGGTTAGGGTTAGGGTTAGGGTTGGAGTTAGGGTTGGAGTTAGGGTTAAGGTTAGGTTTGGAGTTAGGGTTAGGGTTAGCATTAGGGTTAGGGTTATGGTTATGGTTGAAGTTAGGGTTAGGGTTGGAGTTAGGGTTAAGGTTAGGTTTGGAGTTAGGGTTAGGGTTAGCATTAGGGTTAGGGTTGGAGTTAGGGTTAGGGTTAGGGTTGGAGTTAGGGTTAGGGTGGGAGTTAGGGTTATGGTTAGGGTTGGAGTTAGGTTTAGGGTTGGAGTTGGGGTTAGGGTTAGCATTAGCATCAAGGTTAGCATTAGCATTCGGGTTAGCATTAGCATTCGGGTTAGCATTAGCATTCCGGTTAGCATTAGCATTCGGGTTAGAATTAGCATTAGGGTAGGAGTTAGGGTTAGCATTAGCATCAAGGTTAGCATTAGCATTCGGGTTAGCATTAGCATTCGGGTTAGTATTAGGGTAGGAGTTAGGGTTACGGTTAGCATTAGCATCAAGGTTAGCATTAGCATCAGGGTTAGCATTAGCATTAGGGTTAGCATTAGCATTAGGGTTGGAGTTAGGGTTAAGGTTTGGGTTAGGGTAAATCAATGGACAGTGTGGAGGGACTCGCCTCCTGAAGGAGTCAGTAAAGGCCACCTCATGAGCCTTTTCTGGGCCCCACAGTCAGGCTGGAGAACCTTCAAACAGCCCAAAATGAGCAAGATCTTTGCTGCCATCTCACCCTGCTGCACCTCAGTGCTCCACCTGAGCTGAGGGGCAGCTGGGAGAAGGTTCCCTGAGCCTCCCTGCTGAAGTAAACAGGAGGGTTAGGGTTGGAGTTAGGGTTGAGGTTAGGGTTGGAGTTAGGGTTAAGGTTAGGTTTGGAGTTAGGGTTAGGGTTAGCATTAGGGTTAGGGTTGGAGTTAGGTTTAGGGTTAGGATTGGAGTTAGGGTTATGGTTAGGGTTGGAGTTAGGGTTAGGGTTGGAGTTAGGGTTAAGGTTAGGTTTGGAGTTAGGGTTGGAGTTAGGGTTAGGGTTAGCATTAGGGTTAGGGTTAGGGTTATGGTTGGAGTTAGGTGTAAGGTTAGGGTTGGAGTTAGGGTTAAGGTTAAGTTTGGGGTTAGGGTTAGGGTTGGACTTAGGGTTAGGGTGGGAGTTAGGGTTAGGGTTATGGTTGAAGTTAGGGTTAGGGTTGGAGTTAGGGTTGGAGTTAGGGTTAGGGTGGGAGTTAGGGTTGGAGTTAGGGTTAAGGTTACGTTTGGAGTTAGGGTTAGGGTTAGCATTAGGGTTAGGGTTGGAGTTAGGGTTAGGGTTAGGGTTGGAGTTAGGGTTAAGGTTAGGTTTGGAGTTAGGGTTAGGGTTAGCATTAGGGTTAGGGTTGGAGTTAGGGTTGGAGTTAGGGTTAGGGTTAGGGTTGGAGTTAGGGTTAAGGTTAGGTTTGGAGTTAGGGTTAGGGTTAGCATTAGGGTTAGGGTTGGAGTTAGGGTTGGAGTTAGGGTTAGGGTTAGGGTTGGAGTTAGGGTTAGGGTTAGGGTTGGAGTTAGGGTTAGGGTTAGGGTGGGAGTTAGGGTTAGGGTTATGGTTGAAGTTAGGGTTAGGGTTGGAGTTAGGGTTGGAGTTAGGGTTAGGGTTAGGGTTAGGGTTGGAGTTAGGGTTGGAGTTAGGGTTAAGGTTAGGTTTGGAGTTAGGGTTAGGGTTAGCATTAGGGTTAGGGTTAGGGTTATGGTTATGGTTGAAGTTAGGGTTAGGGTTGGAGTTAGGGTTAAGGTTAGGTTTGGAGTTAGGGTTAGGGTTAGCATTAGGGTTAGGGTTGGAGTTAGGGTTGGAGTTAGGGTTAGGGTGGGAGTTAGGGTTAGGGTTATGGTTGAAGTTAGGGTTAGGGTTGGAGTTAGGGTTAAGATTAGCATTAGGGTTAGGGTTAGGGTTGGAGTTAGGGTTAGGGTGGGAGTAAGGGTATGGGTTATGGTTGAAGTTAGGGTTAGGGTTGGAGTTAGGGTTAGGGTTAGCATTAGGGTTAGGGTTGGAGTTAGGGTTAGGGTTAGGGTTGGAGTTAGGGTTAGGGTTAGGGTTGGAGTTAGGGTTAGGGTGGGAGTTAGGGTTAGGGTTATGGTTGAAGTTAGGGTTAGGGTTGGAGTTAGGGTTAGGGTGGGAGTTAGGGTTATGGTTAGGGTTGAAGTTAGGGTTAGGGTTGGAGTTAGGGTTAGGGTGGGAGTTAGTGTTATGGTTAGGGTTGGAGTTAGGGTTAGGGTTGGAGTTAGGGTTAAGGTTAGGTTTGGAGTTAGGGTTAGGGTTAGGGTTGGAGTTAGGGTTGGATTTAGGGTTGGAGTTAGGGTTAAGGTTAGGTTTGGAGTTAGGGTTAGGGTTAGCATTAGGGTTAGGGTTGGAGTTAGGGTTAGGGTTAGGGTTGGAGTTAGGGTTAGGGTGGGAGTTAGGGTTATGGTTAGGGTTGGAGTTAGGTTTAGGGTTGGAGTTGGGGTTAGGGTTAGGGTTGGAGTTAGGGTTAGGGTTGGAGTTAGGGTTAAGGTTAGGTTTGGAGTTAGGGTTAGGGTTAGGGTTGGAGTTAGGGTTGGATTTAGGGTTGGAGTTAGGGTTAAGGTTAGGTTTGGAGTTAGGGTTAGGGTTAGCATTAGGGTTAGGGTTGGAGTTAGGGTTAGGGTTAGGGTTGGAGTTAGGGTTAGGGTGGGAGTTAGGGTTATGGTTAGGGTTGGAGTTAGGTTTAGGGTTGGAGTTGGGGTTAGGGTTAGCATTAGCATCAAGGTTAGCATTAGCATTCGGGTTAGCATTAGCATTCGGATTAGCATTCCGGTTAGCATTAGCATTCGGGTTAGAATTAGCATTAGGGTAGGAGTTAGGGTTAGCATTAGCATCAAGGTTAGCATTAGCATTCGGGTTAGCATTAGCATTCGGGTTAGTATTAGGGTAGGAGTTAGGGTTACGGTTAGCATTAGCATCAAGGTTAGCATTAGCATCAGGGTTAGCATTAGCATTAGGGTTAGCATTAGCATTAGGGTTGGAGTTAGGGTTAAGGTTTGGGTTAGGGTAAATCAATGGACAGTGTGGAGGGACTCGCCTCCTGAAGGAGTCAGTAAAGGCCACCTCATGAGCCTTTTCTGGGCCCCCCAGTCAGGCTGGAGAACCTTCAAACAGCCCAAAATGAGCAAGATCTTTGCTGCCATCTCACCCTGCTGCACCTCAGTGCTCCACCTGAGCTGAGGGGCAGCTGGGAGAAGGTTCCCTGAGCCTCCCTGCTGAAGTAAACAGGAGGGTTAGGGTTGGAGTTAGGGTTGAGGTTAGGGTTGGAGTTAGGGTTAAGGTTAGGTTTGGAGTTAGGGTTAGGGTTAGCATTAGGGTTAGGGTTGGAGTTAGGGTTGGAGTTAGGTTTAGGGTTAGGATTGGAGTTAGGGTTATGGTTAGGGTTGGAGTTAGGGTTAGGGTTGGAGTTAGGGTTAAGGTTAGGTTTGGAGTTAGGGTTAGGGTTAGGGTTGGAGTTAGGGTTAGGGTTAGGGTTGGAGTTAGGGTTGGAGTTAGGGTTGGAGTTAGGGTTAGGGTTAGCATTAGGGTTAGGGTTAGGGTTATGGTTGGAGTTAGGTGTAAGGTTAGGGTTGGAGTTAGGGTTAAGGTTAAGTTTGGGGTTAGGGTTAGGGTTGGACTTAGGGTTAGGGTGGGAGTTAGGGTTAGGGTTATGGTTGAAGTTAGGGTTAGGGTTGGAGTTAGGGTTGGAGTTAGGGTTAGGGTGGGAGTTAGGGTTGGAGTTAGGGTTAAGGTTACGTTTGGAGTTAGGGTTAGGGTTAGCATTAGGGTTAGGGTTGGAGTTAGGGTTAGGGTTAGGGTTGGAGTTAGGGTTAAGGTTAGGTTTGGAGTTAGGGTTAGGGTTAGCATTAGGGTTAGTGTTGGAGTTAGGGTTAGCATTAGGGTTAGGGTTGGAGTTAGGGTTAGGGTTAGGGTTGGAGTTAGGGTTAAGGTTAGGTTTGGAGTTAGGGTTAGGGTTAGCATTAGGGTTAGGGTTGGAGTTAGGGTTGGAGTTAGGGTTAGGTTTAGGGTTGGAGTTAGGGTTAGGGTTAGGGTTGGAGTTAGGGTTAGGGTTAGGGTGGGAGTTAGGGTTAGGGTTATGGTTGAAGTTAGGGTTAGGGTTGGAGTTAGGGTTGGAGTTAGGGTTAGGGTTAGGGTTAGGGTTGGAGTTAGGGTTGGAGTTAGGGTTAAGGTTAGGTTTGGAGTTAGGGTTAGGGTTAGCATTAGGGTTAGGGTTAGGGTTATGGTTATGGTTGAAGTTAGGGTTAGGGTTGGAGTTAGGGTTAAGGTTAGGTTTGGAGTTAGGGTTAGGGTTAGCATTAGGGTTAGGGTTGGAGTTAGGGTTGGAGTTAGGGTTAGGGTGGGAGTTAGGGTTAGGGTTATGGTTGAAGTTAGGGTTAGGGTTGGAGTTAGGGTTAAGATTAGCATTAGGGTTAGGGTTAGGGTTGGAGTTAGGGTTAGGGTGGGAGTAAGGGTATGGGTTATGGTTGAAGTTAGGGTTAGGGTTGGAGTTAGGGTTAGGGTTAGCATTAGGGTTAGGGTTGGAGTTAGGGTTAGGGTTAGGGTTGGAGTTAGGGTTAGGGTTGGAGTTAGGGTTAGGGTGGGAGTTAGGGTTAGGGTTATGGTTGAAGTTAGGGTTAGGGTTGGAGTTAGGGTTAGGGTGGGAGTTAGGGTTATGGTTAGGGTTGAAGTTAGGGTTAGGGTTGGAGTTAGGGTTAGGGTGGGAGTTAGTGTTATGGTTAGGGTTGGAGTTAGGGTTAGGGTTGGAGTTAGGGTTAAGGTTAGGTTTGGAGTTAGGGTTAGGGTTAGGGTTGGAGTTAGGGTTGGATTTAGGGTTGGAGTTAGGGTTAAGGTTAGGTTTGGAGTTAGGGTTAGGGTTAGCATTAGGGTTAGGGTTAGGGTTATGGTTGGAGTTAGGTGTAAGGTTAGGGTTGGAGTTAGGGTTAAGGTTAAGTTTGGGGTTAGGGTTAGGGTTGGACTTAGGGTTAGGGTGGGAGTTAGGGTTAGGGTTATGGTTGAAGTTAGGGTTAGGGTTGGAGTTAGGGTTGGAGTTAGGGTTAGGGTGGGAGTTAGGGTTGGAGTTAGGGTTAAGGTTACGTTTGGAGTTAGGGTTAGGGTTAGCATTAGGGTTAGGGTTGGAGTTAGGGTTAGGGTTAGGGTTGGAGTTAGGGTTAAGGTTAGGTTTGGAGTTAGGGTTAGGGTTAGCATTAGGGTTAGTGTTGGAGTTAGGGTTAGCATTAGGGTTAGGGTTGGAGTTAGGGTTGGGGTTAGGGTTAGGGTTGGAGTTAGGGTTAAGGTTAGGTTTGGAGTTAGGGTTAGGGTTAGCATTAGGGTTAGGGTTGGAGTTAGGGTTGGAGTTAGGGTTAGGGTTAGGGTTGGAGTTAGGGTTAGGGTTAGGGTGGGAGTTAGGGTTAGGGTTATGGTTGAAGTTAGGGTTAGGGTTGGAGTTAGGGTTGGAGTTAGGGTTAGGGTTAGGGTTAGGGTTGGAGTTAGGGTTGGAGTTAGGGTTAAGGTTAGGTTTGGAGTTAGGGTTAGGGTTAGCATTAGGGTTAGGGTTAGGGTTATGGTTATGGTTGAAGTTAGGGTTAGGGTTGGAGTTAGGGTTAAGGTTAGGTTTGGAGTTAGGGTTAGGGTTAGCATTAGGGTTAGGGTTGGAGTTAGGGTTAGGGTTAGGGTTAGGGTTGGAGTTAGGGTTAGGGTGGGAGTTAGGGTTATGGTTAGGGTTGGAGTTAGGTTTAGGGTTGGAGTTGGGGTTAGGGTTAGCATTAGCATCAAGGTTAGCATTAGCATCAAGGTTAGCATTAGCATTCGGGTTAGCATTAGCATTCCGGTTAGCATTAGCATTCGGGTTAGAATTAGCATTAGGGTAGGAGTTAGGGTTAGCATTAGCATCAAGGTTAGCATTAGCATTCGGGTTAGCATTAGCATTCGGGTTAGTATTAGGGTAGGAGTTAGGGTTACGGTTAGCATTAGCATCAAGGTTAGCATTAGCATCAGGGTTAGCATTAGCATTAGGGTTAGCATTAGCATTAGGGTTGGAGTTAGGGTTAAGGTTTGGGTTAGGGTAAATCAATGGACAGTGTGGAGGGACTCGCCTCCTGAAGGAGTCAGTAAAGGCCACCTCAGGAGCCTTTTCTGGGCCCCCCAGTCAGGCTGGAGAACCTTCAAACAGCCCAAAATGAGCAAGATCTTTGCTGCCATCTCACCCTGCTGCACCTCAGTGCTCCACCTGAGCTGAGGGGCAGCTGGGAGAAGGTTCCCTGAGCCTCCCTGCTGAAGTAAACAGGAGGGTTAGGGTTGGAGTTAGGGTTGAGGTTAGGGTTGGAGTTAGGGTTAAGGTTAGGTTTGGAGTTAGGGTTAGGGTTAGCATTAGGGTTAGGGTTGGAGTTAGGGTTGGAGTTAGGTTTAGGGTTAGGATTGGAGTTAGGGTTATGGTTAGGGTTGGAGTTAGGGTTAGGGTTGGAGTTAGGGTTAAGGTTAGGTTTGGAGTTAGGGTTAGGGTTAGGGTTGGAGTTAGGGTTAGGGTTAGGGTTGGAGTTAGGGTTGGAGTTAGGGTTGGAGTTAGGGTTAGGGTTAGCATTAGGGTTAGGGTTAGGGTTATGGTTGGAGTTAGGTGTAAGGTTAGGGTTGGAGTTAGGGTTAAGGTTAAGTTTGGGGTTAGGGTTAGGGTTGGACTTAGGGTTAGGGTGGGAGTTAGGGTTAGGGTTATGGTTGAAGTTAGGGTTAGGGTTGGAGTTAGGGTTGGAGTTAGGGTTAGGGTGGGAGTTAGGGTTGGAGTTAGGGTTAAGGTTACGTTTGGAGTTAGGGTTAGGGTTAGCATTAGGGTTAGGGTTGGAGTTAGGGTTAGGGTTAGGGTTGGAGTTAGGGTTAAGGTTAGGTTTGGAGTTAGGGTTAGGGTTAGCATTAGGGTTAGTGTTGGAGTTAGGGTTAGCATTAGGGTTAGGGTTGGAGTTAGGGTTGGAGTTAGGGTTAGGGTTAGGGTTGGAGTTAGGGTTAAGGTTAGGTTTGGAGTTAGGGTTAGGGTTAGCATTAGGGTTAGGGTTGGAGTTAGGGTTGGAGTTAGGGTTAGGGTTAGGGTTGGAGTTAGGGTTAGGGTTAGGGTTGGAGTTAGGGTTAGGGTTAGGGTGGGAGTTAGGGTTAGGGTTATGGTTGAAGTTAGGGTTAGGGTTGGAGTTAGGGTTAGGGTGGGAGTTAGGGTTATGGTTAGGGTTGGAGTTAGGGTTAGGGTTGGAGTTAGGGTTAAGGTTAGGTTTGGAGTTAGGGTTAGGGTTGGAGTTAGGGTTGGAGTTAGGGTTAAGGTTAGGTTTGGAGTTAGGGTTAAGATTAGCATTAGGGTTAGGGTTAGGGTTGGAGTTAGGGTTAGGGTGGGAGTAAGGGTATGGGTTATGGTTGTAGTTAGGGTTAGGGTTGGAGTTAGGGTTAGGGTTAGGGTTGGAGTTAGGGTTAGGGTTAGGGTTGGAGTTAGGGTTAGGGTGGGAGTTAGGGTTAGGGTTATGGTTGAAGTTAGGGTTAGGGTTGGAGTTAGGGTTAGGGTGGGAGTTAGGGTTATGGTTAGGGTTGGAGTTAGGGTTAGGGTTGGAGTTAGGGTTAAGGTTAGGTTTGGAGTTAGGGTTAGGGTTAGGGTTGGAGTTAGGGTTGGAGTTAGGGTTGGAGTTAGGGTTAAGGTTAGGTTTGGAGTTAGGGTTAGGGTTAGCATTAGGGTTAGGGTTAGGGTTGGAGTTAGGTGTAAGGTTAGGGTTGGAGTTAGGGTTAAGGTTAAGTTTGGGGTTAGGGTTAGGGTTGGAGTTAGGGTTAGGGTGGGAGTTAGGGTTAGGGTTATGGTTGAAGTTAGGGTTAGGGTTGGAGTTAGGGTTGGAGTTAGGGTTAGGGTGGGAGTTAGGGTTGGAGTTAGGGTTAAGGTTACGTTTGGAGTTAGGGTTAGGGTTAGCATTAGGGTCAGGGTTGGAGTTAGGGTTAGGGTTAGGGTTGGAGTTAGGGTTAAGGTTAGGTTTGGAGTTAGGGTTAGGGTTAGCATTAGGGTTAGTGTTGGAGTTAGGGTTAGCATTAGGGTTAGGGTTGGAGTTAGGGTTGGAGTTAGGGTTAGGGTTAGGTTTGGAGTTAGGGTTAGGGTTAGCATTAGGGTTAGGGTTGGAGTTAGGGTGGGAGTTAGGGTTAGGGTTATGGTTGAAGTTAGGGTTAGGGTTGGAGTTAGGGTTAGGGTGGGAGTTAGGGTTGGAGTTAGGGTTAAGGTTAGGTTTGGAGTTAGGGTTAGGGTTAGCATTAGGGTTAGGGTTAGGGTTATGGTTATGGTTGAAGGTAGGGTTAGGGTTGGAGTTAGGGTTAAGGTTAGGTTTGGAGTTAGGGTTAGGGTTAGCATTAGGGTTAGGGTTAGGGTTAGGGTTATGGTTGAAGGTAGGGTTAGGGTTGGAGTTAGGGTTAGGGTTAGGGTTGGAGTTAGGGTTAGGGTGGGAGTTAGGGTTATGGTTAGGGTTGGAGTTAGGGTTAGGGTTGGAGTTGGGGTTAGGGTTAGCATTAGCATCAAGGTTAGCATTAGCATTCGGGTTAGCATTAGCATTCGGGTTAGCATTAGCATTCGGGTTAGCATTAGCATTCGGGTTAGCATTAGCATTCGGGTTAGAATTAGCATTAGGGTAGGAGTTAGGGTTAGCATTAGCATCAAGGTTAGCATTAGCATTCGGGTTAGCATTAGCATTCGGGTTAGTATTAGGGTAGGAGTTAGGGTTACGGTTAGCATTAGCATCAAGGTTAGCATTAGCATCAGGGTTAGCATTAGGGTTAGCATTAGCATTAGGGTTGGAGTTAGGGTTAAGGTTTGGGTTAGGGTAAATCAATGGACAGTGTGGAGGGACTCGCCTCCTGAAGGAGTCAGTAAAGGCCACCTCAGGAGCCTTTTCTGGGCCCCCCAGTCAGGCTGGAGAACCTTCAAACAGCCCAAAATGAGCAAGATCTTTGCTGCCATCTCACCCTGCTGCACCTCAGTGCTCCACCTGAGCTGAGGGGCAGCTGGGAGAAGGTTCCCTGAGCCTCCCTGCTGAAGTAAACAGGGGGGTTAGGGTTAGGGTTGGAGTTAGGGTTAAGGTTAGGGTTGGAGTTAGGGTTAAGGTTAGGTTTGGAGTTAGGGTTAGGGTTAGCATTAGGGTTAGGGTTGGAGTTAGGGTTGAAGTTAGGTTTAGGGTTAGGGTTGGAGTTAGGGTTAGGTTTGGAGTTAGGGTTAGGGTTAGCATTAGGGTTATGGTTAGGGTTATGGTTATGGTTGAAGTTAGGGTTAGGGTTGGAGTTAGGGTTAAGGTTAGGTTTGGAGTTAGGGTTAGGGTTAGCATTAGGGTTAGGGTTGGAGTTAGGGTTAGGGTTAGGGTTGGAGTTAGGGTTAGGGTGGGAGTTAGGGTTATGGTTAGGGTTGGAGTTAGGGTTAGGGTTGGAGTTGGGGTTAGGGTTAGCATTAGCATCAAGGTTAGCATTAGCATTCGGGTTAGCATTAGCATTCGGGTTAGCATTAGCATTCGGGTTAGCATTAGCATTCGGGTTAGCATTAGCATTAGGGTAGGAGTTAGGGTTAGCATTAGCATCAAGGTTATCATTAGCATTCGGGTTAGCATTAGCATTCGGGTTAGTATTAGCATTCGGGTTAGCATTAGCATTCGGGTTAGCATTAGCATTCGGGTTAGAATTAGCATTAGGGTAGGAGTTAGGGTTAGCATTAGCATCAAGGTTAGCATTAGCATTCGGGTTAGCATTAGCATTCGGGTTAGTATTAGGGTAGGAGTTAGGGTTACGGTTAGCATTAGCATCAAGGTTAGCATTAGCATCAGGGTTAGCATTAGGGTTAGCATTAGCATTAGGGTTGGAGTTAGGGTTAAGGTTTGGGTTAGGGTAAATCAATGGACAGTGTGGAGGGACTCGCCTCCTGAAGGAGTCAGTAAAGGCCACCTCAGGAGCCTTTTCTGGGCCCCCCAGTCAGGCTGGAGAACCTTCAAACAGCCCAAAATGAGCAAGATCTTTGCTGCCATCTCACCCTGCTGCACCTCAGTGCTCCACCTGAGCTGAGGGGCAGCTGGGAGAAGGTTCCCTGAGCCTCCCTGCTGAAGTAAACAGGAGGGTTAGGGTTGGAGTTAGGGTTAGGGTTGGAGTTAGGGTTGGAGTTAGGGTTAGGGTGGGAGTTAGGGTTAGGGTGGGAGTTAGGGTTAGGGTTATGGTTGAAGTTAGGGTTAGGGTTGGAGTTAGGGTTAAGATTTGCATTAGGGTTAGGGTTAGGGTTGGAGTTAGGGTTAGGGTGGGAGTAAGGGTATGGGTTATGGTTGAAGTTAGGGTTAGGGTTGGAGTTAGGGTTAGGGTTAGCATTAGGGTTAGGGTTAGGGTTGGAGTTAGGGTTAGGGTTAGGGTTGGAGTTAGGGTTAAGGTTAGGTTTGGAGTTAGGGTTAGGGTTAGGTTTGGAGTTAGGGTTGGAGTTATGGTTGGAGTTAGGTGTAAGGTTAGGGTTGGAGTTAGGGTTAAGGTTAAGTTTGGGGTTAGGGTTAGGGTTGGAGTTAGGGTTAGGGTGGGAGTTAGGGTTAGGGTTATGGTTGAAGTTAGGGTTAGGGTTGGAGTTAGGGTTGGAGTTAGGGTTAGGGTGGGAGTTAGGGTTGGAGTTAGGGTTAAGGTTAGGTTTGGAGTTAGGGTTAGGGTTAGCATTAGGGTTAGTGTTGGAGTTAGGGTTAGCATTAGGGTTAGGGTTGGAGTTAGGGTTGGAGTTAGGGTTAGGGTTAGGTTTGGAGTTAGGGTTAGGGTTAGCATTAGGGTTAGGGTTGGAGTTAGGGTTGGAGTTAGGGTTAGGGTTAGGGTTGGAGTTAGGGTTAGGGTTAGGGTGGGAGTTAGGGTTAGGGTTATGGTTGAAGTTAGGGTTAGGGTTGGAGTTAGGGTTAGGGTGGGAGTTAGGGTTATGGTTGGAGTTAGGGTTGGAGTTAGGGTTAGGGTTAGGGTTGGAGTTAGTGTTGGAGTTAGGGTTAAGGTTAGGTTTGGAGTTAGGGTTAGGGTTAGCATTAGGGTTAGGGTTAGGGTTATGGTTATGGTTGAAGGTAGGGTTAGGTTTGGAGTTAGGGTTAGGGTTAGGGTTGGAGTTAGGGTTGGAGTTAGGGTTGGAGTTAGGGTTAAGGTTAGGTTTGGAGTTAGGGTTAGGGTTAGCATTAGGGTTAGGGTTAGGGTTAGGGTTGGAGTTAGGGTTAGGGTGGGAGTTAGGGTTAGGGTTATGGTTGAAGTTAGGGTTAGGGTTGGAGTTAGGGTTGGAGTTAGGGTTAGGGTGGGAGTTAGGGTTGGAGTTAGGGTTAGGGTTAGCATTAGGGTTAGGGTTGGAGTTAGGGTTAGGGTTAGGGTTGGAGTTAGGGTTAAGGTTAGGTTTGGAGTTAGGGTTAGGGTTAGCATTAGGGTTAGTGTTGGAGTTAGGGTTAGCATTAGGGTTAGGGTTGGAGTTAGGGTTGGAGTTAGGGTTAGGGTTAGGTTTGGAGTTAGGGTTAGGGTTAGCATTAGGGTTAGGGTTGGAGTTAGGGTTGGAGTTAGGGTTAGGGTTAGGGTTGGAGTTAGGGTTAGGGTTAGGGTTGGAGTTAGGGTTAGGGTTAGGGTTAGGGTGGGAGTTAGGGTTAGGGTTATGGTTGAAGTTAGGGTTAGGGTTGGAGTTAGGGTTAGGGTGGGAGTTAGGGTTATGGTTGGAGTTAGGGTTGGAGTTAGGGTTAGGGTTAGGGTTGGAGTTAGTGTTGGAGTTAGGGTTAAGGTTAGGTTTGGAGTTAGGGTTAGGGTTAGCATTAGGGTTAGGGTTAGGGTTATGGTTATGGTTGAAGGTAGGGTTAGGGTTGGAGTTAGGGTTAAGGTTAGGTTTGGAGTTAGGGTTAGGGTTAGCATTAGGGTTAGGGTTGGAGTTAGGGTTAGGGTTAGGGTTGGAGTTAGGGTTAGGGTGGGAGTTAGGGTTATGGTTAGGGTTGGAGTTAGGGTTAGGGTTGGAGTTGGGGTTAGGGTTAGCATTAGCATCAAGGTTAGCATTAGCATTCGGGTTAGCATTAGCATTCGGGTTAGCATTGGCATTCGGGTTAGCATTAGCATTCAGGTTAGAATTAGCATTAGGGTAGGAGTTAGGGTTAGCATTAGCATCAAGGTTAGCATTAGCATTCGGGTTAGCATTAGCATTCGGGTTAGTATTAGGGTAGGAGTTAGGGTTATGGTTAGCATTAGCATCAAGGTTAGCATTAGCATCAGGGTTAGCATTAGCATTAGGGTTGGAGTTAGGGTTAAGGTTTGGGTTAGGGTAAATCAATGGACAGTGTGGAGGGACTCGCCTCCTGAAGGAGTCAGTAAAGGCCACCTCAGGAGCCTTTTCTGGGCCCCCCAGTCAGGCTGGAGAACCTTCAAACAGCCCAAAATGAGCAAGATCTTTGCTGCCATCTCACCCTGCTGCACCTCAGTGCTCCACCTGAGCTGAGGGGCAGCTGGGAGAAGGTTCCCTGAGCCTCCCTGCTGAAGTAAACAGGAGGGTTAGGGTTAGGGTTGGAGTTAGGGTTAAGGTTAGGGTTGGAGTTAGGGTTAAGGTTAGGTTTGGAGTTAGGGTTAGGGTTAGCATTAGGGTTAGGGTTGGAGTTAGGGTTGGAGTTAGGTTTAGGGTTAGGGTTGGAGTTAGGGTTGGAGTTAGGGTTAGGGTGGGAGTTAGGGTTAGGGTTATGGTTGAAGTTAGGGTTAGGGTTGGAGTTAGGGTTAAGATTAGCATTAGGGTTAGGGTTAGGGTTGGAGTTAGGGTTAGGGTGGGAGTAAGGGTATGGGTTATGGTTGAAGTTAGGGTTAGGGTTGGAGTTAGGGTTAGGGTTAGCATTAGGGTTAGGGTTGGAGTTAGGGTTAGGGTTAGGGTTGGAGTTAGGGTTAGGGTTAGGGTTGGAGTTAGGGTTAGGGTGGGAGTTAGGGTTAGGGTTATGGTTGAAGTTAGGGTTAGGGTTGGAGTTAGGGTTAGGGTGGGAGTTAGGGTTATGGTTAGGGTTGGAGTTAGGGTTAGGGTTGGAGTTAGGGTTAAGGTTAGGTTTGGAGTTAGGGTTAGGGTTAGGGTTGGAGTTAGGGTTGGAGTTAGGGTTGGAGTTAGGGTTAAGGTTAGGTTTGGAGTTAGGGTTAGGGTTAGCATTAGGGTTAGGGTTAGGGTTATGGTTGGAGTTAGGTGTAAGGTTAGGGTTGGAGTTAGGGTTAAGGTTAAGTTTGGGGTTAGGGTTAGGGTTGGAGTTAGGGTTAGGGTGGGAGTTAGGGTTAGGGTTATGGTTGAAGTTAGGGTTAGGGTTGGAGTTAGGGTTGGAGTTAGGGTTAGGATGGGAGTTAGGGTTGGAGTTAGGGTTAGGGTTAGCATTAGGGTTAGGGTTGGAGTTAGGGTTAGGGTTAGGGTTGGAGTTAGGGTTAAGGTTAGGTTTGGAGTTAGGGTTAGGGTTAGCATTAGGGTTAGTGTTGGAGTTAGGGTTAGCATTAGGGTTAGGGTTGGAGTTAGGGTTGGAGTTAGGGTTAGGGTTAGGTTTGGAGTTAGGGTTAGGGTTAGCATTAGGGTTAGGGTTGGAGTTAGGGTTGGAGTTAGGGTTAGGGTTAGGGTTGGAGTTAGGGTTAGGGTTAGGGTTGGAGTTAGGGTTAGGGTTAGGGTGGGAGTTAGGGTTAGGGTTATGGTTGAAGTTAGGGTTAGGGTTGGAGTTAGGGTTAGGGTGGGAGTTAGGGTTATGGTTGGAGTTAGGGTTGGAGTTAGGGTTAGGGTTAGGTTTGGAGTTAGTGTTGGAGTTAGGGTTAAGGTTAGGTTTGGAGTTAGGGTTAGGGTTAGCATTAGGGTTAGGGTTAGGGTTATGGTTATGGTTGAAGGTAGGGTTAGGGTTGGAGTTAGGGTTAAGGTTAGGTTTGGAGTTAGGGTTAGGGTTAGCATTAGGGTTAGGGTTGGAGTTAGGGTTAGGGTTAGGGTTGGAGTTAGGGTTAGGGTGGGAGTTAGGGTTATGGTTAGGGTTGGAGTTAGGGTTAGGGTTGGAGTTGGGGTTAGGGTTAGCATTAGCATCAAGGTTAGCATTAGCATTCGGGTTAGCATTAGCATTCGGGTTAGCATTGGCATTCGGGTTAGCATTAGCATTCAGGTTAGAATTAGCATTAGGGTAGGAGTTAGGGTTAGCATTAGCATCAAGGTTAGCATTAGCATTCGGGTTAGCATTAGCATTCGGGTTAGTATTAGGGTAGGAGTTAGGGTTATGGTTAGCATTAGCATCAAGGTTAGCATTAGCATCAGGGTTAGCATTAGCATTAGGGTTAGCATTAGCATTAGGGTTGGAGTTAGGGTTAAGGTTTGGGTTAGGGTAAATCAATGGACAGTGTGGAGGGACTCGCCTCCTGAAGGAGTCAGTAAAGGCCACCTCAGGAGCCTTTTCTGGGCCCCCCAGTCAGGCTGGAGAACCTTCAAACAGCCCAAAATGAGCAAGATCTTTGCTGCCATCTCACCCTGCTGCACCTCAGTGCTCCACCTGAGCTGAGGGGCAGCTGGGAGAAGGTTCCCTGAGCCTCCCTGCTGAAGTAAACAGGAGGGTTAGGGTTAGGGTTGGAGTTAGGGTTAGGGTGGGAGTAAGGGTATGGGTTATGGTTGAAGTTAGGGTTAGGGTTGGAGTTAGGGTTAGGGTTAGCATTAGGGTTAGGGTTGGAGTTAGGGTTAAGGTTTGGGTTAGGGTAAATCAATGGACAGTGTGGAGGGACTCGCCTCCTGAAGGAGTCAGTAAAGGCCACCTCAGGAGCCTTTTCTGGGCCCCCCAGTCAGGCTGGAGAACCTTCAAACAGCCCAAAATGAGCAAGATCTTTGCTGCCATCTCACCCTGCTGCACCTCAGTGCTCCACCTGAGCTGAGGGGCAGCTGGGAGAAGGTTCCCTGAGCCTCCCTGCTGAAGTAAACAGGAGGGTTAGGGTTAGGGTTGGAGTTAGGGTTAGGGTGGGAGTAAGGGTATGGGTTATGGTTGAAGTTAGGGTTAGGGTTGGAGTTAGGGTTAGGGTTAGCATTAGGGTTAGGGTTGGAGTTAGGGTTAGGGTTAGGGTTGGAGTTAGGGTTAGGGTTAGGGTTGGAGTTAGGGTTAGGGTTAGCATTAGGGTTAGGGTTATGGTTGAAGTTAGGGTTAGGGTTGGAGTTAGGGTTGGAGTTAGGGTTAGGGTGGGAGTTAGGGTTGGAGTTAGGGTTAAGGTTAGGTTTGGAGTTAGGGTTAGGGTTAGCATTAGGGTTAGGGTTGGAGTTAGGGTTAGGGTTAGGGTTGGAGTTAGGGTTAGGGTGGGAGTTAGGGTTATGGTTAGGGTTGGAGTTAGGGTTAGGGTTGGAGTTGGGGTTAGGGTTAGCATTAGCATCAAGGTTAGCATTAGCATTCGGGTTAGCATTAGCATTCGGGTTAGCATTAGCATTCGGGTTAGCATTAGCATTCGGGTTAGAATTAGCATTAGGGTAGGAGTTAGGGTTAGCATTAGCATCAAGGTTAGCATTAGCATTCGGGTTAGCATTAGCATTCGGGTTAGTATTAGGGTAGGAGTTAGGCTTACGGTTAGCATTAGCATCAAGGTTAGCATTAGCATCAGGGTTAGCATTAGCATTAGGGTTGGAGTTAGGGTTAAGGTTTGGGTTAGGGTAAATCAATGGACAGTGTGGAGGGACTCGCCTCCTGAAGGAGTCAGTAAAGGCCACCTCAGGAGCCTTTTCTGGGCCCCCCAGTCAGGCTGGAGAACCTTCAAACAGCCCAAAATGAGCAAGATCTTTGCTGCCATCTCACCCTGCTGCACCTCAGTGCTCCACCTGAGCTGAGGGGCAGCTGGGAGAAGGTTCCCTGAGCCTCCCTGCTGAAGTAAACAGGAGGGTTAGGGTTAGGGTTGGAGTTAGGGTTAAGGTTAGGTTTGGAGTTAGGGTTAGGGTTAGCATTAGGGTTAGGGTTGGAGTTAGGGTTAAGATTAGCATTAGGGTTAGGGTTGGAGTTAGGGTTAGGGTGGGAGTAAGGGTATGGGTTATGGTTGAAGTTAGGGTTAGGGTTGGAGTTAGGGTTAGGGTTAGCATTAGGGTTAGGGTTGGAGTTAGGGTTAGGGTTAGGGTTGGAGTTAGGGTTAGGGTTAGGGTTGGAGTTAGGGTTAGGGTGGGAGTTAGGGTTAGGGTTATGGTTGAAGTTAGGGTTAGGGTTGGAGTTAGGGTTAGGGTGGGAGTTAGGGTTATGGTTAGGGTTGGAGTTAGGGTTAGGGTTGGAGTTAGGGTTAAGGTTAGGTTTGGAGTTAGGGTTAGGGTTAGGGTTGGAGTTAAGGTTGGAGTTAGGGTTGGAGTTAGGGTTAAGGTTAGGTTTGGAGTTAGGGTTAGGGTTAGCATTAGGGTTAGGGTTAGGGTTATGGTTGGAGTTAGGTGTAAGGTTAGGGTTGGAGTTAGGGTTAAGGTTAAGTTTGGGGTTAGGGTTAGGGTTGGAGTTAGGGTTAGGGTGGGAGTTAGGGTTAGGGTTATGGTTGAAGTTAGGGTTAGGGTTGGAGTTAGGGTTGGAGTTAGGGTTAGGATGGGAGTTAGGGTTGGAGTTAGGGTTAGGGTTAGCATTAGGGTTAGGGTTGGAGTTAGGGTTAGGGTTAGGGTTGGAGTTAGGGTTAAGGTTAGGTTTGGAGTTAGGGTTAGGGTTAGCATTAGGGTTAGTGTTGGAGTTAGGGTTAGCATTAGGGTTAGGGTTGGAGTTAGGGTTGGAGTTAGGGTTAGGGTTAGGTTTGGAGTTAGGGTTAGGGTTAGCATTAGGGTTAGGGTTGGAGTTAGGGTTGGAGTTAGGGTTAGGGTTAGGGTTGGAGTTAGGGTTAGGGTTAGGGTTGGAGTTAGGGTTAGGGTTAGGGTGGGAGTTAGGGTTAGGGTTATGGTTGAAGTTAGGGTTAGGGTTGGAGTTAGGGTTAGGGTGGGAGTTAGGGTTATGGTTGGAGTTAGGGTTGGAGTTAGGGTTAGGGTTAGGTTTGGAGTTAGTGTTGGAGTTAGGGTTAAGGTTAGGTTTGGAGTTAGGGTTAGGGTTAGCATTAGGGTTAGGGTTAGGGTTATGGTTATGGTTGAAGGTAGGGTTAGGGTTGGAGTTAGGGTTAAGGTTAGGTTTGGAGTTAGGGTTAGGGTTAGCATTAGGGTTAGGGTTGGAGTTAGGGTTAGGGTTAGGGTTGGAGTTAGGGTTAGGGTGGGAGTTAGGGTTATGGTTAGGGTTGGAGTTAGGGTTAGGGTTGGAGTTGGGGTTAGGGTTAGCATTAGCATCAAGGTTAGCATTAGCATTCGGGTTAGCATTAGCATTCGGGTTAGCATTGGCATTCGGGTTAGCATTAGCATTCAGGTTAGAATTAGCATTAGGGTAGGAGTTAGGGTTAGCATTAGCATCAAGGTTAGCATTAGCATTCGGGTTAGCATTAGCATTCGGGTTAGTATTAGGGTAGGAGTTAGGGTTATGGTTAGCATTAGCATCAAGGTTAGCATTAGCATCAGGGTTAGCATTAGCATTAGGGTTAGCATTAGCATTAGGGTTGGAGTTAGGGTTAAGGTTTGGGTTAGGGTAAATCAATGGACAGTGTGGAGGGACTCGCCTCCTGAAGGAGTCAGTAAAGGCCACCTCAGGAGCCTTTTCTGGGCCCCCCAGTCAGGCTGGAGAACCTTCAAACAGCCCAAAATGAGCAAGATCTTTGCTGCCATCTCACCCTGCTGCACCTCAGTGCTCCACCTGAGCTGAGGGGCAGCTGGGAGAAGGTTCCCTGAGCCTCCCTGCTGAAGTAAACAGGAGGGTTAGGGTTAGGGTTGGAGTTAGGGTTAGGGTGGGAGTAAGGGTATGGGTTATGGTTGAAGTTAGGGTTAGGGTTGGAGTTAGGGTTAGGGTTAGCATTAGGGTTAGGGTTGGAGTTAGGGTTAGGGTTAGGGTTGGAGTTAGGGTTAGGGTTAGGGTTGGAGTTAGGGTTAGGGTTAGCATTAGGGTTAGGGTTATGGTTGAAGTTAGGGTTAGGGTTGGAGTTAGGGTTGGAGTTAGGGTTAGGGTGGGAGTTAGGGTTGGAGTTAGGGTTAAGGTTAGGTTTGGAGTTAGGGTTAGGGTTAGCATTAGGGTTAGGGTTGGAGTTAGGGTTAGGGTTAGGGTTGGAGTTAGGGTTAGGGTGGGAGTTAGGGTTATGGTTAGGGTTGGAGTTAGGGTTAGGGTTGGAGTTGGGGTTAGGGTTAGCATTAGCATCAAGGTTAGCATTAGCATTCGGGTTAGCATTAGCATTCGGGTTAGCATTAGCATTCGGGTTAGAATTAGCATTAGGGTAGGAGTTAGGGTTAGCATTAGCATCAAGGTTAGCATTAGCATTCGGGTTAGCATTAGCATTCGGGTTAGTATTAGGGTAGGAGTTAGGCTTACGGTTAGCATTAGCATCAAGGTTAGCATTAGCATCAGGGTTAGCATTAGCATTAGGGTTGGAGTTAGGGTTAAGGTTTGGGTTAGGGTAAATCAATGGACAGTGTGGAGGGACTCGCCTCCTGAAGGAGTCAGTAAAGGCCACCTCAGGAGCCTTTTCTGGGCCCCCCAGTCAGGCTGGAGAACCTTCAAACAGCCCAAAATGAGCAAGATCTTTGCTGCCATCTCACCCTGCTGCACCTCAGTGCTCCACCTGAGCTGAGGGGCAGCTGGGAGAAGGTTCCCTGAGCCTCCCTGCTGAAGTAAACAGGAGGGTTAGGGTTAGGGTTGGAGTTAGGGTTAAGGTTAGGTTTGGAGTTAGGGTTAGGGTTAGCATTAGGGTTAGGGTTGGAGTTAGGGTTGGAGTTAGGTTTAGGGTTAGGGTTGGAGTTAGGGTTGGAGTTAGGGTTAGGGTGGGAGTTAGGGTTAGGGTTATGGTTGAAGTTAGGGTTAGGGTTGGAGTTAGGGTTAAGATTAGCATTAGGGTTAGGGTTAGGGTTGGAGTTAGGGTTAGGGTGGGAGTAAGGGTATGGGTTATGGTTGAAGTTAGGGTTAGGGTTGGAGTTAGGGTTAGGGTTAGCATTAGGGTTAGGGTTGGAGTTAGGGTTAGGGTTAGGGTTGGAGTTAGGGTTAGGGTTAGGGTTGGAGTTAGGGTTAGGGTGGGAGTTAGGGTTAGGGTTATGGTTGAAGTTAGGGTTAGGGTTGGAGTTAGGGTTAGGGTGGGAGTTAGGGTTATGGTTAGGGTTGGAGTTAGGGTTAGGGTTGGAGTTAGGGTTAAGGTTAGGTTTGGAGTTAGGGTTAGGGTTAGGGTTGGAGTTAGGGTTGGAGTTAGGGTTGGAGTTAGGGTTAAGGTTAGGTTTGGAGTTAGGGTTAGGGTTAGCATTAGGGTTAGGGTTAGGGTTATGGTTGGAGTTAGGTGTAAGGTTAGGGTTGGAGTTAGGGTTAAGGTTAAGTTTGGGGTTAGGGTTAGGGTTGGACTTAGGGTTAGGGTGGGAGTTAGGGTTACGGTTAGCATTAGCATCAAGGTTAGCATTAGCATCAGGGTTAGCATTAGCATTAGGGTTAGCATTAGGGTTAGGGTTGGAGTTAGGGTCAGGGTTAGGGTTGGAGTTAGGGTTAGGGTGGGAGTTAGGGTTATGGTTAGGGTTGGAGTTAGGGTTAGGGTTGGAGTTGGGGTTAGGGTTAGCATTATCATCAAGGTTAGCATTAGCATTCGGGTTAGCATTAGCATTCGGGTTAGTATTAGGGTAGGAGTTAGGGTTACGGTTAGCATTAGCATCAAGGTTAGCATTAGCATCAGGGTTAGCATTAGCATTAGGGTTAGCATTAGCATTAGGGTTGGAGTTAGGGTTAAGGTTTGGGTTAGGGTAAATAAATGGACAGTGTGGAGGGACTCGCCTCCTGAAGGAGTCAGTAAAGGCCACCTCAGGAGCCTTTTCTGGGCCCCCCAGTCAGGCTGGAGAACCTTCAAACAGCCCAAAATGAGCAAGATCTTTGCTGCCATCTCACCCTGCTGCACCTCAGTGCTCCACCTGAGCTGAGGGGCAGCTGGGAGAAGGTTACCTGAGCCTCCCTGCTGAAGTAAACAGGAGGGTTAGGGTTAGGGTTGGAGTTAGGGTTAAGGTTAGGGTTGGAGTTAGGGTTAAGGTTAGGTTTGGAGTTAGGGTTAGGGTTAGCATTAGGGTTAGGGTTGGAGTTAGGGTTGGAGTTAGGTTTAGGGTTAGGGTTGGAGTTAGGGTTAGGGTTAGGGTTGGAGTTAGGGTTAGGGTGGGAGTTAGGGTTAGGGTTATGGTTGAAGTTAGGGTTAGGGTTGGAGTTAGGGTTAAGATTAGCATTAGGGTTAGGGTTAGGGTTGGAGTTAGGGTTAGGGTGGGAGTAAGGGTATGGGTTATGGTTGAAGTTAGGGTTAGGGTTGGAGTTAGGGTTAGGGTTAGCATTAGGGTTAGGGTTGGAGTTAGGGTTAGGGTTAGGGTTGGAGTTAGGGTTAGGGTTAGGGTTGGAGTTAGGGTTAGGGTGGGAGTTAGGGTTAGGGTTATGGTTGAAGTTAGGGTTAGGGTTGGAGTTAGGGTTAGGGTGGGAGTTAGGGTTATGGTTAGGGTTGGAGTTAGGGTTAGGGTTGGAGTTAGGGTTAAGGTTAGGTTTGGAGTTAGGGTTAGGGTTAGGGTTGGAGTTAGGGTTGGAGTTAGGGTTAAGGTTAGGTTTGGAGTTAGGGTTAGGGTTAGCATTAGGGTTAGGGTTAGCATTAGGGTTAGGGTTAGGGTTATGGTTGGAGTTAGGTGTAAGGTTAGGGTTGGAGTTAGGGTTAAGGTTAAGTTTGGGGTTAGGGTTAGGGTTGGACTTAGGGTTAGGGTGGGAGTTAGGGTTAGGGTTATGGTTGAAGTTAGGGTTAGGGTTGGAGTTAGGGTTGGAGTTAGGGTTAGGGTGGGAGTTAGGGTTGGAGTTAGGGTTAAGGTTACGTTTGGAGTTAGGGTTAGGGTTAGCATTAGGGTTAGGGTTGGAGTTAGGGTTAGGGTTAGGGTTGGAGTTAGGGTTAAGGTTAGGTTTGGAGTTAGGGTTAGGGTTAGCATTAGGGTTAGTGTTGGAGTTAGGGTTAGCATTAGGGTTAGGGTTGGAGTTAGGGTTGGAGTTAGGGTTAGGGTTGGAGTTAGGGTTATGGTTAGGGTTGGAGTTAGGGTTAGGGTTGGAGTTGGGGTTAGGGTTAGCATTAGCATCAAGGTTAGCATTAGCATTCGGGTTAGCATTAGCATTCGGGTTAGCATTAGCATTCGGGTTAGCATTAGCATTCGGGTTAGCATTAGCATTCGGGTTAGAATTAGCATTAGGGTAGGAGTTAGGGTTAGCATTAGCATCAAGGTTAGCATTAGCATTCGGGTTAGCATTAGCATTCGGGTTAGTATTAGGGTAGGAGTTAGGCTTACGGTTAGCATTAGCATCAAGGTTAGCTTTAGCATCAGGGTTAGCATTAGCATTAGGGTTAGCATTAGCATTAGGGTTGGAGTTAGGGTTAAGGTTTGGGTTAGGGTAAATCAATGGACAGTGTGGAGGGACTCGCCTCCTGAAGGAGTCAGTAAAGGCCACCTCAGGAGCCTTTTCTGGGCCCCCCAGTCAGGCTGGAGAACCTTCAAACAGCCCAAAATGAGCAAGATCTTTGCTGCCATCTCACCCTGCTGCACCTCAGTGCTCCACCTGAGCTGAGGGGCAGCTGGGAGAAGGTTCCCTGAGCCTCCCTGCTGAAGTAAACAGGAGGGTTAGGGTTGGAGTTAGGGTTGAGGTTAGGGTTGGAGTTAGGGTTAAGGTTAGGTTTGGAGTTAGGGTTAGGGTTAGCATTAGGGTTAGGGTTGGAGTTAGGGTTGGAGTTAGGTTTATGGTTAGGGTTGGAGTTAGGGTTAGGGTTGGAGTTAGGGTTAAGGTTAGGTTTGGAGTTAGGGTTAGGGTTAGGGTTGGAGTTAGGGTTAGGGTTAGGGTTGGAGTTAGTGTTAGGGTTGGAGTTAGGGTTAAGGTTAGGGTTAGGGTTAGGGTTAGGGTTAGGGTTATGGTTGGAGTTAGGTGTAAGGTTAGGGTTGGAGTTAGGGTTAAGGTTAAGTTTGGGGTTAGGGTTAGGGTTGGACTTAGGGTTAGGGTGGGAGTTAGGGTTAGGGTTATGGTTGAAGTTAGGGTTAGGGTTGGAGTTAGGGTTGGAGTTAGGGTTAGGGTGGGAGTTAGGGTTGGAGTTAGGGTTAAGGTTACGTTTGGAGTTAGGGTTAGGGTTAGCATTAGGGTTAGGGTTGGAGTTAGGGTTAGGGTTAGGGTTGGAGTTAGGGTTAAGGTTAGGTTTGGAGTTAGGGTTAGGGTTAGCATTAGGGTTAGTGTTGGAGTTAGGGTTAGCATTAGGGTTAGGGTTGGAGTTAGGGTTGGAGTTAGGGTTAGGGTTAGGGTTGGAGTTAGGGTTAAGGTTAGGTTTGGAGTTAGGGTTAGGGTTAGCATTAGGGTTAGGGTTGGAGTTAGGGTTGGAGTTAGGGTTAGGGTTAGGGTTGGAGTTAGGGTTAGGGTTAGGGTTGGAGTTAGGGTTAGGGTTAGGGTGGGAGTTAGGGTTAGGGTTATGGTTGAAGTTAGGGTTAGGGTTGGAGTTAGGGTTGGAGTTAGGGTTAGGGTTAGGGTTAGGGTTGGAGTTAGGGTTGGAGTTAGGGTTAAGGTTAGGTTTGGAGTTAGGGTTAGGGTTAGCATTAGGGTTAGGGTTAGGGTTATGGTTATGGTTGAAGTTAGGGTTAGGGTTGGAGTTAGGGTTAAGGTTAGGTTTGGAGTTAGGGTTAGGGTTAGCATTAGGGTTAGGGTTGGAGTTAGGGTTAGGGTTAGGGTTGGAGTTAGGGTTAGGGTGGGAGTTAGGGTTATGGTTAGGGTTGGAGTTAGGGTTAGGGTTGGAGTTGGGGTTAGGGTTAGCATTAGCATCAAGGTTAGCATTAGCATTCGGGTTAGCATTAGCATTCGGGTTAGCATTAGCATTCGGGTTAGCATTAGCATTCGGGTTAGCATTAGCATTAGGGTAGGAGTTAGGGTTAGCATTAGCATCAAGGTTAGCATTAGCATTCGGGTTAGCATTAGCATTCGGGTTAGTATTAGGGTAGGAGTTAGGGTTACGGTTAGCATTAGCATCAAGGTTAGCATTAGCATCAGGGTTAGCATTAGCATTAGGGTTAGCATTAGCATTAGGGTTGGAGTTAGGGTTAAGGTTTGGGTTAGGGTAAATCAATGGACAGTGTGGAGGGACTCGCCTCCTGAAGGAGTCAGTAAAGGCCACCTCAGGAGCCTTTTCTGGGCCCCCCAGTCAGGCTGGAGAACCTTCAAACAGCCCAAAATGAGCAAGATCTTTGCTGCCATCTCACCCTGCTGCACCTCAGTGCTCCACCTGAGCTGAGGGGCAGCTGGGAGAAGGTTCCCTGAGCCTCCCTGCTGAAGTAAACAGGAGGGTTAGGGTTAGGGTTGGAGTTAGGGTTAAGGTTAGGGTTGGAGTTAGGGTTAAGGTTAGGTTTGGAGTTAGGGTTAGGGTTAGCATTAGGGTTAGGGTTGGAGTTAGGGTTGGAGTTAGGTTTAGGGTTAGGGTTGGAGTTAGGGTTGGAGTTAGGGTTAGGGTGGGAGTTAGGGTTAGGGTTATGGTTGAAGTTAGGGTTAGGGTTGGAGTTAGGGTTAAGATTAGCATTAGGGTTAGGGTTAGGGTGGGAGTAAGGGTATGGGTTATGGTTGAAGTTAGGGTTAGGGTTGGAGTTAGGGTTAGGGTTAGCATTAGGGTTAGGGTTGGAGTTAGGGTTAGGGTTAGGGTTGGAGTTAGGGTTAGGGTTAGGGTTGGAGTTAGGGTTAGGGTGGGAGTTAGGGTTAGGGTTATGGTTGAAGTTAGGGTTAGGGTTGGAGTTAGGGTTAGGGTGGGAGTTAGGGTTATGGTTAGGGTTGAAGTTAGGGTTAGGGTTGGAGTTAGGGTTAGGGTGGGAGTTAGTGTTATGGTTAGGGTTGGAGTTAGGGTTAGGGTTGGAGTTAGGGTTAAGGTTAGGTTTGGAGTTAGGGTTAGGGTTAGGGTTGGAGTTAGGGTTGGATTTAGGGTTGGAGTTAGGGTTAAGGTTAGGTTTGGAGTTAGGGTTAGGGTTAGCATTAGGGTTAGGGTTAGGGTTATGGTTGGAGTTAGGTGTAAGGTTAGGGTTGGAGTTAGGGTTAAGGTTAAGTTTGGGGTTAGGGTTAGGGTTGGACTTAGGGTTAGGGTGGGAGTTAGGGTTAGGGTTATGGTTGAAGTTAGGGTTAGGGTTGGAGTTAGGGTTGGAGTTAGGGTTAGGGTGGGAGTTAGGGTTGGAGTTAGGGTTAAGGTTACGTTTGGAGTTAGGGTTAGGGTTAGCATTAGGGTTAGGGTTGGAGTTAGGGTTAGGGTTAGGGTTGGAGTTAGGGTTAAGGTTAGGTTTGGAGTTAGGGTTAGGGTTAGCATTAGGGTTAGTGTTGGAGTTAGGGTTAGCATTAGGGTTAGGGTTGGAGTTAGGGTTGGAGTTAGGGTTAGGGTTAGGGTTGGAGTTAGGGTTAAGGTTAGGTTTGGAGTTAGGGTTAGGGTTAGCATTAGGGTTAGGGTTGGAGTTAGGGTTGGAGTTAGGTTTAGGGTTAGGGTTGGAGTTAGGGTTGGAGTTAGGGTTAGGGTGGGAGTTAGGGTTAGGGTTATGGTTGAAGTTAGGGTTAGGGTTGGAGTTAGGGTTAAGATTAGCATTAAGGTTAGGGTTAGGGTTGGAGTTAGGGTTAGGGTGGGAGTAAGGGTATGGGTTATGGTTGAAGTTAGGGTTAGGGTTGGAGTTAGGGTTAGGGTTAGCATTAGGGTTAGGGTTGGAGTTAGGGTTAGGGTTAGGGTTGGAGTTAGGGTTAGGGTGGGAGTTAGGGTTAGGGTTATGGTTGAAGTTAGGGTTAGGGTTGGAGTTAGGGTTAGGGTGGGAGTTAGGGTTATGGTTAGGGTTGAAGTTAGGGTTAGGGTTGGAGTTAGGGTTAGGGTGGGAGTTAGTGTTATGGTTAGGGTTGGAGTTAGGGTTAGGGTTGGAGTTAGGGTTAAGGTTAGGTTTGGAGTTAGGGTTAGGGTTGGACTTAGGGTTAGGGTGGGAGTTAGGGTTAGGGTTATGGTTGAAGTTAGGGTTAGGGTTGGAGTTAGGGTTGGAGTTAGGGTTAGGGTGGGAGTTAGGGTTGGAGTTAGGGTTGGAGTTAGGGTTAAGGTTACGTTTGGAGTTAGGGTTAGCATTAGGGTTAGGGTTGGAGTTAGGGTTAGGGTTAGGGTTGGAGTTAGGGTTAAGGTTAGGTTTGGAGTTAGGGTTAGGGTTAGCATTAGGGTTAGTGTTGGAGTTAGGGTTAGCATTAGGGTTAGGGTTGGAGTTAGGGTTGGAGTTAGGGTTAGGGTTAGGGTTGGAGTTAGGGTTAAGGTTAGGTTTGGAGTTAGGGTTAGGGTTAGCATTAGGGTTAGGGTTGGAGTTAGGGTTGGAGTTAGGGTTAGGGTTAGGGTTGGAGTTAGGGTTAGGGTTAGGGTTGGAGTTAGGGTTAGGGTTAGGGTGGGAGTTAGGGTTAGGGTTATGGTTGAAGTTAGGGTTAGGGTTGGAGTTAGGGTTGGAGTTAGGGTTAGGGTTAGGGTTAGGGTTGGAGTTAGGGTTGGAGTTAGGGTTAAGGTTAGGTTTGGAGTTAGGGTTAGGGTTAGCATTAGGGTTAGGGTTAGGGTTATGGTTATGGTTGAAGTTAGGGTTAGGGTTGGAGTTAGGGTTAAGGTTAGGTTTGGAGTTAGGGTTAGGGTTAGCATTAGGGTTAGGGTTGGAGTTAGGGTTAGGGTTAGGGTTGGAGTTAGGGTTAGGGTGGGAGTTAGGGTTATGGTTAGGGTTGGAGTTAGGGTTAGGGTTGGAGTTGGGGTTAGGGTTAGCATTAGCATCAAGGTTAGCATTAGCATTCGGGTTAGCATTAGCATTCGGGTTAGCATTAGCATTCGGGTTAGCATTAGCATTCGGGTTAGAATTAGCATTAGGGTAGGAGTTAGTGTTAGCATTAGCATCAAGGTTAGCATTAGCATTCGGGTTAGCATTAGCATTCGGGTTAGTATTAGGGTA
The DNA here is from genome assembly GCA_027382335.1 of Takifugu ocellatus. Classification (NCBI taxonomy): domain Eukaryota; kingdom Metazoa; phylum Chordata; class Actinopteri; order Tetraodontiformes; family Tetraodontidae; genus Takifugu; species Takifugu ocellatus. Next base: position 29,208 of record JAPVLW010000008.1, on the reverse strand, counting down.
GGAGTTAGGGTTACGGTTAGCATTAGCATCAAGGTTAGCATTAGCATCAGGGTTAGCATTAGCATTAGGGTTAGCATTAGCATTAGGGTTGGAGTTAGGGTTAAGGTTTGGGTTAGGGTAAATCAATGGACAGTGTGGAGGGACTCGCCTCCTGAAGGAGTCAGTAAAGGCCACCTCAGGAGCCTTTTCTGGGCCCCCCAGTCAGGCTGGAGAACCTTCAAACAGCCCAAAATGAGCAAGATCTTTGCTGCCATCTCACCCTGCTGCACCTCAGTGCTCCACCTGAGCTGAGGGGCAGCTGGGAGAAGGTTCCCTGAGCCTCCCTGCTGAAGTAAACAGGAGGGTTAGGGTTAGGGTTGGAGTTAGGGTTAAGGTTAGGGTTGGAGTTAGGGTTAAGGTTAGGTTTGGAGTTAGGGTTAGGGTTAGCATTAGGGTTAGGGTTGGAGTTAGGGTTGGAGTTAGGGTTAGGGTGGGAGTTAGGGTTAGGGTTATGGTTGAAGTTAGGGTTAGGGTTGGAGTTAGGGTTAAGATTAGCATTAGGGTTAGGGTTAGGGTTGGAGTTAGGGTTAGGGTGGGAGTAAGGGTATGGGTTATGGTTGAAGTTAGGGTTAGGGTTGGAGTTAGGGTTAGGGTTAGCATTAGGGTTAGGGTTGGAGTTAGGGTTAGGGTTAGGGTTGGAGTTAGGGTTAGGGTTAGGGTTGGAGTTAGGGTTAGGGTGGGAGTTAGGGTTAGGGTTATGGTTGAAGTTAGGGTTAGGGTTGGAGTTAGGGTTAGGGTGGGAGTTAGGGTTATGGTTAGGGTTGAAGTTAGGGTTAGGGTTGGAGTTAGGGTTAGGGTGGGAGTTAGTGTTATGGTTAGGGTTGGAGTTAGGGTTAGGGTTGGAGTTAGGGTTAAGGTTAGGTTTGGAGTTAGGGTTAGGGTTAGGGTTGGAGTTAGGGTTGGATTTAGGGTTGGAGTTAGGGTTAAGGTTAGGTTTGGAGTTAGGGTTAGGGTTAGCATTAGGGTTAGGGTTAGGGTTATGGTTGGAGTTAGGTGTAAGGTTAGGGTTGGAGTTAGGGTTAAGGTTAAGTTTGGGGTTAGGGTTAGGGTTGGACTTAGGGTTAGGGTGGGAGTTAGGGTTAGGGTTATGGTTGAAGTTAGGGTTAGGGTTGGAGTTAGGGTTGGAGTTAGGGTTAGGGTGGGAGTTAGGGTTGGAGTTAGGGTTAAGGTTACGTTTGGAGTTAGGGTTAGGGTTAGCATTAGGGTTAGGGTTGGAGTTAGGGTTAGGGTTAGGGTTGGAGTTAGGGTTAAGGTTAGGTTTGGAGTTAGGGTTAGGGTTAGCATTAGGGTTAGTGTTGGAGTTAGGGTTAGCATTAGGGTTAGGGTTGGAGTTAGGGTTAGGGTTAGGGTTGGAGTTAGGGTTAAGGTTAGGTTTGGAGTTAGGGTTAGGGTTAGCATTAGCATTAGGGTTAGGGTTGGAGTTAGGGTTGGAGTTAGGTTTAGGGTTAGGGTTGGAGTTAGGGTTGGAGTTAGGGTTAGGGTGGGAGTTAGGGTTAGGGTTATGGTTGAAGTTAGGGTTAGGGTTGGAGTTAGGGTTAAGATTAGCATTAGGGTTAGGGTTAGGGTTGGAGTTAGGGTTAGGGTGGGAGTAAGGGTATGGGTTATGGTTGAAGTTAGGGTTAGGGTTGGAGTTAGGGTTAGGGTTAGCATTAGGGTTAGGGTTGGAGTTAGGGTTAGGGTTAGGGTTGGAGTTAGGGTTAGGGTTAGGGTTGGAGTTAGGGTTAGGGTGGGAGTTAGGGTTAGGGTTATGGTTGAAGTTAGGGTTAGGGTTGGAGTTAGGGTTAGGGTGGGAGTTAGGGTTATGGTTAGGGTTGAAGTTAGGGTTAGGGTTGGAGTTAGGGTTAGGGTGGGAGTTAGTGTTATGGTTAGGGTTGGAGTTAGGGTTAGGGTTGGAGTTAGGGTTAAGGTTAGGTTTGGAGTTAGGGTTAGGGTTAGGGTTGGAGTTAGGGTTGGATTTAGGGTTGGAGTTAGGGTTAAGGTTAGGTTTGGAGTTAGGGTTAGGGTTAGCATTAGGGTTAGGGTTATGGTTGGAGTTAGGTGTAAGGTTAGGGTTGGAGTTAGGGTTAAGGTTAAGTTTGGGGTTAGGGTTAGGGTTGGACTTAGGGTTAGGGTGGGAGTTAGGGTTAGGGTTATGGTTGAAGTTAGGGTTAGGGTTGGAGTTAGGGTTGGAGTTAGGGTTAGGGTGGGAGTTAGGGTTGGAGTTAGGGTTAAGGTTACGTTTGGAGTTAGGGTTAGGGTTAGCATTAGGGTTAGGGTTGGAGTTAGGGTTAGGGTTAGGGTTGGAGTTAGGGTTAAGGTTAGGTTTGGAGTTAGGGTTAGGGTTAGCATTAGGGTTAGTGTTGGAGTTAGGGTTAGCATTAGGGTTAGGGTTGGAGTTAGGGTTGGAGTTAGGGTTAGGGTTAGGGTTGGAGTTAGGGTTAAGGTTAGGTTTGGAGTTAGGGTTAGGGTTAGCATTAGGGTTAGGGTTGGAGTTAGGGTTGGAGTTAGGGTTAGGGTTAGGGTTGGAGTTAGGGTTAGGGTTAGGGTTGGAGTTAGGGTTAGGGTTAGGGTGGGAGTTAGGGTTAGGGTTATGGTTGAAGTTAGGGTTAGGGTTGGAGTTAGGGTTGGAGTTAGGGTTAGGGTTAGGGTTAGGGTTGGAGTTAGGGTTGGAGTTAGGGTTAAGGTTAGGTTTGGAGTTAGGGTTAGGGTTAGCATTAGGGTTAGGGTTAGGGTTATGGTTATGGTTGAAGTTAGGGTTAGGGTTGGAGTTAGGGTTAAGGTTAGGTTTGGAGTTAGGGTTAGGGTTAGCATTAGGGTTAGGGTTGGAGTTAGGGTTGGAGTTAGGGTTAGGGTGGGAGTTAGGGTTAGGGTTATGGTTGAAGTTAGGGTTAGGGTTGGAGTTAGGGTTAAGATTAGCATTAGGGTTAGGGTTAGGGTTGGAGTTAGGGTTAGGGTGGGAGTAAGGGTATGGGTTATGGTTGAAGTTAGGGTTAGGGTTGGAGTTAGGGTTAGGGTTAGCATTAGGGTTAGGGTTGGAGTTAGGGTTAGGGTTAGGGTTGGAGTTAGGGTTAGGGTTAGGGTTGGAGTTAGGGTTAGGGTGGGAGTTAGGGTTAGGGTTATGGTTGAAGTTAGGGTTAGGGTTGGAGTTAGGGTTAGGGTGGGAGTTAGGGTTATGGTTAGGGTTGAAGTTAGGGTTAGGGTTGGAGTTAGGGTTAGGGTGGGAGTTAGTGTTATGGTTAGGGTTGGAGTTAGGGTTAGGGTTGGAGTTAGGGTTAAGGTTAGGTTTGGAGTTAGGGTTAGGGTTAGGGTTGGAGTTAGGGTTGGATTTAGGGTTGGAGTTAGGGTTAAGGTTAGGTTTGGAGTTAGGGTTAGGGTTAGCATTAGGGTTAGGGTTAGGGTTATGGTTGGAGTTAGGTGTAAGGTTAGGGTTGGAGTTAGGGTTAAGGTTAAGTTTGGGGTTAGGGTTAGGGTTGGACTTAGGGTTAGGGTGGGAGTTAGGGTTAGGGTTATGGTTGAAGTTAGGGTTAGGGTTGGAGTTAGGGTTGGAGTTAGGGTTAGGGTGGGAGTTAGGGTTGGAGTTAGGGTTAAGGTTACGTTTGGAGTTAGGGTTAGGGTTAGCATTAGGGTTAGGGTTGGAGTTAGGGTTAGGGTTAGGGTTGGAGTTAGGGTTAAGGTTAGGTTTGGAGTTAGGGTTAGGGTTAGCATTAGGGTTAGTGTTGGAGTTAGGGTTAGCATTAGGGTTAGGGTTGGAGTTAGGGTTGGAGTTAGGGTTAGGGTTAGGGTTGGAGTTAGGGTTAAGGTTAGGTTTGGAGTTAGGGTTAGGGTTAGCATTAGGGTTAGGGTTGGAGTTAGGGTTGGAGTTAGGGTTAGGGTTAGGGTTGGAGTTAGGGTTAGGGTTAGGGTTGGAGTTAGGGTTAGGGTTAGGGTGGGAGTTAGGGTTAGGGTTATGGTTGAAGTTAGGGTTAGGGTTGGAGTTAGGGTTGGAGTTAGGGTTAGGGTTAGGGTTAGGGTTGGAGTTAGGGTTGGAGTTAGGGTTAAGGTTAGGTTTGGAGTTAGGGTTAGGGTTAGCATTAGGGTTAGGGTTAGGGTTATGGTTATGGTTGAAGTTAGGGTTAGGGTTTGAGTTAGGGTTAAGGTTAGGTTTGGAGTTAGGGTTAGGGTTAGCATTAGGGTTAGGGTTGGAGTTAGGGTTAGGGTTAGGGTTGGAGTTAGGGTTAGGGTGGGAGTTAGGGTTATGGTTAGGGTTGGAGTTAGGTTTAGGGTTGGAGTTGGGGTTAGGGTTAGCATTAGCATCAAGGTTAGCATTAGCATTCGGGTTAGCATTAGCATTCGGGTTAGCATTAGCATTCCGGTTAGCATTAGCATTCGGGTTAGAATTAGCATTAGGGTAGGAGTTAGGGTTAGCATTAGCATCAAGGTTAGCATTAGCATTCGGGTTAGCATTAGCATTCGGGTTAGTATTAGGGTAGGAGTTAGGGTTACGGTTAGCATTAGCATCAAGGTTAGCATTAGCATCAGGGTTAGCATTAGCATTAGGGTTAGCATTAGCATTAGGGTTGGAGTTAGGGTTAAGGTTTGGGTTAGGGTAAATCAATGGACAGTGTGGAGGGACTCGCCTCCTGAAGGAGTCAGTAAAGGCCACCTCATGAGCCTTTTCTGGGCCCCCCAGTCAGGCTGGAGAACCTTCAAACAGCCCAAAATGAGCAAGATCTTTGCTGCCATCTCACCCTGCTGCACCTCAGTGCTCCACCTGAGCTGAGGGGCAGCTGGGAGAAGGTTCCCTGAGCCTCCCTGCTGAAGTAAACAGGAGGGTTAGGGTTGGAGTTAGGGTTGAGGTTAGGGTTGGAGTTAGGGTTAAGGTTAGGTTTGGAGTTAGGGTTAGGGTTAGCATTAGGGTTAGGGTTGGAGTTAGGGTTGGAGTTAGGTTTAGGGTTAGGATTGGAGTTAGGGTTATGGTTAGGGTTGGAGTTAGGGTTAGGGTTGGAGTTAGGGTTAAGGTTAGGTTTGGAGTTAGGGTTGGAGTTAGGGTTAGGGTTAGCATTAGGGTTAGGGTTAGGGTTATGGTTGGAGTTAGGTGTAAGGTTAGGGTTGGAGTTAGGGTTAAGGTTAAGTTTGGGGTTAGGGTTAGGGTTGGACTTAGGGTTAGGGTGGGAGTTAGGGTTAGGGTTATGGTTGAAGTTAGGGTTAGGGTTGGAGTTAGGGTTGGAGTTAGGGTTAGGGTGGGAGTTAGGGTTGGAGTTAGGGTTAAGGTTACGTTTGGAGTTAGGGTTAGGGTTAGCATTAGGGTTAGGGTTGGAGTTAGGGTTAGGGTTAGGGTTGGAGTTAGGGTTAAGGTTAGGTTTGGAGTTAGGGTTAGGGTTAGCATTAGGGTTAGTGTTGGAGTTAGGGTTAGCATTAGGGTTAGGGTTGGAGTTAGGGTTGGAGTTAGGGTTAGGGTTAGGGTTGGAGTTAGGGTTAAGGTTAGGTTTGGAGTTAGGGTTAGGGTTAGCATTAGGGTTAGGGTTGGAGTTAGGGTTGGAGTTAGGGTTAGGGTTAGGGTTGGAGTTAGGGTTAGGGTTAGGGTTGGAGTTAGGGTTAGGGTTAGGGTGGGAGTTAGGGTTAGGGTTATGGTTGAAGTTAGGGTTAGGGTTGGAGTTAGGGTTGGAGTTAGGGTTAGGGTTAGGGTTAGGGTTGGAGTTAGGGTTGGAGTTAGGGTTAAGGTTAGGTTTGGAATTAGGGTTAGGGTTAGCATTAGGGTTAGGGTTAGGGTTATGGTTATGGTTGAAGTTAGGGTTAGGGTTGGAGTTAGGGTTAAGGTTAGGTTTGGAGTTAGGGTTAGGGTTAGCATTAGGGTTAGGGTTGGAGTTAGGGTTGGAGTTAGGGTTAGGGTGGGAGTTAGGGTTAGGGTTATGGTTGAAGTTAGGGTTAGGGTTGGAGTTAGGGTTAAGATTAGCATTAGGGTTAGGGTTAGGGTTGGAGTTAGGGTTAGGGTGGGAGTAAGGGTATGGGTTATGGTTGAAGTTAGGGTTAGGGTTGGAGTTAGGGTTAGGGTTAGCATTAGGGTTAGGGTTGGAGTTAGGGTTAGGGTTAGGGTTGGAGTTAGGGTTAGGGTTAGGGTTGGAGTTAGGGTTAGGGTGGGAGTTAGGGTTAGGGTTATGGTTGAAGTTAGGGTTAGGGTTGGAGTTAGGGTTAGGGTGGGAGTTAGGGTTATGGTTAGGGTTGAAGTTAGGGTTAGGGTTGGAGTTAGGGTTAGGGTGGGAGTTAGTGTTATGGTTAGGGTTGGAGTTAGGGTTAGGGTTGGAGTTAGGGTTAAGGTTAGGTTTGGAGTTAGGGTTAGGGTTAGGGTTGGAGTTAGGGTTGGATTTAGGGTTGGAGTTAGGGTTAAGGTTAGGTTTGGAGTTAGGGTTAGGGTTAGCATTAGGGTTAGGGTTGGAGTTAGGGTTAGGGTTAGGGTTGGAGTTAGGGTTAGGGTGGGAGTTAGGGTTATGGTTAGGGTTGGAGTTAGGTTTAGGGTTGGAGTTGGGGTTAGGGTTAGCATTAGCATCAAGGTTAGCATTAGCATTCGGGTTAGCATTAGCATTCGGGTTAGCATTAGCATTCCGGTTAGCATTAGCATTCGGGTTAGAATTAGCATTAGGGTAGGAGTTAGGGTTAGCATTAGCATCAAGGTTAGCATTAGCATTCGGGTTAGCATTAGCATTCGGGTTAGTATTAGGGTAGGAGTTAGGGTTACGGTTAGCATTAGCATCAAGGTTAGCATTAGCATCAGGGTTAGCATTAGCATTAGGGTTGGAGTTAGGGTTAAGGTTTGGGTTAGGGTAAATCAATGGACAGTGTGGAGGGACTCGCCTCCTGAAGGAGTCAGTAAAGGCCACCTCATGAGCCTTTTCTGGGCCCCCCAGTCAGGCTGGAGAACCTTCAAACAGCCCAAAATGAGCAAGATCTTTGCTGCCATCTCACCCTGCTGCACCTCAGTGCTCCACCTGAGCTGAGGGGCAGCTGGGAGAAGGTTCCCTGAGCCTCCCTGCTGAAGTAAACAGGAGGGTTAGGGTTGGAGTTAGGGTTGAGGTTAGGGTAGGAGTTAGGGTTAAGGTTAGGTTTGGAGTTAGGGTTAGGGTTAGCATTAGGGTTAGGGTTGGAGTTAGGGTTGGAGTTAGGTTTAGGGTTAGGATTGGAGTTAGGGTTATGGTTAGGGTTGGAGTTAGGGTTAGGGTTGGAGTTAGGGTTAAGGTTAGGTTTGGAGTTAGGGTTAGGGTTAGGGTTAGAGTTAGGGTTAGGGTTAGGGTTGGAGTTAGGGTTGGAGTTAGGGTTGGAGTTAGGGTTAGGGTTAGCATTAGGGTTAGGGTTAGGGTTATGGTTGGAGTTAGGTGTAAGGTTAGGGTTGGAGTTAGGGTTAAGGTTAAGTTTGGGGTTAGGGTTAGGGTTGGACTTAGGGTTAGGGTGGGAGTTAGGGTTAGGGTTATGGTTGAAGTTAGGGTTAGGGTTGGAGTTAGGGTTAGGGTGGGAGTTAGGGTTGGAGTTAGGGTTAAGGTTACGTTTGGAGTTAGGGTTAGGGTTAGCATTAGGGTTAGGGTTGGAGTTAGGGTTAGGGTTAGGGTTGGAGTTAGGGTTAAGGTTAGGTTTGGAGTTAGGGTTAGGGTTAGCATTAGGGTTAGTGTTGGAGTTAGGGTTAGCATTAGGGTTAGGGTTGGAGTTAGGGTTGGAGTTAGGGTTAGGGTTAGGGTTGGAGTTAGGGTTAAGGTTAGGTTTGGAGTTAGGGTTAGGGTTAGCATTAGGGTTAGGGTTGGAGTTAGGGTTGGAGTTAGGGTTAGGGTTAGGGTTGGAGTTAGGGTTAGGGTTAGGGTTGGAGTTAGGGTTAGGGTTAGGGTGGGAGTTAGGGTTAGGGTTATGGTTGAAGTTAGGGTTAGGGTTGGAGTTAGGGTTGGAGTTAGGGTTAGGGTTAGGGTTAGGGTTGGAGTTAGGGTTGGAGTTAGGGTTAAGGTTAGGTTTGGAGTTAGGGTTAGGGTTAGCATTAGGGTTAGGGTTAGGGTTATGGTTATGGTTGAAGTTAGGGTTAGGGTTGGAGTTAGGGTTAAGGTTAGGTTTGGAGTTAGGGTTAGGGTTAGCATTAGGGTTAGGGTTGGAGTTAGGGTTGGAGTTAGGGTTAGGGTTATGGTTGAAGTTAGGGTTAGGGTTGGAGTTAGGGTTAGGGTGGGAGTTAGGGTTATGGTTAGGGTTGGAGTTAGGGTTAGGGTTGGAGTTAGGGTTGGAGTTAGGGTTAGGGTTAGGGTTGGAGTTAGGGTTGGAGTTAGGGTTAGGGTTAGCATTAGGGTTAGGGTTAGGGTTATGGTTATGGTTGAAGTTAGGGTTAGGGTTGGAGTTAGGGTTAAGGTTAGGTTTGGAGTTGGGGTTAGGGTTAGCATTAGGGTTAGGGTTGGAGTTAGGGTTAGGGTTAGGGTTGGAGTTAGGGTTAGGGTGGGAGTTAGGGTTATGGTTAGGGTTGGAGTTAGGGTTAGGGTTGGAGTTGGGGTTAGGGTTAGCATTAGCATCAAGGTTAGCATTAGCATTCGGGTTAGCATTAGCATTCGGGTTAGCATTAGCATTCGGGTTAGCATTAGCATTCGGGTTAGAATTAGCATTAGGGTAGGAGTTAGGGTTAGCATTAGCATCAAGGTTAGCATTAGCATTCGGGTTAGCATTAGCATTCGGGTTAGTATTAGGGTAGGAGTTAGGGTTACGGTTAGCATTAGCATCAAGGTTAGCATTAGCATCAGGGTTAGCATTAGTATTAGGGTTAGCATTAGCATTAGGGTTGGAGTTAGGGTTAAGGTTTGGGTTAGGGTAAATCAATGGACAGTGTGGAGGGACTCGCCTCCTGAAGGAGTCAGTAAAGGCCACCTCAGGAGCCTTTTCTGGGCCCCCCAGTCAGGCTGGAGAACCTTCAAACAGCCCAAAATGAGCAAGATCTTTGCTGCCATCTCACCCTGCTGCACCTCAGTGCTCCACCTGAGCTGAGGGGCAGCTGGGAGAAGGTTCCCTGAGCCTCCCTGCTGAAGTAAACAGGAGGGTTAGGGTTAGGGTTGGAGTTAGGGTTAAGGTTAGGGTTGGAGTTAGGGTTAAGGTTAGGTTTGGAGTTAGGGTTAGGGTTAGCATTAGGGTTAGGGTTGGAGTTAGGGTTGGAGTTAGGTTTAGGGTTAGGGTTGGAGTTAGGGTTGGAGTTAGGGTTAGGGTG
>JAPVLW010000008.1:2500-10000 GCA_027382335.1 Takifugu ocellatus | reverse complement strand
GTTAGGGTTAGGGTTAGGGTTAGGGTTAGGGTTAGGGTTAGGGTTAGGGTTAGGGTTAGGGTTAGGGTTAGGGTTAGGGTTAGGGTTAGGGTTAGGGTTAGGGTTAGGGTTAGGGTTAGGGTTAGGGTTAGGGTTAGGGTTAGGGTTAGGGTTAGGGTTAGGGTTAGGGTTAGGGTTAGGGTTAGGGTTAGGGTTAGGGTTAGGGTTAGGGTTAGGGTTAGGGTTAGGGTTAGGGTTAGGGTTAGGGTTAGGGTTAGGGTTAGGGTTAGGGTTAGGGTTAGGGTTAGGGTTAGGGTTAGGGTTAGGGTTAGGGTTAGGGTTAGGGTTAGGGTTAGGGTTAGGGTTAGGGTTAGGGTTAGGGTTAGGGTTAGGGTTAGGGTTAGGGTTAGGGTTAGGGTTAGGGTTAGGGTTAGGGTTAGGGTTAGGGTTAGGGTTAGGGTTAGGGTTAGGGTTAGGGTTAGGGTTAGGGTTAGGGTTAGGGTTAGGGTTAGGGTTAGGGTTAGGGTTAGGGTTAGGGTTAGGGTTAGGGTTAGGGTTAGGGTTAGGGTTAGGGTTAGGGTTAGGGTTAGGGTTAGGGTTAGGGTTAGGGTTAGGGTTAGGGTTAGGGTTAGGGTTAGGGTTAGGGTTAGGGTTAGGGTTAGGGTTAGGGTTAGGGTTAGGGTTAGGGTTAGGGTTAGGGTTAGGGTTAGGGTTAGGGTTAGGGTTAGGGTTAGGGTTAGGGTTAGGGTTAGGGTTAGGGTTAGGGTTAGGGTTAGGGTTAGGGTTAGGGTTAGGGTTAGGGTTAGGGTTAGGGTTAGGGTTAGGGTTAGGGTTAGGGTTAGGGTTAGGGTTAGGGTTAGGGTTAGGGTTAGGGTTAGGGTTAGGGTTAGGGTTAGGGTTAGGGTTAGGGTTAGGGTTAGGGTTAGGGTTAGGGTTAGGGTTAGGGTTAGGGTTAGGGTTAGGGTTAGGGTTAGGGTTAGGGTTAGGGTTAGGGTTAGGGTTAGGGTTAGGGTTAGGGTTAGGGTTAGGGTTAGGGTTAGGGTTAGGGTTAGGGTTAGGGTTAGGGTTAGGGTTAGGGTTAGGGTTAGGGTTAGGGTTAGGGTTAGGGTTAGGGTTAGGGTTAGGGTTAGGGTTAGGGTTAGGGTTAGGGTTAGGGTTAGGGTTAGGGTTAGGGTTAGGGTTAGGGTTAGGGTTAGGGTTAGGGTTAGGGTTAGGGTTAGGGTTAGGGTTAGGGTTAGGGTTAGGGTTAGGGTTAGGGTTAGGGTTAGGGTTAGGGTTAGGGTTAGGGTTAGGGTTAGGGTTAGGGTTAGGGTTAGGGTTAGGGTTAGGGTTAGGGTTAGGGTTAGGGTTAGGGTTAGGGTTAGGGTTAGGGTTAGGGTTAGGGTTAGGGTTAGGGTTAGGGTTAGGGTTAGGGTTAGGGTTAGGGTTAGGGTTAGGGTTAGGGTTAGGGTTAGGGTTAGGGTTAGGGTTAGGGTTAGGGTTAGGGTTAGGGTTAGGGTTAGGGTTAGGGTTAGGGTTAGGGTTAGGGTTAGGGTTAGGGTTAGGGTTAGGGTTAGGGTTAGGGTTAGGGTTAGGGTTAGGGTTAGGGTTAGGGTTAGGGTTAGGGTTAGGGTTAGGGTTAGGGTTAGGGTTAGGGTTAGGGTTAGGGTTAGGGTTAGGGTTAGGGTTAGGGTTAGGGTTAGGGTTAGGGTTAGGGTTAGGGTTAGGGTTAGGGTTAGGGTTAGGGTTAGGGTTAGGGTTAGGGTTAGGGTTAGGGTTAGGGTTAGGGTTAGGGTTAGGGTTAGGGTTAGGGTTAGGGTTAGGGTTAGGGTTAGGGTTAGGGTTAGGGTTAGGGTTAGGGTTAGGGTTAGGGTTAGGGTTAGGGTTAGGGTTAGGGTTAGGGTTAGGGTTAGGGTTAGGGTTAGGGTTAGGGTTAGGGTTAGGGTTAGGGTTAGGGTTAGGGTTAGGGTTAGGGTTAGGGTTAGGGTTAGGGTTAGGGTTAGGGTTAGGGTTAGGGTTAGGGTTAGGGTTAGGGTTAGGGTTAGGGTTAGGGTTAGGGTTAGGGTTAGGGTTAGGGTTAGGGTTAGGGTTAGGGTTAGGGTTAGGGTTAGGGTTAGGGTTAGGGTTAGGGTTAGGGTTAGGGTTAGGGTTAGGGTTAGGGTTAGGGTTAGGGTTAGGGTTAGGGTTAGGGTTAGGGTTAGGGTTAGGGTTAGGGTTAGGGTTAGGGTTAGGGTTAGGGTTAGGGTTAGGGTTAGGGTTAGGGTTAGGGTTAGGGTTAGGGTTAGGGTTAGGGTTAGGGTTAGGGTTAGGGTTAGGGTTAGGGTTAGGGTTAGGGTTAGGGTTAGGGTTAGGGTTAGGGTTAGGGTTAGGGTTAGGGTTAGGGTTAGGGTTAGGGTTAGGGTTAGGGTTAGGGTTAGGGTTAGGGTTAGGGTTAGGGTTAGGGTTAGGGTTAGGGTTAGGGTTAGGGTTAGGGTTAGGGTTAGGGTTAGGGTTAGGGTTAGGGTTAGGGTTAGGGTTAGGGTTAGGGTTAGGGTTAGGGTTAGGGTTAGGGTTAGGGTTAGGGTTAGGGTTAGGGTTAGGGTTAGGGTTAGGGTTAGGGTTAGGGTTAGGGTTAGGGTTAGGGTTAGGGTTAGGGTTAGGGTTAGGGTTAGGGTTAGGGTTAGGGTTAGGGTTAGGGTTAGGGTTAGGGTTAGGGTTAGGGTTAGGGTTAGGGTTAGGGTTAGGGTTAGGGTTAGGGTTAGGGTTAGGGTTAGGGTTAGGGTTAGGGTTAGGGTTAGGGTTAGGGTTAGGGTTAGGGTTAGGGTTAGGGTTAGGGTTAGGGTTAGGGTTAGGGTTAGGGTTAGGGTTAGGGTTAGGGTTAGGGTTAGGGTTAGGGTTAGGGTTAGGGTTAGGGTTAGGGTTAGGGTTAGGGTTAGGGTTAGGGTTAGGGTTAGGGTTAGGGTTAGGGTTAGGGTTAGGGTTAGGGTTAGGGTTAGGGTTAGGGTTAGGGTTAGGGTTAGGGTTAGGGTTAGGGTTAGGGTTAGGGTTAGGGTTAGGGTTAGGGTTAGGGTTAGGGTTAGGGTTAGGGTTAGGGTTAGGGTTAGGGTTAGGGTTAGGGTTAGGGTTAGGGTTAGGGTTAGGGTTAGGGTTAGGGTTAGGGTTAGGGTTAGGGTTAGGGTTAGGGTTAGGGTTAGGGTTAGGGTTAGGGTTAGGGTTAGGGTTAGGGTTAGGGTTAGGGTTAGGGTTAGGGTTAGGGTTAGGGTTAGGGTTAGGGTTAGGGTTAGGGTTAGGGTTAGGGTTAGGGTTAGGGTTAGGGTTAGGGTTAGGGTTAGGGTTAGGGTTAGGGTTAGGGTTAGGGTTAGGGTTAGGGTTAGGGTTAGGGTTAGGGTTAGGGTTAGGGTTAGGGTTAGGGTTAGGGTTAGGGTTAGGGTTAGGGTTAGGGTTAGGGTTAGGGTTAGGGTTAGGGTTAGGGTTAGGGTTAGGGTTAGGGTTAGGGTTAGGGTTAGGGTTAGGGTTAGGGTTAGGGTTAGGGTTAGGGTTAGGGTTAGGGTTAGGGTTAGGGTTAGGGTTAGGGTTAGGGTTAGGGTTAGGGTTAGGGTTAGGGTTAGGGTTAGGGTTAGGGTTAGGGTTAGGGTTAGGGTTAGGGTTAGGGTTAGGGTTAGGGTTAGGGTTAGGGTTAGGGTTAGGGTTAGGGTTAGGGTTAGGGTTAGGGTTAGGGTTAGGGTTAGGGTTAGGGTTAGGGTTAGGGTTAGGGTTAGGGTTAGGGTTAGGGTTAGGGTTAGGGTTAGGGTTAGGGTTAGGGTTAGGGTTAGGGTTAGGGTTAGGGTTAGGGTTAGGGTTAGGGTTAGGGTTAGGGTTAGGGTTAGGGTTAGGGTTAGGGTTAGGGTTAGGGTTAGGGTTAGGGTTAGGGTTAGGGTTAGGGTTAGGGTTAGGGTTAGGGTTAGGGTTAGGGTTAGGGTTAGGGTTAGGGTTAGGGTTAGGGTTAGGGTTAGGGTTAGGGTTAGGGTTAGGGTTAGGGTTAGGGTTAGGGTTAGGGTTAGGGTTAGGGTTAGGGTTAGGGTTAGGGTTAGGGTTAGGGTTAGGGTTAGGGTTAGGGTTAGGGTTAGGGTTAGGGTTAGGGTTAGGGTTAGGGTTAGGGTTAGGGTTAGGGTTAGGGTTAGGGTTAGGGTTAGGGTTAGGGTTAGGGTTAGGGTTAGGGTTAGGGTTAGGGTTAGGGTTAGGGTTAGGGTTAGGGTTAGGGTTAGGGTTAGGGTTAGGGTTAGGGTTAGGGTTAGGGTTAGGGTTAGGGTTAGGGTTAGGGTTAGGGTTAGGGTTAGGGTTAGGGTTAGGGTTAGGGTTAGGGTTAGGGTTAGGGTTAGGGTTAGGGTTAGGGTTAGGGTTAGGGTTAGGGTTAGGGTTAGGGTTAGGGTTAGGGTTAGGGTTAGGGTTAGGGTTAGGGTTAGGGTTAGGGTTAGGGTTAGGGTTAGGGTTAGGGTTAGGGTTAGGGTTAGGGTTAGGGTTAGGGTTAGGGTTAGGGTTAGGGTTAGGGTTAGGGTTAGGGTTAGGGTTAGGGTTAGGGTTAGGGTTAGGGTTAGGGTTAGGGTTAGGGTTAGGGTTAGGGTTAGGGTTAGGGTTAGGGTTAGGGTTAGGGTTAGGGTTAGGGTTAGGGTTAGGGTTAGGGTTAGGGTTAGGGTTAGGGTTAGGGTTAGGGTTAGGGTTAGGGTTAGGGTTAGGGTTAGGGTTAGGGTTAGGGTTAGGGTTAGGGTTAGGGTTAGGGTTAGGGTTAGGGTTAGGGTTAGGGTTAGGGTTAGGGTTAGGGTTAGGGTTAGGGTTAGGGTTAGGGTTAGGGTTAGGGTTAGGGTTAGGGTTAGGGTTAGGGTTAGGGTTAGGGTTAGGGTTAGGGTTAGGGTTAGGGTTAGGGTTAGGGTTAGGGTTAGGGTTAGGGTTAGGGTTAGGGTTAGGGTTAGGGTTAGGGTTAGGGTTAGGGTTAGGGTTAGGGTTAGGGTTAGGGTTAGGGTTAGGGTTAGGGTTAGGGTTAGGGTTAGGGTTAGGGTTAGGGTTAGGGTTAGGGTTAGGGTTAGGGTTAGGGTTAGGGTTAGGGTTAGGGTTAGGGTTAGGGTTAGGGTTAGGGTTAGGGTTAGGGTTAGGGTTAGGGTTAGGGTTAGGGTTAGGGTTAGGGTTAGGGTTAGGGTTAGGGTTAGGGTTAGGGTTAGGGTTAGGGTTAGGGTTAGGGTTAGGGTTAGGGTTAGGGTTAGGGTTAGGGTTAGGGTTAGGGTTAGGGTTAGGGTTAGGGTTAGGGTTAGGGTTAGGGTTAGGGTTAGGGTTAGGGTTAGGGTTAGGGTTAGGGTTAGGGTTAGGGTTAGGGTTAGGGTTAGGGTTAGGGTTAGGGTTAGGGTTAGGGTTAGGGTTAGGGTTAGGGTTAGGGTTAGGGTTAGGGTTAGGGTTAGGGTTAGGGTTAGGGTTAGGGTTAGGGTTAGGGTTAGGGTTAGGGTTAGGGTTAGGGTTAGGGTTAGGGTTAGGGTTAGGGTTAGGGTTAGGGTTAGGGTTAGGGTTAGGGTTAGGGTTAGGGTTAGGGTTAGGGTTAGGGTTAGGGTTAGGGTTAGGGTTAGGGTTAGGGTTAGGGTTAGGGTTAGGGTTAGGGTTAGGGTTAGGGTTAGGGTTAGGGTTAGGGTTAGGGTTAGGGTTAGGGTTAGGGTTAGGGTTAGGGTTAGGGTTAGGGTTAGGGTTAGGGTTAGGGTTAGGGTTAGGGTTAGGGTTAGGGTTAGGGTTAGGGTTAGGGTTAGGGTTAGGGTTAGGGTTAGGGTTAGGGTTAGGGTTAGGGTTAGGGTTAGGGTTAGGGTTAGGGTTAGGGTTAGGGTTAGGGTTAGGGTTAGGGTTAGGGTTAGGGTTAGGGTTAGGGTTAGGGTTAGGGTTAGGGTTAGGGTTAGGGTTAGGGTTAGGGTTAGGGTTAGGGTTAGGGTTAGGGTTAGGGTTAGGGTTAGGGTTAGGGTTAGGGTTAGGGTTAGGGTTAGGGTTAGGGTTAGGGTTAGGGTTAGGGTTAGGGTTAGGGTTAGGGTTAGGGTTAGGGTTAGGGTTAGGGTTAGGGTTAGGGTTAGGGTTAGGGTTAGGGTTAGGGTTAGGGTTAGGGTTAGGGTTAGGGTTAGGGTTAGGGTTAGGGTTAGGGTTAGGGTTAGGGTTAGGGTTAGGGTTAGGGTTAGGGTTAGGGTTAGGGTTAGGGTTAGGGTTAGGGTTAGGGTTAGGGTTAGGGTTAGGGTTAGGGTTAGGGTTAGGGTTAGGGTTAGGGTTAGGGTTAGGGTTAGGGTTAGGGTTAGGGTTAGGGTTAGGGTTAGGGTTAGGGTTAGGGTTAGGGTTAGGGTTAGGGTTAGGGTTAGGGTTAGGGTTAGGGTTAGGGTTAGGGTTAGGGTTAGGGTTAGGGTTAGGGTTAGGGTTAGGGTTAGGGTTAGGGTTAGGGTTAGGGTTAGGGTTAGGGTTAGGGTTAGGGTTAGGGTTAGGGTTAGGGTTAGGGTTAGGGTTAGGGTTAGGGTTAGGGTTAGGGTTAGGGTTAGGGTTAGGGTTAGGGTTAGGGTTAGGGTTAGGGTTAGGGTTAGGGTTAGGGTTAGGGTTAGGGTTAGGGTTAGGGTTAGGGTTAGGGTTAGGGTTAGGGTTAGGGTTAGGGTTAGGGTTAGGGTTAGGGTTAGGGTTAGGGTTAGGGTTAGGGTTAGGGTTAGGGTTAGGGTTAGGGTTAGGGTTAGGGTTAGGGTTAGGGTTAGGGTTAGGGTTAGGGTTAGGGTTAGGGTTAGGGTTAGGGTTAGGGTTAGGGTTAGGGTTAGGGTTAGGGTTAGGGTTAGGGTTAGGGTTAGGGTTAGGGTTAGGGTTAGGGTTAGGGTTAGGGTTAGGGTTAGGGTTAGGGTTAGGGTTAGGGTTAGGGTTAGGGTTAGGGTTAGGGTTAGGGTTAGGGTTAGGGTTAGGGTTAGGGTTAGGGTTAGGGTTAGGGTTAGGGTTAGGGTTAGGGTTAGGGTTAGGGTTAGGGTTAGGGTTAGGGTTAGGGTTAGGGTTAGGGTTAGGGTTAGGGTTAGGGTTAGGGTTAGGGTTAGGGTTAGGGTTAGGGTTAGGGTTAGGGTTAGGGTTAGGGTTAGGGTTAGGGTTAGGGTTAGGGTTAGGGTTAGGGTTAGGGTTAGGGTTAGGGTTAGGGTTAGGGTTAGGGTTAGGGTTAGGGTTAGGGTTAGGGTTAGGGTTAGGGTTAGGGTTAGGGTTAGGGTTAGGGTTAGGGTTAGGGTTAGGGTTAGGGTTAGGGTTAGGGTTAGGGTTAGGGTTAGGGTTAGGGTTAGGGTTAGGGTTAGGGTTAGGGTTAGGGTTAGGGTTAGGGTTAGGGTTAGGGTTAGGGTTAGGGTTAGGGTTAGGGTTAGGGTTAGGGTTAGGGTTAGGGTTAGGGTTAGGGTTAGGGTTAGGGTTAGGGTTAGGGTTAGGGTTAGGGTTAGGGTTAGGGTTAGGGTTAGGGTTAGGGTTAGGGTTAGGGTTAGGGTTAGGGTTAGGGTTAGGGTTAGGGTTAGGGTTAGGGTTAGGGTTAGGGTTAGGGTTAGGGTTAGGGTTAGGGTTAGGGTTAGG
>JAPVLW010000007.1:9437500-9536624 GCA_027382335.1 Takifugu ocellatus | reverse complement strand
GAGTCCTTTCCAAGTTTACCAGTTATTATGTTGATTAAAAGTATGAAAATTAATTAAAAAGTCGGAAAATGATCTCACAGCAGATGATCAGTGAAGACATCAAAAATGATCAGAGTTCTCCCCTCTCTCGCCCCTCTCCTCCCCTCTCTCCCTCCCTCTCTCTCCCCCCTCTCTCCCCTTTCTCTCCCCCCCTCTCTCCCCCTCCCTCTCTCTCCCCTCTCTCTCACCCCTCTCTCCCCCCTCTCTCCCCTCTCTCCCCCCTCTCTCTCCCCCCTCTCCCCCTCCCTCTCTCTCTCCCTCCTCTCCCTCTCCCCCTCTCTCTCCCCCCTCCCCTCCCTCTCTCTCTCGCTCTCCCCTCTCTCTCCCCCCCTCTCCCCCTCTCTCTCCCTCTCTATCCCCTCCTCTCTCTCTCCTCTCCCCTTTCTCTCCCTCCCCCCCTCTCTCCCCTCTCCCTCTCTCTCCCTCTCTCTCACCCCTCTCTCCCCTCTCTCCCCTCTCTCCCCCCTCTCTCTCTCCCCTCTCCCCCTCCCTCTCTCTCTCCTCTCCCTCCCCCCTCTCTCCCCCCTCTCCCCTCTCCTCTCACCTCTCTTTCTCCCCCTCTCTCCCCCCCTCTCTCCCCTCTCTCTCCTCTCTCTCCCCCCTCTCCCCTCTCTCGCCCTCTCTCTCTCCCCCTCTCTATCCCCCCTCTCTCCCCCTCTCTCTCCCCCTCTCCCCTCTCCCCTCTCCCCCTCTCTCTCTCTCTCCCCCTCTCTCTCCCTCTCCTCTCCCCCTCTCCCTCTCTCTCTCCTCTCTCTCTCTCCTCTCCCCTTTCTCTCCCCCCTCTCTCCCCCTCCCTCTCGAGAGTGGGAGGGGGAGTGTCTTCCATGTTTTTACCGGGTGCAGTCGGCTGGTGGGTCTTTTTAGGGTTTTAACTGATGTTTTTAGGCTTTTTAATGTCGTGTTCACCACTGCTGTTTTTATTTGTGGTACAAGACACAAGAGGGCAGAAAAGGGGAAATGCCAGATTTTAAATTTCTTAATAAGTGAGGCTAAACTTGCCATCTATTTGACCAGGAGGGACAGGATTGAAAATGGAGCGGCACGTGACGCGGTGGCTTTGTGAAGCAGAACGTGAGGGTGAATCTGGAGTTCTGCTTCTACAAAGCCACTGAACCTGGAAGCCTTTAAACAGCAGTGGGGACATGAGGAGGTTTTAGTGAAGGTAACAGAGCAGGGGGAGATGGAGGCTTGCAGCACGGCTGCTCTGAGGGACAGGTGAGGGTTTGAGCTGCTTTGTGAACAGAGCACTGTAAATAAAGTACACTTAAAAGTCAAAGTCTCTCTCTCTCTCTGTCTCTGTCTCACTCTCTCTCTCTCTCTCTCACTCTCTGTCTCTCTCTGTCTCTCTCTCTCTCTGTCTCTCTCTCTCGCTCTCTCGCTCTCTCTCTCTCTCTCTCTCTCTCTCTCGCTCTCTCTCTCTCTCTCTGTATCTCTCTCTCTCTCTCTCTCTCTCTCTCTCTCTCTCTCTCTCTCTCTCTCTGTCTCTCTCTCTCTCTGTCTCTGTCTCTCTCTCTCTCTCTCTCTCTCTCTCTCTGTCTCTCTCTCTCTCTCTCTCTCTCTCTCTCTGTCTTCAACACACAACATTCTGTCTCTTCTCGGCTCTCGCCACACTTTGGAGGAGTCCTTAATGGCAACGCAACACTGAATATCTGTCTCCATCCCTCTCTCTCACACACACCTCACACACACACGTACACACATGCGCGCACACACACACAGTTTACACACATAAGTGCATGAAATTTATGAAATGATGGATTTTCCCTTCTTTACATTTAAAGATGTGCGACAAAATAACGGAATGGTGCGCGTTATTTTCTCCCATTCCTCCTCATTCCCGCTGGTCACCAAGCATGACGCTGGTCTGGGGCTGCCAGAGCGCATCCTCCAGCAGCAGTAATGGCTGCCAGCCTCTCCTCACAGCTCATCTGCTCCCAGTCTCTGCAGGGTAACAGCAGGGGCCCAGAAAAGTGTAAAGAGTTTTTTATTAGCAACAGCAAATAGAGGGAAAAACAATGAATTTACCTACACCCCCTGGACACCCCCCCCCCCCCCAACACCCCAAAACAAGTTGACACGCAGCTCTGGAGCAGAATTTGCTGATTTCTTTTGTCAGAATGTCAGAAAGTAGTGAGACTTTGCTTTCATAAACGCTGACGTGATGTCAGCTAAATATGCTACACGACCCCGTGGAATATTTAAAGCAACAAAACGGTTTCTTCCCCAAAGAATACTCCAAAATGTACCTTTAGATTGGATCTGAGCTACGTTTCTTTGGTAAAACCCACATGGCAGGAGCAGCTCAGTTTCGAGGTAGCTGTGAGCCGGAGCTGGGATGCGAGGCCTGTTGTGGGCATCAACATCCTGGAGAAATCCGTAACAGGAGCGAGAATTTCTGAAGCATGGAAATGAAATCCTTCATGTATAAAACAGGCCCCACGACCGTCAGCCCGAGCCAAACCATTGATCATCGGCGAGGTCGCCCCTCCCTGCAGACGGAGGCTCAGCTTGGCCGTGTCTTCAAAGGGTGTTGGTAGTGGTGAAACAGGAAAATAAGAGGAAATGAGAAATTCTAAACAGGGAATCACCAAGCGCAAGATCAAAAAGGCACCCGTGATAGTTCAGGTTCCTTCTTCCTTTTGAGCCAGAACTTGTTTTTTTCACTGGTTTTATTCCTTTATTGTTGAAGAATAAACATCATATTTTGTTGTTTGATTGAAACATTCAGGGCATTCAAAAATAATACTTTTTTTTTTCAAAATTCAATTTTATTCAAACTTCACTTTATTTCTAAAGCAGAGATGTTAATCAGATTGTTCCCGAACAATTAAATTTCTTTGATTTCATGGTTAATCTCGAATTGTTTGCTAAGGGCACCTGCTGCCTTTTACTCCGTGTTGGAAACATCTGTCCAGCACCATCTCTGCATGGTCAGCGAGTGGCGCGTGAATCATTCCCTCATTAATGACTTTCATGCCGTCTACTTCCTCCGAGTGGGTGTGGGACTCTTCACCCCTCTGCCAGGTGCAGCCTTGGGTGGGGCGGGGCTGGCGGCGGCGGCGGCGGCGGGAGCAGGCTGCCCCTTTGACTCAGGGATTTCGATGGGGAGTTTAGGAGGGATGATTGTTTTAGCGGTCAAGGTTGGTTTGGCCTCGGGGATCTTCTCCCCTTGACGATACACACTGACCTGGGGGAAGAGATAAGAAAGGTGGTATTGACGTAAGTACCCGTTTCTTCTCATTATATGTTGAAAAGATGCTTTTTCATTGTAAGTCAGGTCAGATTTGTGTATGAAAGCGCTAACAGGGCTGTCTGGCGGTCGGGCCTCAGCCGGTGCTGCATGTGTTGGCACCACAAACACTGCTGACGAAATCCTGTCCTTTACATTGCAGGGAGACACTCACCACAATATCCACAGACTCTCCTCCATATTTGTTCTGGACGATCATGGTGTATCTGCCAGAATCCTCCAAAGAAACGCCTTTGATGGTCAGGCTGGCGAACCGTCCCTGGTCCAGAGACACCACGTACTGGGACATGAAAGGTCAGACGAGTCAGAGCACTGCACCATGGTTTAACCTTCAACACTCCTCCATACTTGTTGTTTACGCCCCCTTTTGATGCAATTCAGGACCCACTTTTCTTTCTTGTTGCATTGATCTCTGCTGGTCACATGACTCCCCATGCACTCGGCTGGTGTGTGAAGCCTTCTAATTAAAACTAATACTCTTCTGACATCCTTCAAACATTTGTATTTGTATTCTGTGAGCGGTGCCACCGGCCAGACACAGTTTTAATGTCCCTCTCTCCTGTCCCCCGCTCCTTTGAAACGTCTGGACATTTTCACAGAGTGCCACTCGTGGCTGGATAATTACATTGCTGTTAACAATGTCTGACGCAACTTTTGCTTAGAAAATCAAAGAATCGCATTGAACAAAAGAAATAAATAAACAACACACATAAGAGGATGTCTGAGAGCAATTTAGGCTCTGATGAACCTACGGTATTTGTTGTGCTCTGTTTATTGGTGCTTTTAATGAGGGAGCTTCTAATGACGATTTTAATGAAGTAGCTGACGAGCAGTATCTAGCCACACCCACATTATCAAATAATGAGCCATCAGCCCTGCAGAGGTATCCCTGGAACACCTGGAACACCTGGAACACCTGCACCACCGAAAAACTCCTCCTTCCTGTTATTATTAGCAGCAGTATCAGTAGTAGCTCTGGTAGTAGAAGTATGGGTGGTAGTAGAAGTAGGGGTGGTAGTAGAAGTAGGGGTGGTAGTAGAAGTAGGGGTGGTAGTAGAAGTATGGGTGGTAGTAGAAGTAGGGGTGGTAGTAGAAGTAGTGTGGTAGTAGAAGTAGTGTGGTAGTAGAAGTATGGGTGGTAGTAGAAGTAGTGTGGTAGTAGAAGTATGGGTGGTAGTAGAAGTAGGGGTGGTAGTAGAAGTAGTGTGGTAGTAGAAGTAGTGTGGTAGTAGAAGTATGGGTGGTAGTAGAAGTAGTGTGGTAGTAGAAGTAGGGGTGGTAGTGGAAGTAGTGTGGTAGTAGAAGTAGGGGTGGTAGTAGAAGTAGGGGTGGTAGTAGAAGTAGTGTGGTAGTAGAAGTAGGGGTGGTAGTAGAAGTAGTGTGGTAGTAGAAGTATGGGTGGTAGTAGAAGTAGTGTGGTAGTAGAAGTAGGGGTGGTAGTAGAAGTATGGGTGGTAGTAGAAGTAGGGGTGGTAGTAGAAGTAGTGTGGTAGTAGAAGTATGGGTGGTAGTAGAAGTAGTGTGGTAGTAGAAGTAGGGGTGGTAGTAGAAGTAGGGGTGGTAGTAGAAGTAGGGGTGGTAGTAGAAGTAGGGGTGGTAGTAGAAGTAGTGTGGTAGTAGAAGTAGGGGTGGTAGTAGAAGTAGTGTGGTAGTAGAAGTATGGGTGGTAGTAGAAGTAGTGTGGTAGTAGAAGTAGGGGTGGTAGTGGAAGTAGTGTGGTAGTAGAAGTAGGGGTGGTAGTAGAAGTAGGGGTGGTAGTAGAAGTATGGGTGGTAGTAGAAGTAGGGGTGGTAGTAGAAGTAGTGTGGTAGTAGAAGTAGGGGTGGTAGTAGAAGTAGTGTGGTAGTAGAAGTAGTGTGGTAGTAGAAGTAGGGGTGGTAGTAGAAGTAGTGTGGTAGTAGAAGTAGGGGTGGTAGTGGAAGTAGTGTGGTAGTAGAAGTAGGGGTGGTAGTAGAAGTAGTGTGGTAGTAGAAGTAGGGGTGGTAGTAGAAGTAGTGTGGTAGTAGAAGTAGTGTGGTAGTAGAAGTAGGGGTGGTAGTAGAAGTAGTGTGGTAGTAGAAGTAGGGGTGGTAGTGGAAGTAGTGTGGTAGTAGAAGTAGGGGTGGTAGTAGAAGTAGGGGTGGTAGTAGAAGTAGGGGTGGTAGAAGAAGTAGGGGTGGTAGTAGAAGTAGGGGTGGTAGTAGAAGTAGGGGTGGTAGTAGAAGTAGTGTGGTAGTAGAAGTAGGGGTGGTAGTAGAAGTAGTAGTGGTAGTGGTAGTAGTAGTGGTAGTAGTAGTGGTGGTAGTAGTAGCAGTAGTGGTGGTAGTGGTAGTAGTAGTGGTAGTAGTGGTGGTAGTAGTAGTGGTGGTAGTAGTAGCAGTAGTGGTGGTAGTGGTAGTAGTAGTGGTAGTAGTAGTGGTACTAGTAGGGGTGGTAGTAGGGGTGGTAGTAGTAGTGGTAGCAGTAGTAGTAGCAGTAGTGGTAGTGGTAGTAGTGGTGGTAGTAGTAGCAGTAGTGGTGGTAGTGGTAGTAGTAGTGGTGGTAGTGGTAGTAGTAGTGGTGGTAGTGGTAGTAGTAGTGGTGGTAGTAGCAGTAGTGGTGGTAGTGGTAGTAGTAGTGGTGGTAGTGGTAGTAGTAGTGGTGGTAGTAGCAGTAGTGGTGGTAGTGGTAGTAGTAGTGGTGGTAGTGGTAGTAGTAGTGGTGGTAGTAGCAGTAGTGGTGGTAGTGGTAGTAGTAGTGGTAGCAGTAGTAGTGGTAGCAGTAGCAGTAGTGGTGGTAGTGGTAGTAGTAGTGGTAGTAGTAGTGGTGGTAGTAGTAGTGGTCGTATCTCTGTGTATTGTGTGCTGTCTTGGCCTTTTCTGCCGTTCCCTTCACACCGTCCTGCATCTTCTGACTCAAGTCCAATAGAAATTTGCGCTTCAAAATCCTTTTCCAGATTGTTCGACTTTCTATAAACCAACTGGGTTTGGAACAGTCAGTTAAGCGTAGACGAGCATCCATTATTGGTGCGCTGGAAATGGGGATTGATTTATTGAAGAGCCTAACATGAAAACACGCTAGCACGGCTCTAGATTTGGACCAGTCACAGCTGGGAGCCATTGAAGGTGCTTTTGGACTACGTTTCCTCAGCCTAACTTAGTTGCTTGACCACGTTAGGCAGTTCTAACAGTATGGCTGCAGTATTCTCTGGATCTGAACGGTGTATTTCTGTTCATTTTGGTTTAATATCGCAGACACACTCCCAAGGTTTGGGAAACCCCTCAAAGGACCTGGGCTGTTGTTTTCTACAGATTAGTAGCAGGTGAAGTTGCGCTAAAGAGGAGGGCGCATTTCCACCTGGACCAGCGGTTTTCTGAGTTCTTCAAAGCCTTCGGGAGCCACAGGAGGCAGATGCTGCAGGAAGAACTCGCACCGACTGGAGACACTAGTTGGCAAATAGGTCAGTGAGTTACGACAGGTAATCTTCTTACTGTACACATGTAGGAGTTGGGGGATCCATCTGATCTCATGCCACGATGACGATCCCTTCGTTGAGCACTGTCACCTCTCAACAAGAAAAGGGTTTGTGTTCTGAGTTTTAATACCCTGAGGGTCAGGGGTATGTCTGTGAGGGGCTGCCAGGTTCTCCCAATGTCTGTGTGGGTTCTTCCCAAGTACTCCAGCTTCCAGTCCCAACACAGGCATTTGGCAGAAGCGTAAGATGGCTACTCTGAATTGTCCTTAGGTGGGAAGGAGTAAGGAAGTGTAAATGGTTGTATGTCATCCTTGTGATTAGCGAGTGATGCAAAATTGTGTTGTTGATGTTCCTGACATAGTTTGAAGGAAAGAAGATATTCTCTCTCCACTGGCCTGTTTAGGCTGCAGCCTCAAGTGGAGTCCACACAATAATCGATGTCTCGATTTTTCCCCTTCAAGACCAAGTACAGTAAACACCCAATTATAAACGGCCCCAAAATAGTCCCAAGACCACCATCTTTCCCTCCTCTTATATGTCCCTCCATGCTGTGTGTTGGGGTTTCCAGTTGTTTCTGGGTTTCTTGTTCTTCCTTTCTGTAGGATCACAGGTGATCGTGGGGACGATGTCAAATTTGATGCAGTGGGACAGAGACTTGATGTGTGTGATGAGCTGTGTTGAGATTACCGTTGCACGCCACACACACTTCCATCAAAACCGTTCAATGCCTGACATTCTAGATTCACGTGTGGGGTCTCTAACAAATAAAAAATCCCTTCCATTTTAGAAAACCCTTATGTGTGTACCTCACCTTCGAAACCAACAGTAGCTCAATAAGCGGCTTCTTATGTCCTGTGCTAGTAGGACTGCTGTCATCTCCATTATGTTCAACAGAAGACCATGTTCTTAACACCTCAACTACACTACCCCTGGGATGTAATTGGACTAGGGGGTCAGGGTTCTGAACCAACAGGGAGAGTGTATACCTTATCATCAATTTCAACTTCTGCTCCACTTTTCAGCCAGGACACCTGAGGTTTGGGGTCTCCGCACACGGTGCATGTTAAACTCAGCGTCTACAGCAACAACAAAAATATTCTTTTCTGTTTTTTTAACCACATATGGAATATGAATGAGCTTCTACAGTCACATAAATTCGACATTGACCTTCTTTTCCATAATGGTGACCACATCAGGTAGTCCTCCCACCACCTTCCCGCGATCTAAAACACACACATTTCTTGTTTTGATACGTTAAAAAAGTAACAGTACTAAAGAGAGACAGGAGAACGGGAGGAAAGAACTCACTCTTTTCGGCATAGGCCTCGGCCCTGCAGAGAGAAGAGAAAGAAAATGTGACTGAAAGCTACGAGGAACAGATCAAGAGTTGACGGATGAAGCCTCCTCCGCCTTCACTTTCACCATCAAATAAAAAGTCAGAGTATTGCGATGCAGCACAGCCAAAGGTGTTTTCAGTACCTGGCTCTGGCTCAGAAGCCAGGGTCACAGTCTGCCACAAGGCATTTTGGGTTCCCAGCCAAACCTCATTACACTAGAGTTCGCTCAGAGACGTAAGAGTATCGTGGCGAGTGCTTTGTAATAACGGGATGGGGCTGTCCGAGGGCCGGAGGTCAGCCCCGGGACCAGATGGTTGGCAGACCTCTGCTCTCCTCTTTAGCATATTGATGCACAACCACAAGGACAGCAGGGTGTCACTTGTTTGTGTGTTTGTGAAACCTTGTCGTGTCGTTCTTTGAATGATAATTCCGTCAGCGATTTGGCCACTTCAACTCTGCGTGCACTGTTTGTTCAGAGCTTCTATTGATTTCTCCAAACCAGTTTGTGAAATATGTGAATTTTCATTTTTGCCCAAAAGCCTTTAGCTGAAGGACAAGAACAGATATAAAGGTATAAAACAGATACCTGCAACCTGACTGCTCCATTTACAATTGATATTTATGGCAAACTACAGTTCCTGGCTCTATATGAGGCAGAGAGAATGTGTGTTTGTGTTGTTAAGATGATTGCAGCCTTTGCTGATGTTTCGTGACCTTTCAGCTCTGTGGACCTCTAAAGTGTTCACAGCACGATGGTTGCCCTCCTTGCTAAACAGCAACGCATCAAAACCCCCTATTGATCCTCCAAATCCTTCGAAGATGGCGTATTGTGCTTGCATCCTGTGATCAGTGTGGAAGCTGAAGCGTGGCTCACGTGCTCTGCTTAAGCTCCTGTGGGGAGTCTTCTCCATCTCCCCCGCGAACAGGGTGCAGTTACAAACCAGGGTGACAGAAATAAGCTTGATTGCTTCATGAGTTTTTGGTGAGGCTACGCAGAGACAGCGTGGCTTCAGAAATGTAAAAGTGAAGCATTCTGGTGTTAAAAAGGACCCAGAAAACTAAGCTACAGAAGGTGAAGAAACAGTTTGTCCAGTGGGGTTCTTACTTGAGTTTCAGGAATTCAGCGTGGGCCTTCTCATAAACTGTGAAAGAAAACAGCAGAATTGACATTGTTTACAGCACTAATTATCTTTTCTTTTTTTAATAACTCAAAGTTACATATAAACACTCATCCCTGGCTTTAATATTGCTCTGAGAACAGTCGCAAAGGCTTTAATAAATGTCAGCTAACTGGCATAATGCAGTAAAAATAAAGAAAAAATGCTCCAGTGGGAGAACAATGCAGCAGAAACAGATATTTGGAGCTGTTTGGAGGCCACTTGATCCAGAGGAAGGGAGGCTCGCGAGGGTTTTTAAGGGTGTTCTTTGAGAAAGGCTGACATGTTTTCATCCACCCAGTGGAACTCACTGCAACAGACGCGGATCTGAGGGGTTTCTCAGCAAAACTTTGCCAACTTCTCACCGCCTGCGTCTGAGCCAGCAGGGACGAGCGTCTGATACTTGAAAAGGTGGGAAAGCTGCATTTTCCCACTGGTTGTCTCAGAGACCGCGTGTGAAGGTGGCGAGAGACTGAAAGTGCCGCACCTTCACCGCTGAGATCCAGTGTCCGTTTATGGGAGTTCTCCGGATCGACGATCACGATGGAGTATTTTCCCTTATCCTTCTCCGTTGGTTCAATCACCTGCAAGTAGATCAATGGATCAGGTGACCTCTTGCTGCTTAAAGTTCATTTAAAATTGGAAAACTGTCAGTTTGGGGCTTTTTGCTTAATGCAGGAAGAATGTTTGAATCGTTCAAAGGGCACTGATTGTTGTACCTCCATTGTTGCCATGGAAGGAGTTCCTCCGATCTCAATCTTGTCACTGTGGATGAGTTTAGTTTCTCTGGTGTGAAGAGAAGAAGAAAGTTCAAAATCTAACCTCAGTTTAGTTTGTTTTAGTGAATAAAGGACCGGTAATAGCGATACTTTCTTAAAATCTGTCTTTCTGTCCTCGTGATTTCTCGGGCAGAATGTTAAGTGCAGACAAACGGGGTCGAAAATGAGCAGGGTGTATTTTTGGTTGCAAAACGGGGCAATTTTACTCCAATCACCAGGATAATGAAAACACTTTCCAACAGACATCCAAGTTTTATTAAGTGCTCCATTGTTTTTTTTTACTTACTCCCAGCAAGATTAAATTGAGAGCAACACAACATCATCTCTGTGCTCAGCATTTTAAAGGCAGCTGTTAAGGAGCGATGCTTCTCTGTTGTGGTCGGCTTTGTTACCAACTTCTTCTGTCTCCTGCTGTAGTTGGGGGGTGCATTGGGAGCAGCAGTAGGAGTCATTGGTTTAAAGTTCCTACCCGTGGTACCAGGTGATGTTCATCTCGGAGGTGTAATACTTCATGTGGCATTGCAGCTGAATGCCTGTTGCTGTGCACTTAATCACCAGCTCTGCTGCACTCGCTCCTGTGGGAGGTGATGGAGGTTGTCAGGAGCACATTCAGAATTAGAGTCATGTCCATAGTATTTCATAGGAAATTCCTCTTTTTCTCTAAACGTATCCAAAGGTTTCCAGCTTTCACTTCAGCCTAAATGTGGACTCCATTTTTTTAGGATGGTAAGGTTTTTCCAATGTGGGGAGCAGAATTGTACTAATGAAGCAGAATGCTTCTGTTCAGCTTCCAGTTAAAGGCTTGAAACACCACAAGATTCAAAATATTTTCATATATTCTCGTAACTCGAAGAAGGGCTACTTTCCTAACTTGTGGCACTATGTGTGCCATCCATCCGGTCACCTGGTTTCCCATGATCACAGGCTTATTACCGTGCTCTGCTCAGCAGCCTAATGTTTTGCTGCAGAGCCGTCAGTGAGACAGTGGCAGGATGCTGCTCCGCGCTATCGCTGTGACAGCGCCGTGGAATTCTAAAGCGATTTCACCTCATGATGGCATCATGACCAAATGCTTCTGGCACGGCAACTTCTGCCGCATGTCGATAAGTGTGTCTGCCGTGTGTGTGTGTGTGTGTGTGTGTGTGTGTGTGTGTGTGTGTGTGTGTGTTTGTGCCGGCGCAGGATTAGAAATGAATGACTGGCAATGACTCTAAATCTCTTATCAATCAGCAGTAAATAGTGCCCCGCTCACTTTATGTGTCAGCCGGTTGAGTCTATATAAAATGCATCACACAATTGTCCACATTGCACACTACACAAATATTTGTAACATCCTGCTTTTTCATTGGCATATGTGTATTTTCGTGTGCAGCAGCTACCCACCGGCCAGTTGGCTGAGCTTGTTGATGGCGTCGTCAAACACTGAAAGAAAAGCAGATGAAGTGGGTCAGGAACGCGCCGACAGCAGGGAAAGCTGCAATGCTGCCCCCTGGTGGCCGCTCCAAACAGGGACGCTGAGGTGACGCGTGCGGGTGTATTTCCATCCTAACACAAGAATCTTTTTGAGACAAGCTCCCGGATCAGTAGCCTGGGATGAAGCACCCTTCAGTCACTTTACTTACTTAAGGACATTAAGACATTATCTGTCAGATGATCTTGGCCTTCAGGTGGGATTGATTAAACTTTAATTGAGAGGTGATAAGGGATGATTGGACAAGGGGCCAGATCCAAATCCTGAGCCATGTTCCATAGACTCCAAAGTACCATTTAAAGTAGAGTTGTTCCGCACAAAGTTTAAGAGGAACATATAATGGATTTTGTCCGGGTCAAATAAAGCCAGCAGGGGAGCACGCTGTTACGCTGCTGGAGGTGTCTTCAGGCAGGGAGACGGGATGGCGTTTAAATGTTTACACACACTCACACACACACACACACACACACAGGTTTACCATCTTCACATGCAGCACATGCATCTAGTTTGAGAGGGAAGAGCTTTTAAATGGCCTGGAAAACTTTAAAATGCTCATTTATTCCGGCGGTTATGCCACAAACCCCCCAGTCAGCGCCGGTGTCAGGCAGATTCCGCTTCATTTACCTTTTCCAGACACATCCAGTTGGCTCATGTCTTTTCCTCTGTCGTCACTGATGGTTGCCTTGTAAATCCCTGAGGTCTTCAGTGAAAACTAGAGGAGGAATCCAAAAATAGAGGAAATCCACCATAGTTACCAACACAGCCGGCGTGAAAAGAGTAATTTCACAGCTCTTGGGTAGAAGAAGCATCACCAGTTTGATTGGCAGTCTGCACAGCCCTGATCCCAGGTCAGGCTTGACATCAGGAATGATCTCTGCCTCTTCCTTAAACCAGTGGAACTCGGATTCTTTCTTCAGGTTAGCAACCTGCAGCAGGGAAGGCATCATTAGCACCTTCGACGGCCTCTCCTCTTCCTCATCCTCTTCATTAGTCTGGAGATATTCTGCTCCTCAGGTGGAGCAGATCCATGAGGAGGCTGGAACCACCTCAGGTCCAACTGGACCCACTTCCCTGCTTGGTCATTAATTCCAGACGCCTCTGGATTAATGACTCATTGGGAGGTGTGTGTGTGTGTGTGTGTGTGTGTGTGTGTGTGTGTGAGTGAGTGTGTGAGTGAGTGAGTGAGTGAGTGAGTGAGTGAGTGAGTGAGTGCGTGAGTGAGTGAGTGAGTGTGTGTGTGAGTGAGTGAGTGAGTGAGTGCGTGAGTGAGTGAGTGAGTGAGTGAGTGCGTGAGTGAGTGAGTGCGTGAGTGAGTGAGTGAGTGTGTGTGTGAGTGAGTGAGTGAGTGAGTGAGTGAGTGAGTGAGTGAGTGAGTGCGTGAGTGAGTGAGTGAGTGTGTGAGTGAGTGGGTGCTTGAGTGAGTGAGTGAGTGTGTGTGTGTGTGTGTGTGTGTGTGTGTGTGAGTGTGTGTGTGAGTGAGTGAGTGAGTGAGTGAGTGAGTGAGTGAGTGAGTGAGTGAGTGAGTGCTTGAGTGAGTGAGTGAGTGTGTGTGTGAGTGTGTGTGTGAGTGTGTGAGTGTGTGTGTGTGTGTGTGTGTGTGTGTGAGTGAGTGAGTGTGTGTGTGTGTGTGTGTATGTGAGTGTGTGTGCGTGTGTGTGAGTGTAATACTGGTCTCTTCTCCCAGATCCCCCTGCAGCTCAGTGTTGGTGTAACTCGTCCCCGACCTCCACGTTACCTTGCACACCAAAGTGACGGAGCAGTCGTCTTCAACCTGCAGCGACAGGAACTGGCTGAAGTGGGGACCTGTGGTGATCAGAGGGGGGACAGAAGCTCAGCAACAGGACGTCAGGACACGAGAGTCAGGACACGAGACGTCAGGACACGAGAGTCAGGACACAAGAGTCAGGACACGAGAGTCAGGACACGAGAGTCAGGACACGAGAGTCAGGACACGAGAGTCAGGACACGAGTCAGGACACGAGTCAGGACACGAGACGTCAGGACACGAGTCAGGACACGAGAGTCAGGACACGAGTCAGGACACGAGACGTCAGGACACGAGAGTCAGGACACGAGAGTCAGGACACGAGAGTCAGGACACGAGAGTCAGGACACGAGAGTCAGGACACGAGACGTCAGGACACAAGAGTCAGGACACAAGAGTCAGGACACGAGAGTCAGGACACAAGAGTCAGGACACAAGAGTCAGGACACGAGACGTCAGGACACGAGAGTCAGGACACGAGACGTCAGGACACGAGAGTCAGGACACGAGAGTCAGGACACGAGAGTCAGGACACAAGAGTCAGGACACGAGAGTCAGGACACGAGAGTCAGGACGCAAGAGTCAGGACACGAGAGTCAGGACACGAGAGTCAGGACACGAGAGTCAGGACACGAGAGTCAGGACACGAGACGTCAGGACACAAGAGTCAGGACACAAGAGTCAGGACACAAGAGTCAGGACACGAGACGTCAGGACACGAGAGTCAGGACACGAGACGTCAGGACACGAGAGTCAGGACACGAGTCAGGACACGAGAGTCAGGACACGAGAGTCAGGACACGAGACGTCAGGACACAAGAGTCAGGACACAAGAGTCAGGACACAAGAGTCAGGACACGAGACGTCAGGACACGAGAGTCAGGACACGAGACGTCAGGACACGAGAGTCAGGACACGAGAGTCAGGACACGAGAGTCAGGACACGAGAGTCAGGACAGGAGAGTCAGGACACGAGAGTCAGGACACGAGAGTCAGGACACAAGACGTCCGCGGGCGTCCGCAGGCGTCCGCGGGCGTCCGCAGGCGTCCGCAGGCGTCCGCAGGCGTCCGCAGACGTCCGCAGGCGTCCGCAGGCGTCCGCGGGCGTCCGCAGGCGTCCGCGGGCGTCCGCAGGCGTCCGCGGGCGTCCGCGGGCGTCCGCAGGCTCACCCTCCTTCACCCTGATGTACTCCCTCCTCTGGTACTCGGCCTCGGCCAGCGCTGCCTTGAAAGCTGCGTGTGCAGAGACACATAAACAGGGATTAATTAATAGATCAAAGTGCTGCTGCAGATTCTTGCAGATTAACGACTCCTTTATGTTCCAGTTGGATTTTCCTGCATAATGATCATAAAAGTCTCTTTAAACAGAGATTCCTGGCGTTCCTGGGAATTCTCACCGTCTCCAATCAGAACCAGGGAGCTCTGAGCTTTGCCTCCTCCATCCGTGACCTGGCAGGTGAATGTTCCCTGGTTCTCCTCTGTGAAATGGTCCAAGACGAAATCAATGATGCCTGTCGAGACATCGTGACCCATCTTGTTGGGCTGCGGAAAAACCCAGATGTAAATTGCGTGTGATGCACTCGAAAATGGACTTTGTGAATCCGGACGCTTCCTTCCTGGCGCTGTCTCCCAGGAATGCGGAGCTCCTACGTATAACGGGACGAGCGCCGGGCCCATGAAGCTAAGAGCAACACAGGCGGGTCTTCAGCCCTCTCACCTCGGCCCCACAAAGCTCCTTGTTGTTCGCAAAGAATTTGTAGGTGACGTTTGCTGAGATTTCTTCCGCCTGCAGCCAGAATCGGACTCTGCCTCTCTCCAGGATCTTGTAGGCCAGCTCCGACTTCAGCGGGATGACTGGGAGAGAAGGAAAGTTAGCAGTTCAGATACAGTGCTGCAGTTATTTACTCATACGAAGCAGAAGAGGAGGCGGCGACAGACAGGACGGCAGGTGATGCAAAAGCAGGAAAGACTTTTCAGGGGTGGGGAGACAAAAGAGGAGCAATCTCAAAGGTTCAAAGAGAAATCAGAACAAAGCCGAATGGGAGCGAGAAACAGGAGAATCTGTGGGGGGGAGCAGGAGTGTGAGGGAGATTACAGAAGCAGCAGGGGAAATATCTGAGGGAAGCAGATTAAAACGGACAAAGAGCGATTAGGAGGCCGCAGCGGCACCTACTCGGGTGTCTGATGTCATAGCTGAGCGCCAGCATCTTTGTCAGCTCTGAAATGAGAAGAGACAAAAGATTCATCTCCTGCAGCCACACGTGCACGTGCTGCACCTGCTCGTGCACTCTGGCCACAGAAACTCCCTGGGTTCAACAACCACCTTAAAAGTTCAGAACTCCACCAATCACAGTCGCCCAAAGAGCCTCTGATCCACTTCAAAGAGACCGAACTCAAAGCTGAAGCTTTGGTCAGTATAAACGGCGCTGAGTGACACACACACACACACACACACACACTCACCCCCACACACACACACACACACACACACACACACTCACACACCCCCACACACACACACACACACACTCACCCCCCCACACACCCACACACACCCACACACCCACCCACACACACTCACCCCCCCACACCCACACACACACCCACCCACACCCACCCACACAAACCCACACACACACTCACCCCCCACACCCACACACACACCCACCCACACAGACTCACCCACACACATTCACTCCCCCCTCCCCACACACACACCCACCCCCACCCACCCACACACACTCACCCACACACACACTCACCCCCCCACACCCACCCACACACACACACACACACACACATTCACCCCCCCCCCCACACACACACACACCCACACTCACCCCCCCCCACCCACACACACACACACACTCACCCCCCCCCCACACACACACAC
Source organism: Takifugu ocellatus (assembly GCA_027382335.1). Taxonomy (NCBI): domain Eukaryota; kingdom Metazoa; phylum Chordata; class Actinopteri; order Tetraodontiformes; family Tetraodontidae; genus Takifugu; species Takifugu ocellatus. Next base: position 9,520,500 of record JAPVLW010000007.1, on the reverse strand, counting down.
CCACACACATTCACCCCCCCCCCACACACACACACACACACACACACACCCACCCACATTCACCCCCCCCCCCCCCACACACACACACACACACACACCCACCCACACACACAGCTGGGCTGTGAATAATTGTGCCGTTCGTGCCGGGTGGGTTTGGGAACGTTACCTTCAGCAGAGATCCCGTAGCTGGAGGACGCGCCGTCAGAGTTGGTCACAGACACAGAGTACACGCCAAAGTCCTCTTTGGCGGCATTCTTAAAGATCAGCTTGGAACTGCCATGAGAAGCATGAGAAACATGAGGAGCATGAGGAGCATGAGAAGCATGAGGAGCATGAGGAGCATGAGTAGCATGAGGAGCATGAGGAGCATGAGGAGCATGAGGAGCATGAGAAACATGAGGAGCATGAGAAGCATGAGAAGCATGAGGAGCATGAGGAGCATGAGAAGCATGAGGAGCATGAGGAGCATGAGAAGCATGAGGAGCATGAGGAGCATGAGGAGCATGAGAAGCATGAGGAGCATGAGAAGCATTAGAAGCATGAGGAGCATGAGAAGCATGAGGAGCATGAGGAGCATGAGAAGCATGAGGAGCATGAGAAGCATGAGGAGCATGAGAAGCATGAGAAGCATGAGGAGCATGAGGAGCATGAGGAGCATGAGAAGCATGAGGAGCATGAGAAGCATGAGGAGCATGAGAAGCATGAGGAGCATGAGGAGCATTAGAAGCATGAGGAGCATGAGGAGCATGAGAAGCATGAGGAGCATGAGGAGCATGAGGAGCATGAGAAGCATGAGGAGCATGAGAAGCATGAGGAGCATGAGGAGCATGAGGAGCATGAGAAGCATGAGGATGGTGTCTAAGCTAGCTAGGCTGCGTAGCATAGCGTAGCGGGTTGGGTGTCTGGCGCCGCTTACGTGTTGCCCTCCGTCTTAACCACCATTCCTGTAGAGAAGTCCGTGATTTCCTCATAGTCTTTCTTCCAGATGAACTGGGAGCCCTGGTTCATCACACAGGACTCAAAGGACAGGACGATGTCGCCTGTCTTTTTGTCCACCGTGCAGGACACCTCCTGGGAACCTGGACCACACAGAGGGACACAGAGAAACGTCCCCTTTACGCTCCAGCATGATGAAAAGAAAAAAGCAAAAAATGCTGAAAAGCTCTTTGATGAGATGATACCTGCCAGAGACTTGGCAGGCACGGGGTCAGATGGCATCGAGGCCACGCCCACTCCAGCCTCGTTCACCCCCCGCACTCGGAACTCATAGTTAACGCCTTCTTCCAGACCTGTCACCTGGGAAACAAGTCAGGAAAGGAGGGAGAATGAAGGAAGGACAAATGTCTTTTGGAAACAAAGAAACCAAAAACAGATTTTGTGTGTTAGTGTTGAACATTGTCTCTCTCCGGGTCTCCACTAGGTGTCAGTGTCGCACTGTTTATTATACGCTCAACTTTAGCACTAAAGCAGTGGGACAAGAGGGGTGGGACAACAGGGGTGAGACAACAGGGGTGAGACAACAGGGGTGGGACAACAGGGGTGGGACAACATGGGTGGGACAACAGGGGTGAGACAACAGAGGCGGGACAACAGAGGTGGGACAACAGAGGTGAGACAACAGGGGTGGGACAACAGAGGCGGGACAACAGAGGTGGGACAACAGAGGTGAGACAACAGGGGTGGGACAACAGAGGCGGGACAACAGGAGTGAGACAACATGGGTGGGACAACAGAGGCGAGACAACAGAGGTGGGACACCAGAGGTGAGACAACAGGGGTGAGACAACAGGGGTGAGGCAACAGGGGTGGGACAACAGAGGCGGGACAACAGGAGTGAGACAACATGGGTGGGACAACAGAGGCGAGACAACAGAGGTGGGACACCAGAGGTGAGACAACAGGGGTGAGACAACAGGGGTGAGGCAACAGGGGTGGGACAACAGAGGCGGGACAACAGGAGTGAGACAACAGAGGCGGGACAACAGGAGTGAGACAACATGGGTGGGACAACAGAGGCGAGACAACAGGGGTGAGACAACAGGGGTGAGACAACAGGGGTGGGACAACAGGAGTGAGACAACAGAGGTGGGACAACATGGGTGGGACAACAGGGGTGGGACAACAGGGGTGAGACAACAGAGGTGGGACAACAGAGGGGGGACAACAGGGGTGAGACAACAGGGGTGAGACAACAGGGGTGAGACAACAGAGGTGGGACAACAGAGGTGGGACAACAGAGGAGGGACAACAGGGGTGAGACAACAGGGGTGAGACAACAGGGGTGGGACAACAGGGGTGAGACAACAGAGGTGGGACAACAGGGGTGAGACAATAGAGGTGGGACAACAGAGGTGAGACAATAGGGGTGGGACAACAGGGGTGAGACAACAGAGGTGGGACAACAGGAGTGAGACAATAGAGGTGGGACAACAGGGGTGAGACAACAGAGGTGGGACAACAGGGGTGAGACAATAGGGGTGGGACAACAGGGGTGAGACAACAGAGGTGGGACAACAGGAGTGAGACAATAGAGGTGGGACAACAGGGGTGAGACAATAGAGGTGGGACAACAGAGGTGGGACAACAGGGGTGAGACAACAGAGTTGGGACAACAGGGGTGAGACAATAGAGGTGGGACAACAGGGGTGAGACAACAGAGGTGGGACAACAGGGGTGAGACAATAGGGGTGGGACAACAGGGGTGAGACAACAGAGGTGGGACAACAGGAGTGAGACAATAGAGGTGGGACAACAGGGGTGAGACAATAGAGGTGGGACAACAGAGGGGGGACAACAGGGGTGAGACAACAGAGGCGGGACAACAGGAGTGAGACAACATGGGTGGGACAACAGGGGTGAGACAACAGGGGTGAGACAACAGGGGTGGGACAACAGGGGTGGGACAACAGGAGTGAGACAACATGGGTGGGACAACAGAGGCGAGACAACAGAGGTGGGACAACAGAGGTGAGACAACAGGGGTGAGACAACAGAGGCGGGACAACAGGAGTGAGACAACATGGGTGGGACAACAGAGGCGAGACAACAGGGGTGAGACAACAGGGGTGAGACAACAGGGGTGGGACAACAGGAGTGAGACAACAGAGGTGGGACAACAGAGGGGGGACAACAGGGGTGAGACAACAGGGGTGGGACAACAGGGGTGAGACAACAGAGGTGGGACAACAGAGGGGGGACAACAGGGGTGAGACAACAGGGGTGAGACAACAGGGGTGAGACAACAGAGGTGGGACAACAGAGGTGGGACAACAGAGGTGAGACAACAGAGGAGGGACAGCAGGGGTGAGACAACAGGGGTGAGACAACAGGGGTGGGACAACAGGGGTGAGACAACAGAGGTGGGACAACAGGGGTGAGACAATAGAGGTGGGACAACAGAGGTGAGACAATAGGGGTGGGACAACAGGGGTGAGACAACAGAGGTGGGACAACAGGAGTGAGACAATAGAGGTGGGACAACAGGGGTGAGACAACAGAGGTGGGACAACAGGGGTGAGACAATAGGGGTGGGACAACAGGGGTGAGACAACAGAGGTGGGACAACAGGAGTGAGACAATAGAGGTGGGACAACAGGGGTGAGACAATAGAGGTGGGACAACAGAGGTGGGACAACAGGGGTGAGACAACAGAGTTGGGACAACAGGGGTGAGACAATAGAGGTGGGACAACAGGGGTGAGACAACAGAGGTGAGACAATAGAGGTGGGACAACAGGGGTGAGACAATAGAGGTGGGACAACAGAGGTGGGACAACAGGGGTGAGAAAACAGAGGCGGGACAACAGAGGTGAGACAACAGAGGTGGGACAACAGGGGTGAGACAACAGGGGTGAGACAACAGGGGTGAGACAACAGGGGTGGGACAACAGGAGTGAGACAACAGAGGTGGGACAACAGAGGCAGGACAAAAGAGGCGAGACAACAGAGGTGGGACAACAGAGGTGAGACAACAGGGGTGAGACAACAGGGGTGGGACAACAGGAGTGAGACAACAGAGGTGGGACAACAGAGGGGGGACAACAGGGGTGAGACAACAGAGGTGGGACAACAGAGGGGGGACAACAGGGGTGAGACAACAGGGGTGAGACAACAGAGGTGGGACAACAGAGGTGGGACAACAGAGGTGAGACAACAGAGGTGGGACAACAGGGGTGAGACAACAGGGGTGAGACAACAGGGGTGAGACAACAGAGGTGGGACAACAGGGGTGAGACAATAGAGGTGGGACAACAGGGGTGAGACCATAGGGGTGGGACAACAGGGGTGAGACAACAGAGGTGGGACAACAGGAGTGAGACAATAGAGGTGGGACAACAGGGGTGAGACAACAGAGGTGGGACAACAGGGGTGAGACAATAGAGGTGGGACAACAGGGGTGAGACAATAGGGGTGGGACAACAGGGGTGAGACAACAGAGGTGGGACAACAGGGGTGAGACAATAGAGGTGGGACAACTCCACTGGAAGCAGACACGAGCAAATCAGGGACAAGCTGCAGTTTCTCTACAGAACAGGGAACCTTCATTCCCATACACATACTTTGAAGAAGCGTTGGTGGACAGCTGTCTCGGTGGCTGTGGTCCACTCAGAGCTGCCCGTCTTGCAGTACTCAACATGATAACCTGTGATCGGTCCAGAACCAGAATACACAGGCTTCTTCCACTCCACCACCATCGAATGATCTCGAACTTCAGTCAAAGTCAGGTCGTAGGCAGGACCTGCAGAATGTAAGAGAGCATGAGGAACCTGACGTTAGTGATGATGGTGATGATGGTGGTGGTGATGGTGGTGGTGATGGTGATGGTGGTGGTGGTGGTGATGGTGGTGGTGGTGATGATGGTGATGATGATGATGATGGTGGTGATGGTGATGATGGTGGTGGTGGTGATGGTGGTGATGGTGGTGATGATGGTGATGGTGGTGGTGATGATGATGATGATGGTGGTGGTGATGATGATGGTGGTGGTGATGGTGATGATGGTGGCGGTGATGGTGATGATGGTGATGGTGGTGATGATGGTGGCTGCCCTAACCCTAGAGGTTAACTAGATACTAGATGTTAACTAGACACTCACCAGGCTCTGGCATGGTCCAGCCCTCACACGTGAAGTCGTCTGAGTGTTTGGATGCAGGTCCCAGTCCAGCCAGATTGGCCGCATACACCTGGAACTGGTAGACTGCTCCGGCTGTCAGACCCTCAACCTGGCGCACCGAATGATGGGATGGGAGCGGTTTAAATCAGATTCTGGGTGGTTTCTGAGCATTTCCACCAAAGATATTATGTCAAACAGAAAGATTTGTGAACCTTATACACTCGTTCAGAGACGGCGGGGATGTGAACTTCCCTCCAGGTGGTGGTGCCGCTGCGTCTCTTGTCCACATAATACTCCTTGATCTTTGAACCTCCAGAGAAAAGAGGCTTTTTCCAGGTCAGGAGCATTGAGTGGCCGTCACAGCTCAGCAATGAGATGTCATAGGGAGCAGAGGGAGGGGCTAAAAGAATAATGAGATGATGGTCACGGTCACTATTAATTTTATTTTAATTAAACATAAAATAGAGCTGACTGAGGGCAGCTTTGATGGTGATTGGTGCAGACTCCTGGGATTCTTCGCTGAGGCCCAGCTCGTTGATAGCCTGAACACGGAACACATAGGTTTCTCCTTTGCTCAGACCACTGACCACAAACCTGCAAACACACATTCAATGATTAAAAAAGGGAGTTAGAGGATCAAACACAGGTGCAGTTTGACTTTAACAGTCAAATGTGGGGCCCAAACATACTTGGTGCTCTTGTGAGGTTTGTGGTTGGCTGATTTCCAGTCCTTGGAACCCTTCACACACTGATCGATGTAGTAGCCAATTAGATTGTTGGGTTCCTTTGGAGGAGTCCACTGGATGAGGACGGACGTGTCCGTTTCCCTGGTGGCAATCACCTGACCGGGAGCGGATGGCACACCTGGGAACAGCAATATCCGTCAAACTCTACAGGGGACACGTGCACAGGTGTGGGACAACACGACAACCTTTGAGCTCCTGAGTCTGGACGGGTCCAGTCGGCTCTGAGGGCTCACTGTTTCCATAGATGTTGGCAGACAGAACTCTGAACTGATACTGTTTGCCCTCCGCCAGGTCAAAGACGGCGTAGCGAGGGGATCGAATGGGGACCTGAGTGTTCACACGCTGCCAGGCGCCGCCCTCGAGCTGACACTGAGGGAGAGAGACACAGACGGACAGAGAGAGAGAGCAGTTACTACACCCTAACTCAAGAACCAGACTATAATATCCTCATATCATCATCAAAGTAGGTTTTCTTTGCTTCTCTTGATCCTCGCACAGATGGAGGATTCACACATTCATTTCACATTTCACATTCATTCATTCACCCCCCCGTTCACCCCGATGAGGCAGACTTTCACATTTTACACAGTATCACTACCGAACTAATGGAGATGATTAATGAATCTTCACTCCTTTGGATGTTTTAACCAGAAGGCTTCAACATTTTTATCTTTAGACATTTTAGCACTTTTTATTCATCTTCTGGGCAATTTTCCTTCATTTGTTTGAACTATTATTAGAATAGGAGACATTTGTAAATCACCTAAATTGCATTTGTAAAAGTCTTAAATAAGGTTGAACAGCCTGGACCCGAGGCTGCTGGAGCCTCTCCAGGAGGTTCTCCTGAAATACTCATTTTGTAGCTGATTGGTCCAGGTTTGGGTTCAAGCTCGTCCCCAAAGGCTGAGCTTGCTTGTGTTTCAAAAACCCAATCATCATACGGTCCACAAAAATGAACACACCCATTCATCCATTCATGAGGTACCTTTTCTATGTAGTACCACATGGGAGCCTTGCTGGAGTAAGAGGGAGCCTTCCAGCTCAGAACCACGTATGTCCGGTCAGTTTCCGAAGCGTAGACGCCTGCAGGAGCAGCTGGAGGCTTTCCTTCAGCTGCACAACAGCACATACGTTGTCCAGTCTCCTCACTCTGTGTCCACCACCAGAAGGTGCTCATGTCCCAAAAACTCACCTTCCAAATCATCATCAAAAGACACAACTTCTAATTTCCCTCCCAGTTTTTTGGCTACAGAAAGAAGAGGGTCCAGAAACACAGGAAAAGACAGAAAAACCATCGTTTTCTGTTACAGACCGTTTTCTAATGTAGAAAAGGCAGAAACCGTTATTGTGCTGGTGTCTCGAACGCTCTGGACCCACCGTGGAGCTTCCCAAACTCGCTGGGATCCAGTGCAGCGATGGCGTCAGACATGCGCGAAGCCTTGCTGATCCCGTGGGAGTTGACTGCTCTGACTCTGAAGTAGTAAGAGTGACCTTCGAACAGCCCGGACACGGGGTATTTACAGATCTTAATGGGGTGATCGTTGCACTGGCTCCAGTTGTCAGTTCCCACCTCACATCTACAAAAGGTGGATTCAGACAGAATCAGATGAATCTAGAGCCTGAATCTCGATTCTAGACTGATATCGGCAGCACGGCGATGATGTCACGCCTGATGGGTAATGGAGTTAGTAACACTTTAATCGGATTAAAACCCTTTTGTTGTGTATTTACACCCTGGTTCTAGCTCACATTTTAGCTGAATGCTATCAAAAAGGTTAGCTCGGGTGTTTGCATCAGTGTGTTCTACTTGTCCACGAAGTAGCCCAGGATTGGACCCTCTGTGGTGGTGTTTGGAGGCTTCCATGACACAATGACATAATCCCTATTGGCATCATGGATCATCATGTCCATCGGAGCGCCAGGTGCGTTGGGCACCGGAGGGGGACCATCTGCGCAGGAAATGATGCGTTAATTATGGAAACCTTGTTTTATGGTGCGAGACATTCAGCCCCCTGCTTGCCTCACCTGACACAGAAACAAAAGCGCTGTGCTCTGCGGTGCCTCCTTTAGTAACCATGCGGAGCGTGTAGAGACCCTCGTCGTCTTTGTACAGCTGAGGCAGAGTCAAGGTGGAAATGCCCCGGCCCGTTTCGATCTTCACCCACTTCGAATCGAACAGACGTGTCTCTACGAGCGAGAAATCGTGACGCATCCTTACTCTCAACCGGTTCTGTAGTTTGATAACACTGTGACGCTGCGTCAGTCAGACGGGCCTGCTGGGTCAGGGTCAGGGTTGTCCTCTAACCCTGACCCTGACCCTGACCCGGGGCCGGCGCCACTCGTTGGTGCTCATTACCATCTCTGTACCACTGGGCTTCAGGCTGCAGGTTGGCCAGGTTGGGGTTCAGGGTCACGGTGGCGCTCAGAGTGGCTGACTCTCCCTCGGTGGCAAACACCGGCCCAAACTTCTCCCGGAAGGTAACGTTGATCTTCGTGTAATGGATCTGGGGCAGCATGGCCGCTGCAAGAAAGAGGATAAAGAGAGAGGGTGAAGGCCCGGGTCCGACCACAGCAGCGGCCATTACACCAACCCTGGCCCTGACCCTGGCCCTGACCCTGGCCCTGACCCTGGCCCTGACCCTGGGTTGTCTGCTCACCAGTGAATGGCAGCCACGTGTACGGACATGAATCCTCCTCCTGCTTGAACCCTGAAACAATAGAATAAGTTGTCGGTTCAATCTCCATCGATGGAGAAAAGGTCCATTCAAAGTGGAGGCAAGACTCACGTTTGACCAGAACAGCAGCCTGACACGAGGCCTGGCCGTGGCTGTTGGTGGCAACAACGGTGTACTGAGCGGTATCATCGGTGCAGCATCTGGGAACACAGAGACACAAACGGTGGAGCGAGCGGTGCTGGCAGGCCGGCTCCACCGACGGGACGGCCCAGAGGGTTCAGCCAATAGTTCCCTCCAGAGTCTGACAAGACAGGACGAGTACGGCCGTTCCCACACACACACTCACTCACACACACACACACACAGTCACACACACACAGTCACACACACCCACCCACACATGCACACACACACACTCACACACTCACACTCACACACACACACACGCACACACACACTCACACACACACACACACACACACTCACACACTCACACACTCACACACGCACACACACACACACACACACACACACTCACACACACACTCACTCACACACTCACACACACACACATGCACACACACACTCACACACACACACACACACACCAGCATCAGATTGTCGTGGCGTTCAGCTTTTGCCGTCTAAGCCAAACATCAGGCTGGAGCTCATTTCTCTTCTCGACAGTGAAGATGAAAATGATTTATTGGTTCAGGTTCCTGTTGGAGAGGGAAAGTCCAGGTATCACCAGCTGTTCGGGTCCTGTTCATTCTGGTTCCCGTGTGAGAAACATCATGAAATGTTCTGCTGGAACGGTGAGGCACTGACGGGCGACGGTGCTCCACAGGTGAAAACAGGAAATAATACCTGTAAAAGAGTCCGAAGATCCACCAAACCCACCTGAGCGGGTCCAGACTACAGAACCTTTCTATGTTCTCACAAAGGTTTACTTAAATGCAGCAATAGGAAGGTGCTTCTCCTCCAGGAGGACCTGCTCAGCGGTCAGGTGCTAATTTTGTGGCGCTGTCTTCCTAGTTGCCATGGTATCATTATGCAGATGGAAAAGGCTGGTTGGGTTCAGGCTGGTGGTTAAACTCCGAACCGATGACGCAGGAGGAACTTTGAGCACAGGAGTAGCAACAAAAGCGAACCTGTGAATCTCATAAATATTCAGCAACAGGTTGGAATGAGCGCAGGAGATGTTCATGTTTTCAGGCCCGGTTTTAAGTTCTGGAGCTGCTCCAGATCTTCAGTCATCTGACCGCTCTCGAGGGGACGGAGAATATTGGGGAGTATTTTTATCGGACTGTTGGCTGAGCAGCGTTCCAGAGAGAGAGATGCTGGGAGAAGATGCCGTATCAGGTAACACGGAGGTCAGCACTCCAACAGCTGAGCAGCCCGGTCACGTGGTCAGGTGACTCTGATGTCATCACTCTTCAGGATCCAGGTCTTCCTGACACCGTCCAGAGAACGAATCCACACTGGGATCCTGATGGATTTACAGATATTCTGGCAGAATCTGTTCATGACTTCAGAGCCAGATGGAACGGTAATATCAGCACCATCGGCGTCATCACGTTAGAAATACGACCCTGTCACATTCTGGGCCTCCCAGAAGTCCGATTTCACAGCTCCCAGCAGAGCAGCTGGAGCGCTGAGAGACAGCAGGACGCCACCGTCTCCTGCAGATCTACTGAAGGAAAATGGGTTTGCAGAACCATTTGGTTGGAACTGATGAGTTAGCAACATCCCATTCTGTCGCAGAACATGTAGCGTTTAACACTTAAGTTACCTTTTTATGTGACAATAGTGTTTAAGGAAATGTAAAGTAAAAAAAGGGAACTAAAACTCTCTGTCCTGACGCGGCCACTTCCAAATATATGAGCAACAATCGCTCATTAATAATCAATATCATCTCATTCATAATAATCAATAACCTCTCATTATTAATAATCAGTAATTGCTCATTAATAATAATCAATAATCTATCATTAATAATAATCAATAATCTCTTCCTTGTGGCTCACTGTACCTCAGGATTTCCAGAGAATGGATTCCACCCGTACGGTCCAGCAGGTACCTTCCAGAGGAAACATCCAGGATCACGTCGTCTTTGTACCTGAAAGGAAGGTCGACGGGGTCAGCCTGGGAGGGAGACACCAACCACTAACCAGCCACTCACCAACCACTCACCAACCACTAACCAGCCACTCACCAACCACTCACCAGCCACTCACCAGCCACTCACCAACCACTCACCAGCCACTCACCAGCCACTCACCAACCACTCACCAGCCACTCACCAGCCACTCACCAACCACTCACCAGCCACTCACCAGCCACTCACCAACCACTCACCAGCCACTCACCAGCCACTCACCAACCACTCACCAACCACTAACCAGCCACTCACCAACCACTCACCAGCCACTCACCAGCCACTCACCAACCACTCACCAGCCACTCACCAGCCACTCACCAACCACTCACCAACCACTAACCAGCCACTCACCAACCACTCACCAGCCACTCACCAGCCACTCACCAGCCACTAACCAGCCACTAACCAACCACTCACCAGCCACTCACCAACCACTCACCAGTCAGTCACCAGCCACTAACCAGCCACTCACCAGCCACTCACCAACCACTCACCAGTCAGTCACCAGCCACTAACCAGCCACTCACCAGCCACTCACCAGCCACTCACCAGTCACTAACCAGCCACTCACCAACCACTCACCAGCCACTCACCAGCCACTCACCAGCCACTCACCGGCCACTCACCAGCCACTCACCAACCACTCACCAGCCACTCACCAGCCACTCACCAGCCACTAACCAGCCACTAACCAACCACTCACCAGCCACTCACCAACCACTCACCAGTCAGTCACCAGCCACTAACCAGCCACTCACCAGCCACTCACCAACCACTCACCAGTCAGTCACCAGCCACTCACCAGCCACTCACCAGCCACTCACCAGCCACTCACCAGCCACTCACCAGCCACTAACCAACCACTCACCAGCCACTCACCAGCCACTCACCAGCCACTCACCAGCCAGTCACCAGCCACTCACCAGCCACTCACCAGTCACTCACCAGTCACTCACCAGCCACTCACCAGTCACTCACCAACCACTCACCAGCCACTCACCAGCCACTCACCAACCACTCACCAGCCACTCACCAGCCACTCACCAACCACTCACCAGCCACTCACCAGCCACTCACCAACCACTAACCAGCCACTCACCAGCCACTCACCAGCCACTCACCAGCCACTCACCAGCCACTAACCGGCCACTCACCACTTCACCGTGGGCATGGGGAAGCCGTCCACCGTGCAGAAGAGTTTGACGGAGGTGTTCTCAAAGACGGTGTGTGAGCGGAGCCGCACCAGGAAGTGCGGCCCCCTGATCATCGGCCCTTCGTACACATACTTGTCCAGCCTTTTCTTCTTGATCTGCACATAAACCTCGTTTACTCACCCAACGGTGCCACCTGACAGATCAGCTGTGAGAGTCTCACCATTTGCTGCACGTGAACGTGTGTTTTGTGCTCATATCTCTCCTCCATTGTCTTTGAGCTGAAGATAAAAATGAAATCAGTCTCAGAGTAGCTGGTTTTCATCTACACGCACCAACAATCAACCGATCTGGTTAGTTCATCACTTTTAAAGTTGGTCTGGTGTGTTATATCTATAATTAAATCTTTTTTAACGTACCTAACTTGTGGAGTATTGGGAACATTTTTGCATGCACGACTCTTTCCAGGCAGATGATTTTTGGTGTACACATGTTTGACAACATCATTTTCTATATTTCAGGCTACTGTTGAAACACAGTGAGCAACATGCTAGCTAGCACTCATGAAGGGGCCCAGTGTTAATATTTATACAAACATCTAAGCCGACGTGGACAAAAACCAAGTTTCCAGCATAGATATTCATCATAAATAGAGGAAATGTCTCTGACATTTGATGTTTGACAATCAGGACAAATCATGTCTTAATTTCTTGCCTGAACACAACTTGACAGTGACAAAGCGGTCGTTTGGCATCGCTGTAGCAAAGAAGAGCGATGAAGCCGCTGTGACTCGTGTGCTTTCGCTCCCACAGACACGAGCGCATGTGGTCAACTTTAAAGCATTGCTGTGTGAGTGTTGCCCTGTAGAGGGTTTGGATCCCAGAGAGCATTGACCATGGATTTTCTCTCAAAACATGAGGCTTTGCAAGAAAAGGATAAACAACCAAAGAGGAAAAAAGAGTTAAAAAAGAAGATGAAAAAAGACATTTTGTGAAAAATGGCAAATCACAAACCCTGAGTCTTAGTCTGTGTTTAGCTTCCTCGCTGTTAGCCAGTTTGTTCTTTAGCACTGGGGCGTAAGAAAGCTGTGAGTTGCAGCAGTTTAAGGTTAGATTAGCCGATGTTGATTAATATAAGACATTTTGGAAGAATCAAAGAACTGCACGTGTTTGATGACCAGATGAAGTTAGCTTGATCTGGACTAGGTTAGTGCAACATGTTAATTTAACTAAAATGGATCAAATCCCATTTGTAGCTATGTTAGCTAGCCAAAATCTCAACGTTAGATCTGTCTTTTAGCTGCACAGGGTACCTGCTGTAGTCTTGAACCACATATTGGCTCTGTTTGTGACGGTAGTCATGGTTGTAATTCCCACGTTTGATCCACTTTGACATGGTGACACTGTAGAACCTGACCTGTGGGACCAAAGGAGCCACGCACAAATAGGATCACTCACAACAGCGGCAAACATGCGCCGTTTGGTGGAGACGCAATAAGAGTCATCTTCAAACAGGACTTTGGGACTTTTAGAATGTTTTACCAAAGAGCACAACCAAATCATGACAGCATTGTTTGCTGGCCTGGACCCTCCACAAAGCTCTAATGGAAGGTTTCTAGTTTTAAAGAGCCACACACACATGGTCACATGCACAGTAGCAAGAGCGACGCGGACGATTGAGCGTCACTTTAACAGCTGGAAGTCAGCACAAAGGGGATTCCGGCTCGTTTCCTGTCACAATTATACTTTTTATCTATCAGCCACTGGAACCAAACTTCATCATGGAAGCCAGATCCCCAGAAATGGGTCACACACAATGGTCCCATCCTCAACCCGAGCTACAGACATTTGAGGAGCAGGTTTCACTGGCCCTGAATAATCCATCAGACCAGTGAGACCAAGCCTGACCTTCCCGACCTGCAACCTCAAGTCTGCCAGCAAGTCTGCCAGCAGGTCTGCCAGCAAGTCTGCCAGCAGGTCTGCTTCACTGAGGAAGCAATGCACAAGTGCACTTAGTGTGAATACAGCAGCAACTTCTGCAACAGGACGTAAACATGACAGCAAAACAGGGGAGAAACAGGTCAAAAGAAGCTTTAAGCTCATTCCAAGAGATCAGAACAAGCAGGTGATGTTGCAAAGGTCTACCCTCTAAAGGTCTACCCTCTAAAACTCTACCCTCTAAAGGTCTACACTCTAAAACTCTACCCTCTAAAGGTCTACACTCTAAAACTCTACCCTCTAAAGGTCTACACTCTAAAACTCTACCCTCTAAAGGTCTACACTTGATAGAGTGATGAGCCTTTTCATTCACATCCATAAATTAAAACCGTCCCGCAGCACCATAACGTGTCCAGTGAATAATCTGTCCTCCCTAACGAGGCAGGCGGGGGATTATGATCCTCGGTGGACAGATGGATCCAGCTAAAGTGCTGCCACCATCCCAAGGCTTTAGGGGCTCCGTTCCGGGGCCCGGCAGCAGTCCCTCGTGATCCCTCACACCTCCCTCTGAGCCCACCTGGTTCTGACACCAGCACTGGTCGCACACTTCCAGAGCAGAACCAACAAACGTGCAGCTTTTTCTTACCGCTTATTTCAGATTTCCTCTCCAGCCACTTGTTGTCAGCACGAATCCACAGGGAATCCACCTGAACAGCGGACCAGGCTCACTAACCCCCCACCCGCCTCCAGCTCACCCCCACCAGCTTCTCCCACGGCCTTATAAGGAGAGAGCTGCCTATATATAACCAGGATCCTTCAAGACTCTGGACCACTGCAACCGAGCAAATGGGATTTTTCCCATTCGGGATTGAATTTGTTCATTTACTGTAAATTACATGAACATTTGAGGCTAAAGAGCTGCTACTTAACAACTGCTGGCTGATACACTGTGGAAAAAATGTGAAAAAACAACTACACTAAAAAAAATCTGAGTTTGTAAAAAGAAAATGAAGTGAAAATGTTTTGTCAGTAGCGAAGCGTTGTGTTGTGCTAAACTGCAGTTCTGGAATGTTCTCTCCCGACATCCTGCTCAGCTTATTCTGCACCTCAGCACCCCGCGCTCATGTTGAACTTTGGCTTTGGCCTATTTATAAGACGAGCCTACAGTTACCGCTGGACTATTCCTGACATGGCGGAGTAGCTGTGAAACACATTTGAGCATCTCAAGTGTGACCACATGACAGGAGAATTAGAGGAATCAGGCAAGACGAGCGGGAACGTTCCCAGAACATGGAAATCTGTGCAGAGGATTTCTGGGACTGTTTGAAAGACGCTGCTGCATCAACCCTGAGAGTAAAGGGAAGTACAAAGGAAGGTGGGAAGGATTCTGACAACAACAGTGATGTAATTGTATTTCCTGTCACTATAAATAGATACAAGACATAAGGAAGGTTCCACAGACGCACATAAAAGTCAGCAGCTGGGTTTCTGGATTAAGGACCATTCCTGGCAACACCTTAAAGTCTGATGTTATTTATGCCAGGTCTCAAACAATGATTTATATGCAAATGCACGTTTTTCGTATTAAACTGTGTTCCTGTGAATGAGCATAACATTTTGATAAAAGGTCAAACTTGCTGATAAGGAACAGTCAGCAATGGCCATTTATCTAAAATGTGTCACGCGCTTTCTTTATTATTATTTTTTTCAATTTATTTTATTTGTTTTTTAGGACGATTTAAAGCGTTTGCCCTTATCTCCAAGCAGTGCGAGTGCGCGTTAAACGGAAATTGCGTGTTTGCGGTCCAAGCGCGCCCCCCGCTGGTCATCCAGCGGTACTACATGTGCACGAAGCCCAGTTGCAGCGTTGACGCGTGCAGACGGAATTTAGGAGCAATTGTTTCACCACAGGGGGGCGCTGACAAATCACCTCCTGCACCAAGAAACACTTTTAAACTTGGTCATTTTGTCTAGTCCAGAAAACACTTTAGCATTCAGTATCTGCAGACTTTTCAGTCTTTTTAACGCTTCTATCACTCTTGGTTTTTCATTTTAAATTATGCTGAGTAATTAGTGTGAACATAGTTATAGTAAGTATTGGGTAAGCATACAAAATACTGGGTTACAAACTCGGAAAGCCGCAGCCGGTGGACACCGAACCCTAAAACAAGCGACCCTTCCGTCACGTGACGGCCCACGACGCCCCGGATTGGCTGAGCAGACAAACAGGCAGTAAAGTTGAAGCGGAGTCCCGCAGTGGTGCGCGTTCATGCTCAGTCGTGCTGGCAAAGCAACATTTACAGTGTTCTCATAATATACTGCTGTTTTAGACTAATAGTGTGAATATCTTAATCAGACGCTACGCGGCTTTGGGTGAGTCTATTGTAACATTCAGATAAATGAGACGCGTCTGTGTTATAACTTCTGTGTAAAGATCAATCATAAACATAATTAGCTTCTTCTTTACGGGCTTATTTTGTCTCCTTTTTTAAAAAAACACGCGCTTTATTGTTGGCGGTGAGATTTGTTAAGGTCCGTTTAAACAAACCGCTCATTTTGTTTTACTTATGTTACGGTTGTTGTCGAGTTGTTGAGTTGTTGAGTTCAGCAGACGTCAGTCACGTGATACTCACGTGATACAGACATTTTAAGAGCCTCCCTCCCTCCCTAGAGGAGCTCTTCTCCTTCTTCCCTCCCTCCCTCCCTCCTCCCTCTCTAGAGGAGCCTCCTCCCTCCCTAGAGGAGCCTCCTCCCTCTCTCTAGAGGAGCCTCCTCCCTCCTCCCTCCCTAGAGGAGCCCTTCTCCTCCCTCCTCCCTCCCTAGAGGAGCCTCCTCCCTCCCTAGAGGAGCCTCCTCCCTCTCTAGAGGAGCCTCCTCCCTCCTCCCTCCCTAGAGGAGCCTCCTCCCTCCCTAGAGGAGCCTCCTCCCTCCTCCCTCTCTAGAGGAGCCTCCTCCCTCCCTCCCTCCCTAGAGGAGCCTCCTCCCTCCCTAGAGGAGCCTCCTCCCTCCTCCCTCCCGAGAGGAGCTCTTCTCCTTCTTCCCTCCCTCCCTCCCTCCCTAGAGGAGCCTCCTCCCTCCCTAGAGGAGCTTCCTCCCTCCTCCCTCCCTAGAGGAGCCCTTCTCCTCCCTCCCTCCCTAGAGGAGCTGTTCTCCTTCCCTCCCTCTCTAGAGGAGCCTCCTCCCTCCTCCCTAGAGGAGCCTCCTCCCTCCTTAGAGGAGCCTCCTCCCTCTCTAGAGGAGCCTCCTCCCTCCTCCCTCCCTAGAGGAGCCTCCTCCCTCCCTAGAGGAGCCTCCTCCCTCCTCCCTCTCTAGAGGAGCCTCCTCCCTCCCTCCCTCCCTAGAGGAGCCTCCTCCCTCCCTAGAGGAGCCTCCTCCCTCCTCCCTCCCGAGAGGAGCTCTTCTCCTTCTTCCCTCCCTCCCTCCCTCCCTAGAGGAGCCTCCTCCCTCCCTAGAGGAGCTTCCTCCCTCCTCCCTCCCTAGAGGAGCCCTTCTCCTCCCTCCCTCCCTAGAGGAGCTGTTCTCCTTCCCTCCCTCTCTAGAGGAGCCTCCTCCCTCCTCCCTCCCTAGAGGAGCCTCCTCCCTCCCTAGAGGAGCCTCCTCCCTCTCTAGAGGAGCCTCCTCCCTCCTCCCTCCCTAGAGGAGCCTCCTCCCTCCCTAGAGGAGCCTCCTCCCTCCTCCCTCTCTAGAGGAGCCTCCTCCCTCCCTCCCTCCCTAGAGGAGCCTCCTCCCTCCCTAGAGGAGCCTCCTCCCTCCTCCCTCCCGAGAGGAGCTCTTCTCCTTCTTCCCTCCCTCCCTCCCTCCCTAGAGGAGCCTCCTCCCTCCCTAGAGGAGCTTCCTCCCTCCTCCCTCCCTAGAGGAGCCCTTCTCCTCCCTCCCTCCCTAGAGGAGCTGTTCTCCTTCCCTCCCTCTCTAGAGGAGCCTCCTCCCTCCTCCCTCCCTAGAGGAGCCTCCTCCCTCCCTAGAGGAGCCTCCTCCCTCTCTAGAGGAGCCTCCTCCCTCCTCCCTCCCTAGAGGAGCCTCCTCCCTCCCTAGAGGAGCCTCCTCCCTCCTCCCTCTCTAGAGGAGCCTCCTCCCTCCCTCCCTCCCTAGAGGAGCCTCCTCCCTCCCTAGAGGAGCCTCCTCCCTCCTCCCTCCCGAGAGGAGCTCTTCTCCTTCTTCCCTCCCTCCCTCCCTCCCTAGAGGAGCCTCCTCCCTCCCTAGAGGAGCTTCCTCCCTCCTCCCTCCCTAGAGGAGCCCTTCTCCTCCCTCCCTCCCTAGAGGAGCTGTTCTCCTTCCCTCCCTCTCTAGAGGAGCCTCCTCCCTCCACCCTCTCTAGAGGAGCCCTTCTCCTCCCTCCTCCCTCCCTAGAGGAGCCTCCTCCCTCCCTACAGGAGCCTCCTCCCTCCCTAGAGGAGCCTCCTCCCTCCTCCCTCCCTAGAGGAGCCTCCTCCCTCTCTAGAGGAGCCCTTCTCCTCCCTCCTCCCTCCCTAGAGGAGCCTCCTCCCTCCCTAGAGGAGCTCTTCTCCTTCCCTCCCTCCCTCCCTCCCTCCCTCCTCCCTCTCTAGAGGAGCCTCCTCCCTCCCTAGAGGAGCCTCCTCCCTCCTCCCTCTCTAGAGGAGCCTCCTCCCTCCCTCCCTCCCTAGAGGAGCCTCCTCCCTCCCTAGAGGAGCCTCCTCCCTCCTCCCTCCCGAGAGGAGCTCTTCTCCTTCTTCCCTCCCTCCCTCCCTCCCTAGAGGAGCCTCCTCCCTCCCTAGAGGAGCTTCCTCCCTCCTCCCTCCCTAGAGGAGCCCTTCTCCTCCCTCCCTCCCTAGAGGAGCTGTTCTCCTTCCCTCCCTCTCTAGAGGAGCCTCCTCCCTCCTCCCTCCCTAGAGGAGCCTCCTCCCTCCCTAGAGGAGCCTCCTCCCTCCCTAGAGGAGCCTCCTCCCTCCTCCCTCTCTAGAGGAGCCTCCTCCCTCCCTCCCTCCCTAGAGGAGCCTCCTCCCTCCCTAGAGGAGCCTCCTCCCTCCTCCCTCCCGAGAGGAGCTCTTCTCCTTCTTCCCTCCCTCCCTCCCTCCCTAGAGGAGCCTCCTCCCTCCCTAGAGGAGCTTCCTCCCTCCTCCCTCCCTAGAGGAGCCCTTCTCCTCCCTCCCTCCCTAGAGGAGCTGTTCTCCTTCCCTCCCTCTCTAGAGGAGCCTCCTCCCTCCTCCCTCCCTAGAGGAGCCTCCTCCCTCCCTAGAGGAGCCTCCTCCCTCTCTAGAGGAGCCTCCTCCCTCCTCCCTCCCTAGAGGAGCCTCCTCCCTCCCTAGAGGAGCCTCCTCCCTCCTCCCTCTCTAGAGGAGCCTCCTCCCTCCCTCCCTCCCTAGAGGAGCCTCCTCCCTCCCTAGAGGAGCCTCCTCCCTCCTCCCTCCCGAGAGGAGCTCTTCTCTTTCTTCCCTCCCTCCCTCCCTCCCTAGAGGAGCCTCCTCCCTCCCTAGAGGAGCTTCCTCCCTCCTCCCTCCCTAGAGGAGCCCTTCTCCTCCCTCCCTCCCTAGAGGAGCTGTTCTCCTTCCCTCCCTCTCTAGAGGAGCCTCCTCCCTCCACCCTCTCTAGAGGAGCCCTTCTCCTCCCTCCTCCCTCCCTAGAGGAGCCTCCTCCCTCCCTACAGGAGCCTCCTCCCTCCCTAGAGGAGCCTCCTCCCTCCTCCCTCCCTAGAGGAGCCTCCTCCCTCTCTAGAGGAGCCCTTCTCCTCCCTCCTCCCTCCCTAGAGGAGCCTCCTCCCTCCCTAGAGGAGCTCTTCTCCTTCCCTCCCTCCCTCCCTCCCTCCCTCCTCCCTCTCTAGAGGAGCCTCCTCCCTCCCTAGAGGAGCCTCCTCCCTCCTCCCTCCCTAGAGGAGCCCTTCTCCTCCCTCCTCCCTCCCTAGAGGAGCCTCCTCCCTCCCTAGAGGAGCCTCCTCCCTCCTCCCTCCCTAGAGGAGCCTCCTCCCTCTCTCTAGAGGAGCCTCCTCCCTCCCTCCCTCCCTCTCTAGAGGAGCCTCCTCCCTCCCTAGAGGAGCTCTTCTCCTTCTTCCCTCCCTCCCTCCCTCCTCCCTCTCTAGAGGAGCCTCCTCCCTCCCTAGAGGAGCCTCCTCCCTCTCTCTAGAGGAGCCTCCTCCCTCCTCCCTCCCTAGAGGAGCCCTTCTCCTCCCTCCTCCCTCCCTAGAGGAGCCTCCTCCCTCCCTAGAGGAGCCTCCTCCCTCCTCCCTCCCTAGAGGAGCCTCCTCCCTCCCTAGAGGAGCTCTTCTCCTTCTTCCCTCCCTCCCTCCCTCCCTCCCTCCTCCCTCTCTAGAGGAGCCTCCTCCCTCCCTAGAGGAGCCTCCTCCCTCTCTCTAGAGGAGCCTCCTCCCTCCTCCCTCCCTAGAGGAGCCTCCTCCCTCCTCCCTCCCTAGAGGAGCCTCCTCCCTCCCTCCCTCCCTCCCTAGAGGAGCCTCCTCCCTCCCTAGAGGAGCCTCCTCCCTCCCTAGAGGAGCCTCCTCCCTCCTCCCTCCCTAGAGGAGCCTCCTCCCTCCCTAGAGGAGCCTCCTCCCTCCCTAGAGGAGCCTCCTCCCTCCTCCCTCCCTAGAGGAGCCTCCTCCCTCCTCCCTCCCTCTTGTGTAGGAGGCGGCGATGCTCTAACAGATGTGGTGTTTCAGGTGCATCATGAGGCTGGAGCGTCCCGCCCTGCTCTGCCTGGCAGCAGCCTGGTCCTGGTCCTGGTCCTGGTCCTGGTCTCCTGTCATCTCATCTGCGTAAGTGTGGCTGGGGGACACCAGGGAGATGATGGTGTGACTCTCCAGGAGAGGATGGAGGGACACACCGTTGAGGACAACGCTGTTTCATGGAGGCATTTGTGGAACTGCACTTTATAATTTGTGCTTTTTGTAGACACATGTGGACCAAACTGATCCTGACCCACCACTGGCCGGTGACCTTCTGTAGCGTGAGTTTCCTTCTGGGCTTCATCATGTTCTGCTTTGCTGCATCAGCAGCCCCGTGACAGTGTTGGTCCAGTAACTCGGGGAAAGATATTAGCCTGGAAATGAGGAACCGTAATAGAAGTCATAACGGTCCGTTTCATTAGCCTCATATTAGCCTAGCTTTAGCTTCAGCCTTGATTAGAGACCTGAAGCGATGCAAACGATGTCTGACAGGTCGGACACGGACCGACAAACGGGCCTTTTGAAATGAAAGACTCATGTTTGCTTAAATAATGTTGCGAATTAGGTTTGGCAGGATTAGAGGATTCATGAGGAAGTCTAGAGATCCAGTTCCTTTCTCGTAAGCAGATTCCACATTAAGCTTTAACCTTTGACTTTGTGCACAATGACGGGAACTTGTTTTAGCTGCGCTGCTAGCGCTGCTAACACTGCTAACGCTGCTAACACTGCTAGTGCTGCTAACGCTGCTAACGCTGCTAGTGCTGCTAACGCTGCTAGCGCTGCTAGTGCTGCTAACGCTGCTAGCGCTGCTAACGCTGCTGAGGGTCTCTGGCTGGTCCGAGAGGCTGCCCTCGCGGCCTGGTCCATGCTCCTCTAACTTTGGTTCCTGGTCCTCTCAGGTCGAACACTGCCGTGCCAACTTTAGCTACTGGACTCTACACGGACTTTGGTATGTGTGATGCTCATCAGTTAATAGTTGCAAGTGTGTTTTCCAGCCTTGTTTCTCCTTCCCAGGCCAGATAAAGGGATCGACTGTAATTCTTCGTGGCATTTCAACACTTCTCTTATTGAGGTAAATCCAATGATTAGCAAGCGTGTCTCAGCTTAGCGGTGAGCTGGGACTGGACCGGCGCCGTCGAGGAGCGTACTGGACAGGAAATGACTGTTCCCCACTGTGTGCAGGACCTGCTTCCAGACATGGAGAGAAGTTGGCCGGACTTGCTTGAACCAACATCTGCCAGATTCTGGTAGTAATTCCAGCTGCCAGGTTTGCTCCTCATCGCTGGGGTTGAGCTCAAGTGTTGTTTGCTGTGTCCATCAGGAAATACGAGTGGTCCAAACATGGCACCTGTGCTGCTCAAGCATCTTCTCTGAACACTCAGCATAAATACTTCAGCAAAGCTCTGGAACTCTACCATAAAGTGGATCTGGACGGGTACGACACTCCTCCACAGGCCGGCCCATATTGATTTTCACTTCCTGTTCCTGTTTCACTGCTCGTATTAAAGTGTTCGGTCTCAGCATCAGCACCAACCCCCCCCCCCCCCCCCGTGTTTCTGCTTATCTTAGCACCCTGAAGAAGTTCGGCATCAGGCCTTCAGAGGAGCAGTATTCGGTGAGTCCACGCAGCCGCCGGCGCTAGCGACGCCTGTTCTAACCCCCCCGTGTCTGCAGCTCTCACAGATTGAAGGAGTCATTGAGAACTTCTATGGCACCACCCCCAAGATCCAGTGTCTCCATCCGAAGGTACCTGGAGAAGGACGCCACCTGGCGTCTGGTGGTAGCTGCTGACCTGCTCGCTCTCTCCACAGGTCGCTGACCGGCAGGTTCTGGGCCAGATTGAGATCTGCTTCAGCCCCGACTTCACCCTGCTGGACTGTGAGAGGCGGGGAACCAGGGGGGGACCTTCAGAGGGGGGCGTGAAGCCGCTGCTGTCTGTGGGCGGAGCATCAGAGTTTAGTGTGTGCGACCATGACCTGCCCGTGTACTACCCCCCTGTGTCCTAACGCCACAGGTGTGTGTGGCTCCCAGCCAGGTGCAGCTTCACCTGGGACCTTCACCTGGGACCTTCACCTGGGACCTTCACCTGGGACCTTCACCTGGGACCTTCACCTGGGGCCTTCACCTGGGACCAGGTTGATGTGTTGTTGATTCACCTTCATGAACCTTAAAGTGAGATTTGACTTGAACAAACCCTGACTGCTGTGGTTAATCAGCCCAGTTCTGAGTTCTACTGTCACCCCAACCCTGCACAATGGTGGCGCCAGCTCAGGCAGACCCGCTGCCCTCAGGGTTCTGGACCCGTCTCAGGGTTCTGGACCACTCTCAGGGTTCAGGACCAGTCTCAGGGTTCTGGACCACTCTCACGGTTCAGGACCAGTCTCAGGGTTCTGGACCACTCTCACGGTTCAGGACCCGTCTCAGGGTTCTGGACCACTCTCACGGTTCTGGACCCGTCTTCCATAGTTCTGGTTCAGTGTTGGGCCTCTGTCTCTGCTTTGGGACGCAGCGACTGCTCTTTAAATTCAGCCGCACGTGTCCGTTGTGAACGTGCACAGTCAGGAGAGCGAGGAGGAGCTTGTGTCCAGATGTTCAGCCTGTCCCCTGTTCTGTCTCTGTCCCCTGTTCTGTCCCCTGTCTCTGTCTCTGTCCCCTGTTCTGTCCCCTGTCTCTGTCTCCTGTCCTCTGTCTCTGTCCCCTGTTCTGTCCTCTGTCCCCTGTTCTGTCCTCTGTCTCTGTCCTCTGACCCCTGTTCTGTCCCCTGTTCTGTCCTCTGACCCCTGTTCAGTCCTCTGTCCCCTGTTCTGTCCTCTGTCTCTGTCCTCTGACCCCTGTTCTGTCCTCTGTTCTGTCCTCTGACCCCTGTTCTGTCCCCTGTCTCTGTCCTCTGTTCTGTCCCCTGTCTCTGTCCTCTGTTCTGTCCCCTGTCTCTGTCCCCTGTTCTGTCCCCTGTTCTGTCCTCTGTCTCTGTCCCCTGTCCCAGTCTTTCTGCCTGTCCACGTCTCCTCGCTGCGTATGAATATTCATGTTGTGATCTTCTTAAAGCCGTAATCCTACCGGACAAAGGCACCGGTCCATAATCCCGAGTCTCCTCCCACCGGAGTGACTAAACATACTCGTGCCAAAATGTCTCCACGTGCACACTCATGCAGAACTACAGCCCACCCCTGAGGGGCGCAGCAGGAGGAGCTCAGGGAGCAGAGCCGACATACGGAGCCCCATTCAGCCTTCACTGAGCAGAGATTAGGCACCAGGTCCACAGAACCAGAACCAGAACCCGGATTCACGCTCGCTTCCATCGAGGGAAAGCTGCCGCGGCCTCCTCTCGCCCCTCTCCCCCGCTTATGTAACACTGCAGCTCTGTAAAGAGCTGATGGGACAGATTCAGCCCCGTGCGTGCGTGCGTGCACGCGCGTGCACACCCCCCCAACGGTCACTGCTGTCATCGTTCCGGGTCGGAAGCATCGACGTTTGTCCTCAGCTTGGATCGAATTCTGATGGAATGTTGCAGAACCAGGCTGCATGGTTTCCACTGACCCGCCAGCGCTTCCTCCACTGAGGTCAACGTGGCCGCGCCCTGAGGTGCCGTGCACGAGCACGGGGGGGGGGGGCAGCTGGGTTGCGCAATGTGACCCCCGCCAGCTGTTGCTGGGTGCTGGGAGGGGTAATAGCGCTCCAATACATCCTGTGACTGGTGACAAGCCCTCCTGTTGAAGGGGGTGGGCAGTCGGGGATGAACGCACGAACAGAGCTTTGAGGAGACACACGCACGCACGCACGCACACACGCAACTCTCCTCCTGATTCAGCGGAACAGATTTATTCGTCACCTCTCCCTGCAGCTCCTCAGCCAGCCTGCTGCTAAAGCAACCTCGCGCACAGGCTGCACCGCACGCCTGCGCTGCGTGCGTGCGTGCGTGCGCGCACCGAGAGCTCGGTTTGTTTCCTATGACGGGCTGCGGCGGCGGATGAAGGGATAGTACGAGCATCGACGCACCGCCACCGAATTAAGAGCAGCACCTTTAGGACCTCCCGCGAGGAGATGTTCATCATTATGGGATAGATGCACCGGTCCGGCCATTGCCATGGATACCAGCACGCGCAAATTTACAGTGCGGAGATGGTTTTCTATCTACCTGAAAAACAAGGCTGCGAGGAGCAAGAACAGCCCCGGATTCTGTCAGCTGGAGGTGAGTCAGCCGAACCTGCACAGCTGAACACGCGCATGTGGAGCTGAACACGCGCATGTGGCCGCGTCCGTGTGCGTCTTTCATTTATTTTGGAACGTGCGTGCGCCGAGTGTGCTCTGTGTTGTGGATCGGTCCTGGAGGCTGCAGAGGGAGGCTGATCCGGTGGACGGCGGCAACAGGGGATTTCTATTTATAGCCCAAACGGGGGGGGGGGTGCTTGCGGCACATCTACCTGTCTGTGGGGGTATAAATAGCCTGGGTCCGTCCGTGCCGTTGACAGGTGCACGCCTCCATTTGTCTCCCCCCGGCCGGCCTGTGCTCACCCCCCCCCCCCCCCCCCCCCCCTTCATCCCCCAGGGCCAGATGTTGAATATCCATCACAACACGCACAACAGCTGTCAACAACGCGCACACTTCTGTGAGGTCACACTATAGGAAACCTGTCGGTTATTGGTGGTTGACAGTTGAATACAGGAAGTGAAATACCAGAATAGTAAAAATCTATTTTTGCGCGCGTTAATTAGCATAAAGGAGTCTGTTAGCTCGATGCTAACACGGCTACCGAGCGTTTACCTATCTAGAGGGAATTTGCTAAACTTAATATGAAAATTAGCCTATTTTTAAATTATCTTAAATTATCTTTCAAATGACAACGCGTATGTGATGACTTGTTTACTTTTTTAAGTTACTTATGCATTTATTCTAATAATCATCTGCTCTTTCATCAGATTTAAACAGATGATTATCATCTAATAATCATCTGTTTAAAACCGCGGCTTGTTTTTGCGCATCGGTGATTTGAAAGTTCGTTTTAGATCAAAGGTAATAATGCAAGATTTTAAGGTTGTAATCCTCAGAAACCAGCACGTTTAAGCTGATGGGTTCAAGCAAGGTGAAATTTGCCTTTGAATAATTATCACAATCGATTTATATGCAGTAGAAATAAGATTTAATTTGCCTTGTTTCAGAACTCCAGCCTCGACCGACCATGAGACAAATGAGACTTCTACTAATTCTGAATTCATAAATGTTGTTTCAGAAATTCTGAGTAATATCCAATTGAAGTCGATCATCTTTGTGACAGATTAAAGTATTTCTGAGGGTAAAACTCCCAACAAAAATAGATCTAAATGAACATATAATTATTTTTAGCTCCAAATGTTGCAGATGGAAGCGCTGAGCGACGAGGACGCCTTCGGCCACAGGCGGTTCCACGGGGGGTCATTGTTGGTTTGACCCTTTCCATGAAGGAAAAATAGAGCAGAAAAACAAATGATGATAACCTAACTGTATTTATTGGGTGATTTAGATTTCCCGACTACAAAGGCTCCTGTTAGCACGCCATCCTTGAGTGGACTTTAAAGTGGACTTCACTTCAGTTGTCACCAGAAATGGACCAAATTCCACCCAGTTTTCTGTTGTGAGCACTGTGTTTGGCTCCAGCTGGTGTCAGAGCTCATCCCAACAACCTGAGACAGCTTCCTCATCCCTGCCTGCCAGTGACCCCGACCCATACGTCACACGTACACAACCGTGGTGATCACTGTGTGCAACTTAGCTCCTCTCTCCTTTGCCTCAGGATGACAGCATACTGAAGGAGATCGACATCAGCCACCACGTTAAGGAGGGATGTGAGAAAGCCGACCCCTCGCAGTTCCAGCTGCTCAAAGTGTTGGGACAAGGCTCCTACGGAAAGGTGACGGCTTAGTAGATGCAAGAATGTAGCCACATGCTAACAGAGAGGAGCAGCCGCGTCGATTCTAAATGCTGTGCTTCATAATTCCACCGATGTCTCGACCACACGTTCCAACGTTACTATTAGAATAAACAATTTCTCTTTTAACCCATTCTTGACAGGAAAGGATCAGAAACCTTTTAAAGCTTATAGATCTGACATCTATGGTCATGAGGACTTGAATGCAGTTAATTTATATCACTGATGGAGAACAATGATGATGATGTAATGTCATTTTATTAGAAGCTCTGAGTGTGCATATTTGCTTTGCAGCAATGAATCAAGCGGCCTAAGCTGCTCCCGTCCCACAGGGCCGTCAGGTAGATTACTGAGGCGGCCTAAGCTGCTGTTGCTGAACCCATGAAGCTCAATTCATCTACGCACCAGTAGCTCGTCTGTAGGGACTGGGCCAAGCCGAAGGTTCTCGGGTCAAGTCCTGCTGTGGACAAACCTTGGGAGGCGTTCTGGTAGGGGGGGAGGTGCCAGGACCTTGGGATCACTGCCAAAGGGACCGAACCCACATGATGATGGTCAGATGAAGAACATGACAATGATGATGCTGATTACAGGTGTTTCTGGTGAGGAAGATCAGAGGAGCGGACAGAGGACAGCTTTACGCCATGAAGGTCCTGAAGAAAGCTACTTTGAAAGGTGAAAGAGCTGAAATCTGACAATAAATGAAGTCTAAGAGTCTCAAAGCTGCTGGTAATGTGACTTTTTCAGCTTTTCAGCAACAACCAACTGCACCTAGTTTTAACATTGAAATCATGTGATCAGAAACGTCCCATTATACCGCGAACTAAGTGATCCTCAAATTGCTACGGCTGCTAAAGCTCAAGTATGAAGCGCTTTGACCGGCAGTTTTAGTGCTGGAGGTTGATTTATAGATTAAATGCACGGTGACCCGCGTCCAACCCTAACCTGCCCTGCTAAGCTGAGGTGGGGCAGCTGCCACAATCCGGAATGTTGAGGAATTAAAACTGGGTTTCCTGTGCTCAGTCCGGGATCGTGTGCGATCTAAGATGGAAAGAGACATTCTGGCAGAAGTGAACCATCCGTTTATAGTTAAACTGCATTATGGTGAGTTTGATATCTGCCTTCCTGGACATGCCAGCATGTTCTCGTTGAGCCTCATTAATGCTCCTGTGTGTGTGTGTGTGTGTGTGTGTGCAGCCTTTCAGACAGAAGGAAAGCTCTACCTGATCCTCGATTTCCTCCGAGGAGGTGACCTTTTCACTCGTTTATCAAAGGAGGTGAGTTTATTCTGCCCTTTAATTCACCTTCAGTTGGCGTCTTCATGAGCGCCGATGTGACGCTCTTTCAGTTTCAGCACCAAAAAGAAGCTCAAATGGCATCAGTCCCATTTTTGAGTGTGTGTGTGTGTGTGTGTGCGTGTGTGCGTGTGTGCGTGTGTGCGTGCGTGCGTGTGTGTGTGCACGCTGCCTGCCCTGCTGCTTGCAGGTCATGTTCACAGAGGAGGATGTGAAGTTCTACCTGGCAGAGTTGGCGCTGGCTCTGGACCACCTCCACAGTCTGGGCATCATCTACAGGGACCTCAAACCTGAGAAGTACCACACACACGTAGCAGCTGCAGACAAAAGGGTCCTTCGCCAGACCAAATTCCCTCTCTTTTTCCCGACAGTATTCTTCTGGATGAAGATGGACACATCAAGATAACAGGTGGGAGAAACGGTCCACTGCTTTGATTGGATGTGTCCGAGTCCCCCCTCCTTCACCGTCCTGTCATTGCAGACTTTGGTTTGAGCAAGGAGGCCATAGACCACGACAAAAGGGCCTATTCCTTCTGCGGAACCATAGAGTACATGGCTCCAGAGGTGGTGAACCGCAGAGGCCACGCCCAGAGTGCTGACTGGTGGTCCTTTGGGGTTCTCATGGTAAAGAACGGTTCCGGCATCCCAGTTCAGTCCATCGTTTGCTCATTTCCGTTTGATCTGAGCTCCCGGGTGATATTTCAGCGTTCTGGACCGTTTCCTTGGCATCTTTTGGCAATAAAGCTGCTTAATTACCGCAGCAGGCAGATTAGGTTCCATCACTTTCACTAATCGTGCATCTGGTGGGTTCTGCTTGTTTTGGTTGCTGGCTTATTTTTCTAATACTGAAAACGAGGTTAACACTTGTGACAGCTTGCAGCTACATCAGGGCATCAGGGAAAAGTCTCACCCCATCTGCCCTCAGCTGCTATTAGCAAAACACACAATTATTACCTCAAGCAAAAAGCTGCAACGTTTGAAAATGCAGCGTGTTTGTGCAGCTTCAGCCAGATGGAACTGGTTCAGGTTCCTTTCCTGTCATCCAGCACTGGGACGGGGACTATTTACTCTTTATGATTTGATATATAAGACCGGCAATAAAGGTAGCATGTTCTTACCTTAAAACTGATTTCTATTGCGATAATGAGCTGTTTTGTTGGTTGATGATGACTTTGGGATGTGATCAAGTGAAGCTCAACGATCTTTTCCAGTACGAGATGCTGACAGGATCACTACCCTTCCAAGGAAAAGACAGAAAGGAAACGATGGCGCTCATCCTGAAGTAAGTGTGTGGACGTTGGATGCTCTTCCTTTAGGTTTCCCCTGACTTGATATTCACTAGAGGTTCACAAGGACGTGAAGGAAGCGCCAGCGCCAACCGTCTGCTCTGCGTTTGCAGGGCCAAGCTGGGGATGCCGCAGTTCCTCAGTCCGGAGGTGCAGAGTTTGTTGAGAGCGCTCTTCAAGAGGAACCCTGCTAATCGCCTGGGTAACGCTTCAGTGCAGCCTGAAGGTGCCACACTTGCTGTTTCAGTGGTTAAAAGAATGTGCGCTTAGGTGCAGGACCCGATGGCGTGGAGGAGATCAAGAGACACCGCTTCTTCGCCTCGATAGACTGGAACGTAAGTGGAGTTTCTGCTATTTTATGCAAATCTCCATTTTCATTCACACCACAGACATCCCATAAATTACAGTCTATTTCGATGGCACCTCACTAGCTCTCCTTTTTCCTCTTGAATCTACGATGCACATTTCCCAATGAAAGAGTGAGCTGAGTCCTCTGACCTGTGCTGGGAGCTTTTGGGTTTTAAACCGGAACCACATTGTGGTCGCCGTGGTTGTCAAATTCTGTCATTGAAACCTGCAGCTGGTTCACTTCCCCAAACACCTTCAAACTCGTGCACTTTTTGGTAATATCCCCTCACCTCTAAGGGCTTCACACAGAAAGATCTGCTCCAACGCTAATATGGGGCCACGTGTGGAGAGGCACATCATTAAAACCTTCTCTCTTGGTACAAAACATCTGTTAATCAAAGATGGAGACTCAGATTTCAGGTCCACAGGTTTCATGCACACAACATGTAAAAACATGTAAAAAAGCCCAAGAAAAGCACCTGAAGGCAGCATCTTCTGTCGTCGTGCTAGCTCAGGCTGTGGAGCTTCTCAGGTCAAAACGTGGGACAAAACGGCGACGGTGTTTTGGTGGTGGCGGACGGTGCCGGCGCTCCTTCAGAGCACCGCCGAGGAACCCTCGAGCAAGATACCAACGCTCCTAAAGACTCATTTCAGAGTGTGCCCTGCATTCGCCCATATGCAGATGGGAAAGACTCCAGCATCTCACCTGTGACCCCAAACGGGACATTAGCAGCCAAAAAAAATCACAATTAATATTAATTTCCAAATATATATTTGGAAATTAGCCATTGAAAATATTTGAAGTAATCCAAAACTCAAAAACACCTTTTTCTCAGTGGTTGACTGGACTCATGCAGACCAACTCCTCAGCTCCTCTGTAACTGTGACCCGCTCGTGACGCACCTGGGGTGCGCGCGCCAGCATCTCCGCGTGGCTGCTCGTTTCACAGCGATCGTTGCTGACACCTACAGGCCACTCGGAGTAGTGCACATCAGTATCTAATAAAGACGTGACAGGTTAAAGTTAAAATGTACCAGGATGAAACCTGAACTGTTACACTACTACACTTCAATCATTCATGTATTGGGTGATGAAGAAAACCGGCAGGTTTTATTCAGTAGATCAAATAAGTAGATTAAGTATAATATTCCTCTAATACTGTGTTTTAATTGCCTTTTTTACTTGACATAACTATGATAATTACAAGTTACTGATGAAATATTGATGATTGTTGTTTTCCTGAACAGAAGCTGTACCGGAAGGAAATACGGCCTCCGTTCAAACCAACAGTGGGAAGACCTGAAGACACGTTTCATTTTGACCCGGAGTTCACGTCCAGAACACCCACAGGTAACGGAAACTCACACACAATCACACACTCGCCAAAGGTCCAATAAAGGACTTTTCTGGATGGGTGTGAATACACCACGACAGGCTGTGATGGGCGTTCTTTACACCACAACTGAGGGGCCTTCTTCTCACCTGCGCACATCTGTGTGTTTGGGCCTTCCCAGACTCTCCCGGCATCCCCCCCAGTGCAAATACACACCAGTTGTTTCGTGGGTTCAGCTTTGTGGCAACCAATCCGATTCCGGAGACCACCGTGGCCACAGTAGCGCCATCGCGACAGGACGTGAGCAACCCCATTAGTCCCATAGCAGAGGTGAGCAATGTGGTTCAAAAAGACGTAAAACGCAGATGAAAGCATTAGGAGATGTGACTGGCTGCGTGTGTGTGTGTGTGCGCGTGTGTGTGTGTGTGTTCCCAACAGCATCTCCGGGGTGATGTGGCCTTCAGTGACGTTTACGAGCTGAAAGAGGAAGTTGGCCAGACGAGGACGTGTGTCCTCAGGAGGTGTCTGCACAGAGTTACAGCTGTGGAGTATTCCGTGAAGGTGCCCCTTAGCAACATTAGCACCATTAGCAACATTAGCACCATTAGCAACATTAGCACCATTAGCAACATCAGCACCATTAGCACCATTAGCAACATTAGCACCATTAGCAACATTAGCACCTCACACGTTAAAGCCACCAAAACCTCTCTCTAGGTTGTATTTTGGGATTGATTGTGATCTTTTCATCTTGTGTCAGGTAATGGAGAGGGCGAGGAAAGACCCCTCAGAGGAGATTGAGATTCTGTTGCGATACGGCCAGCACCCAAACATTATTAACCTGAAGGACGTGAGTTCCACGTCGGGAAGATCCCGTCTAAGCGTCCCGACGCCTGAGTGGTGCCTTGTCTTTGCTGTCAGGTGTTTGACGATGGCCAGTGTGTCCACCTGGTTCAGGACCTGCTGAGAGGAGAGGAGCTGCTGGACAGAGTTCTGAGGCTGCCAGACTTCACCGAGAGAGAGGCGTCAGCCATCACGTGCACGCTCACCAAGACTGTGGAGTATTTACACTCACAGGGGGTGAGGCGATGAGCCCGGCCGTCGCTGGCTCCTGCCTGGCTGGTTTCCAGTAGCGTTCTCTCCTCTTTTCCAGGTCGTACATCGAGACCTGAAGCCCAGCAACATCCGTTACTGCGACGACAGCGGACTCCCAGAATCCATCAGGCTGTGTGATTTTGCTGCTGCCAAGCAGCTCAGAGCTGAGAACGGCTTATTGATGACCCCATGTTACACCGCCACCTTCATGGCTCCTGAGGTGACCCACATCAGGGGGGGGGGGGGGGGGGGGGGGGGGGGCTGGCTGCGTGTTCTTCTGAAACCATGACCGTGTGTGTGTGTGTGTGTGTGTGTGTGTGTGCAGATCCTGAGGAAGCAGGGCTACGATGCAGCCTGTGACATCTGGAGCCTGGGCATCCTGCTGTACACTATGATCGCTGGGTGCGTTTTTATTGCAACAGGGAAATCCAGGAATTGACTGGAAATTCCGGATCTTTGCCAGGAAGAGTTGCTGCCTGCTTAGACAACCCTCAATTGTTGTCTTCCACCCAGCGTTTGAAGCTCTGTGTGTGTTCGTTATCTCCGTTTTCAGCTTCAGCCCGTTTGCCAGCAGTTCCGAGGACACAGCAGAGGAAATTCTGGCTCAGATCGGAAGTGGAAATGTCTGCGTCAACGGGGGGAACTGGGATCTGGTCTCTGATGCTGCCAAGGTGAAAAAGCAACCTGTAAAATATGGATGATCATACGCTGAGTGTAATAATCTATCCAACACTGTCAGGACATCGTGACCAAGATGCTTCATGTGGACCCTCACCAGCGGCTGACTGCCCCCCAGGTAGCTATCCACCCATCTACACACACACACACACACACACACACTCTATGCTGCATATATGAAACATTATATGCTGTATGGTTCTGATCGGGTCATTTTCCAATGGTTTCCAGGTCCTCCGCCACCCCTGGATCGTCGATAAGGCCCAACTGTCTGACAGAGCTCTCACCCGCCAGGATGCTGACGCAGTCAAGGTCACCATCACCGTCGTTTGTCATATTTCCCGGTGGACGTCTCCGTCTTATTATATTATATATATCAGCGGTGTAACCCTGCTGTTCCACCAGGGGGCGCTGTCCGCCACCTATAGCGCTCTGAGGCGCTGCGCTCCTGCGCCCGTTCTGGAGCCGGTTCAGTCCTCCAGCCTGGCCCAGCGGCGAGGAATGAAGAAACTGGGGAGCCCCAAACTGCAGCCAGACCATAAAGACAAGGAGCAGCCTTAAGCTTCCCCACTGCTGCCAACCAGCTTTGCAATCAGTCATTTTCCAAGAGGCACACCTCCTCGCGAAGTTATTAAGTGCTTGGAGACAACTAAAAGTGAATGTAAGGGGAAAAAGAAAAGATTTTATCCCAAAGAGTGCACAATCAACCAGACCGCTAACGCTGACTTTAGGCTTCGCGTCAGTCGGGATGTCAGAAGTTTCGCCCTAGCTTTTTCTCTGTAGCATTTCTAGTGGTTTTTAGCCTGAACATTTGAGTTAGATTTCTGTGTTCTGAAATATAGCAACAGCTGAAGTGCAACATCAGCAAAGTAATCATCAGTCTGATCCGTCTCCTCGACTCACTGACACAAATATGCATTAGGTTGCCATGGCAGCAGCACCACTGGAACGCTGTATTTGAGTCAGCATGCATGATGTAAATATTCTACCCAAAAAGAATTATAACTTAAGTTAGCAATACCACAGAAGTCTTATTGTTCATATGTGTAACGACATACAGTGAGTATCTTTTAAAAATGCAGCTTCACAGTAAAATGTATCAATACTGCAGTTTATTTTTCAGAAGGTAATTTAATTGTGATTTGAACTATACTTGTGAGGACCTGCGGGAGCCTCTGCTCTTCGTTTGTATCTCTGACCCCCCCAGCGCGTCGCCTGCTAACCTCTGTTGTGTTGTTGTTAGCGCTCAAGTATCTCGGCAGCACGTGCACGTGCGCTCACACAAGCTTCATAGTGTGCACATTTCATCTGCTGAGTCAGCACGTTTTGTCTGGTCCTCACAGTGTCACAGGTGAGCTGCAGCGAGGCCGCGTGGGGGGGTCGTTAGGGTCGTTAGGGTCGTTATGCTGGTGCACGCAGAGGCACAAGGGTGTGTGTGTGAGTGTGTGTGTGTGAGACAGAGTGTGTGTGTGTGTGTGTGACAGTGAGTGTCTGTGTGAGTGTAAGTGTGTGTGTGAGTGTGTGTGTGTTGGGTCTCGTTCTGCTTCTGTATTGTGACTTATTCTTGCTAAATGGTTGTTGTGCAGAATAAAGTCACACACCAGTGTCACCGGTTGGACGCTCACTGGTGCAGCTGGTGACACTGGTGTGGTGTGTGTTGTGGGGTGTGTGTTGTGTGTCCACGGTAGCAGAGATGGAGTATTTCTCTAGCATTTTTGCAGATTCCCAGAGAACATTTGCAGTGTGCAGATGGTCTCCCATGGTTACGAGGTGAAGCTGTAAATATTCCTTTAGCTTTAAGGAGGAGTGTCGGGGTTTGGTTGTACATAGTTATGGTTAGATGATTATTTAGAGTGTAAATAATACCTCATCTGCATCCTGCTGAGTGTACATACTGTCTATAAAGGCCAGTCACTGGGAATAGTGGCTTTACATTTTACTAATAAAATAAAGAAACAAGTCAAAATGGAATTCTTTAGTGTCTTTTGTTGGTTGTGTTCTTCCTGTTGTGTTCAGCAGAAAAATGTTCCACACGTGCCAGGAATAATGTTTGACTCTTTAATATTGACTCAAACCTCTGGATCGACTTCGTTACCTGGAACGAGACAAATGAGGTGTTTTTGGCTTTAACTTTCATTCTTAAACACTGAACGTTTCCGTCTTTATCTGTAATCATCAGCGAACATCCTGTAGTCCTGGATCCTGTAGTCCTGGATCCTGTAGTCCTGGATCCTTCAGTCCTGGATTCTTTAGTCAGCAGGAGGATTTTTCAGGTGAAAATGAGCAGAAAGGTGAACGCACGCGATGTGACTGCTGCTTATCAGTGGTGTAACGAGCATCGATCACACACCTGAAGCCGATCACACACACCTGAAGCCGATCACACACCTGAAGCCGATCACACACACCTGAAGCCGATCACACACACCTGAAGCCGATCACACACCTGAAGCCGATCACACACACCTGAAGCCGATCACACACACCTGAAGCCGATCACACACCTGAAGCCGATCACACACACCTGAAGCCGATCACACACCTGAAGCCGATCACACACCTGAAGCCGATCACACACCTGAAGCCGATCACACACACCTGAAGCCGATCACACACCTGAAGCCGATCACACACACCTGAAGCCGTGGTCGGGCTGTTCAGGTGCAACAAGCTTCACTAGAATCTCCCACAGTAACTTTATAAAGGCTCCTTTGATTTTGAACGTTTCAAGCAAATCTGGAGGTCATGAACACAAAAAGATCTGTTTGCAGTGGGATCAAACCCATGACCTTGCTGCGGCCTGAGCAGGTTTTAAAACACAATTAAACACTAAAATCGTGCCTTTGCTGATTTGTAATGATGTTATTCTTCAGAAATGTTCAATAAAAATCACCAATCATCTGGAGATGCTGCGCCAGCGTCCTGGTGCAGCAGTACTCAGCGCGGCCACTAGATGGCAGCCAGACCCAGCTTAAACGGCCCCTTTCACGTTTCCTGCTAAAAGTTTCCCTCCAGACCTTAAAAACGGCTTTAATTTGTATGAGCCGGCAGACTCACACTCGTCCATAAAAGCTTTTAGGGGCGCCGAGCTGATGTGTCAGGTGGGTGTGGCGGCCTCATCAGCCTGACATTTAAGTGCAGCAGAGCTCCGAGTGGAGCAGGATTGGAGGATACGAGGAGATGCAGATGACAAGGCCCCCCGAGAGGATGATTGCGGTGGAGTGACAAGAAGAGAGCAAACAGCAGATGGAGGGAGGAGAAGGTGTCAGGAGGAGAGATGAAAGGCAAAAGAAAGAGAAAGAGCTGAGAGAAATAAAAACTCAACCCAACAATTACAGTTGGGTCTGAATTTAGGGGCTCGTTCATGAAGAGGTTCATCGGCTCCCTGTCACTGCGGCGGCCGTGTGTGTTCATGATCTGGTTATAATCAGTCACATCCTGGTTCAGTCTTTAACATGATCTGGTTATAATCAGTCACATCCTGGTTCAGTCTTTAACATGATCTGGTTATAATCAGTCACATCCTGGTTCAGTCTTTAACATGATCTGGTTATAATCAGTCACATCCTGGTTCAGTCTTTAACATGATCTGGTTATAATCAGTCACATCCTGGTTCAGTCTTTAACATGATCTGGTTATAATCAGTCACATCCTGGTTCAGTCTTTAACATGATCTGGTTATAATCAGTCACATCCTGGTTCAGTCTTTAACATGATCTGGTTATAATCAGTCACATCCTGGTTCAGTCTTTAACGTGATCTGGTTATAATCAGTCACATCCTGGTTCAGTCTTTAACATGATCTGGTTATAATCAGTCACATCCTGGTTCAGTCTTTAACGTGATCTGGTTATAATCAGTCACATCCTGGTTCAGTCTTTAACGTGATCTGGTTATAATCAGTCACATCCTGGTTTAGTCTTTAACGTGATCTGGTTATAATCAGTCACATCCTGGTTCAGTCTTTAACATGATCTGGTTATAATCAGTCACATCCTGGTTTAGTCTTTAACATGATCTGGTTATAATCAGTCACATCCTGGTTCAGTCTTTAACATGATCTGGTTATAATCAGTCATATCCTGGTTCAGTCTTTAACATGATCTGGTTATAATCAGTCACATCCTGGTTCAGTCTTTAACATGATCTGGTTATAATCAGTCACATCCTGGTTCAGTCTTTAACATGATCTGGTTATAATCAGTCACATCCTGGTTTAGTCTTTAACATGATCTGGTTATAATCAGTCACATCCTGGTTTAGTCTTTAACATGATCTGGTTATAATCAGTCACATCCTGGTTCAGTCTTTAACATGATCTGGTTATAATCAGTCACATCCTGGTTTAGTCTTTAACATGATCTGGTTATAATCAGTCACATCCTGGTTTAGTCTTTAACATGATCTGGTTATAATCAGTCACATCCTGGTTTAGTCTTTAACATGATCTGGTTATAATCAGTCACATCCTGGTTCAGTCTTTAACATGATCTGGTTATAATCAGTCACATCCTGGTTCAGTCTTTAACATGATCTGGTTATAATCAGTCACATCCTGGTTCAGTCTTTAACATGATCTGGTTATAATCAGTCACATCCTGGTTTAGTCTTTAACATGATCTGGTTATAATCAGTCACATCCTGGTTCAGTCTTTAACGTGATCTGGTTATAATCAGTCACATCCTGGTTCAGTCTTTAACGTGATCTGGTTATAATCAGTCACATCCTGGTTCAGTCTTTAACATGATCTGGTTATAATCAGTCACATCCTGGTTCAGTCTTTAACATGATCTGGTTATAATCAGTCACATCCTGGTTCAGTCTTTAACATGATCTGGTTATAATCAGTCACATCCTGGTTCAGTCTTTAAAGGTGCTGGTTGTTATTGTTCCCTGGAGGGAACTGCTGCCTCTCCACCAGGTGGCAGAAGCCCTGGTGCAGAGGGAAGCTTCACCTTTGACCTCTTCTGCAGAGAAGGTGGCGGCACGGCCTGGACCTGGGCCTGGACCAGGACCAGGGCCTGGACCAGGACCAGGACCAGGGCCTGGACCAGGACCAGGACCAGGACCTGGACCAGGACCAGGACCAGGACCAGGCCTGTTTTCAGTAAACGCCTGATGACTAAAGGCTCCAGAACTGCTCGTCTACCTGCACCAGTGATCTTTAATTATCCATGTCAACACTTCGGGATCACCTTTGACAAACAGTTGGTTCATCTTAAGAACGTGACGGTCACACACTCCTCCTGCACACACACACACACACTCCTCCTGCACACACACACACACACACACACACACACACACACACACACACACACTCCTCCTGCACACACACACTCCTCCTGCACACACACACACTCCTCCTGCACACACACACTCCTCCTGCACACACACACACACACACACACTCCTCCTGCACACACACACACACACACACTCCTCCTGCACACACACACACACACACACACACACACACACACACTCCTCCTGCACACACACAGACAGACACACACACACACACACTCCTCCTGCACACACACACACTCCTCCTGCACACACACACACACACACACACACACTCCTCCTGCACACACACACTCCTCCTGCACACACACACACACACACACACGCACACACACACTCCTCCTGCACACACACAGACAGACACACACACACACACACTCCTCCTGCACACACACACACTCCTCCTGCACACACACACACACACACACACTCCTCCTGCACACACACACACACACACACACACACACTCCTCCTGCACACACACACACACACACACACTCCTCCTGCACACACACACACACACACACACACACACTCCTCCTGCACACACACACTCCTCCTGCACACACACACACACACACACACACACACTCCTCCTGCACACACACAGACAGACACACACACACACACACTCCTCCTGCACACACACACACTCCTCCTGCACACACACACACACACACACACACTCCTCCCATTCTGACCCTGAAATTATGCGATTAATCCAGGAAAATGTTGCAGGGAAACGCGGACATTTTCTCACAGGTCTCATCTGTCACAAAACGGGAAACAAACACGCTCGGACAAGTGTGGAGATCCCACCACCCATGGCAACAGTAGGCCTCTGCACACACACACACGCACGCACACACACATGCGCGCGCACAAGCAGAGCCTGTAGCGCTGCAGCACGACCTGCCACTCGGACATTCACCAAATCAGACGGACAAATCTCCAACAGACGGCTCCTGACAAAGAGATTAGCACCGTGACAGTGGAAGCGCGTGCACTGTGCAGCTGGGTGGTTGGACGCCGTGGCGAGGAGACGCGGGGCGCTTCACACATTTTGGTTCCTCTGTCACGTCGCAGCGTGAAGAATTCAAAGTCAACCTTACTTTAGCAAGTCTGAACTGACTGTCCGAGGGCGAGCGCACGTGCACGTGTGCGTGCGTGTGCGCCCGTCTGTCTGTGCGTGCGTGTGTGAGAGATGTGAGCGAAGCATGAAGGAATCACAGGTGTGCAGGTGAAGGAAGTATCAACTGCGCCATTTTATGAATAAACTGATTATTTGCTCACACCTTCAGTCCCACTGATGACGAGATCAAAGCTGTTGGGTGTGTGGCCTCGGGTGTGTCACCTCAGGTGTGTCACCTCGGGTGTGTGGCCTCAGGTGTGTCACCTCGGGTGTGTGGCCTCAGGTGTGTGGCCTCGGGTGTGTGGCCTCAGGTGTGTCACCTCGGGTGTGTGGCCTCGGGTGTGTGACCTCGGGTGTGTGGCCTCAGGTGTGTGGCCTCGGGTGTGTCGCCTCGGGTGTGTCACCTCAGGTGTGTGGCCTCGGGTGTGTGACCTCGGGTGTGTGGCCTCAGGTGTGTGGCCTCGGGTGTGTCGCCTCGGGTGTGTCGCCTCGGGTGTGTCACCTCAGGTGTGTGGCCTCGGGTGTGTGACCTCGGGTGTGTGACCTCGGGTGTGTGGCCTCGGGTGTGTGGCCTCAGGTGTGTGGCCTCGGGTGTGTCGCCTCGGGTGTGTGGCCTCGGGTGTGTGGCCTCGGGTGTGTGGCCTCGGGTGTGTGGCCTCGGGTGTGTGGCCTCAGGTGTGTCGCCTCAGGTGTGTCGCCTCGGGTGTGTGGCCTCGGGTGTGTGGCCTCGGGTGTGTGGCCTCGGGTGTGTGGCCTCGGGTGTGTCGCCTCGGGTGTGTGGCCTCAGGTGTGTGGCCTCGGGTGTGTGGCCTCGGGTGTGTCGCCTCGGGTGTGTGGCCTCGGGTGTGTCGCCTCGGGTGTGTGGCCTCAGGTGTGTGGCCTCGGGTGTGTGGCCTCGGGTGTGTGGCCTCGGGTGTGTGGCCTCGGGTGTGTCGCCTCAGGTGTGTGGCCTCGGGTGTGTGGCCTCGGGTGTGTGGCCTCGGGTGTGTGGCCTCGGGTGTGTGGCCTCGGGTGTGTGGCCTCAGGTGTGTGGCCTCGGGTGTGTCGCCTGTTGGACCCTCGCTGCAAAACCGTAAAGCAGATGAAGAAGGACGTCGCAGCAGGAAATCAGAATCAGAACTTTATTATTAATGTCATAAATATAAATATGTAATAACAACATTTGGTATTTATGTTGTAAATCTAGATATTTCAGAGGAAACTCCCATTCAAATGTTGCTTATGTTAATATTCATACATTTCAGCTTTAAATAAAAAGACACAGACCTAATTTATGGGGGGTGGGGGGCATTTTCACCAACTTTCTGGATTTAATCAGCGTTTAACAGCACAAAACATTTGGGCAGCAACTTTCCAGGAGACGTTTGCTGGGACACAGTTTGACATCTGCAGACGACCGTCGTCAAGACGACAGCGACAGCATCACGTAATCAACCACAAATATGCTGGAGTCAAAGGTGCCGCAGCGGATAAGTGAAGCTGCGCCCAAAGTCAATTAATCTTTTTCAGCCCCCCCCCCCTCCACCCTGCTTAAAAGCTTCATTTACCACCTATGGAGAAGAGATAGAAACACCATTAGTGAGATGATGGCAGGACTGGAGAGGGGAGAGGAGACTCTCACAGATGGATGAGCTGAAACACTATCGGCCCCCCATCTCCTCAAAAAGTGTGTCTGCGCACGCAAAAGGCGAGAGCATCTTCTGCATGGCTGAGCTCAATTAGTTTCTATCTTTGATTATCCAAAGGTAGTGGCGAGCAACTTTTAAAAGCGGAAGTGCACCTTAGTGGTGACGGTGGGGGCAACAAAGGCTGGGCTGAGCCCGATTTGGGCTGATGAGAGGGCAGAAGGGCTGATGGAGGCGCGGGCTCACATCAGGGGATACGAAGAGCCATTATTTTCCATATTCAAGCTCCTTTGTGTGTGTGTGTGTGTGTGTGTGTGTGTCTGACCTCTTTCACAGTGAGACCCCCACTTGTGCTCCAGTAGCCAGCCGAGCTCAGTGAAGCAGAGCCTATATGCTCAGTGGCATTTCACACACCCAGCCGCGTGCATGTAAACACACAAGGATACCATTTATCCAGCTGGGGTCCCATGGCACACACACACACACACACACACACACAGACGGCACAAACACAAACACAAATAAGGACGTTTGGTTGAATACTCAAGACCCAGATAATCAAACTCAATGCAAATCAGCCAGATCCTTTCTCTCCACAAATGTCCGCCGCCCACTGTGGGTGCTAATGAAACCCGCTCTACCTATAGATCACTGCGTATCGCGGCTTTATTATGTGACATTTCAGGTGAAGCCACCTGAGCGGATCAGCTGTCAGCCGTGTTTGCTCCTCTGGCTGCGAAGCCTGGTGTCCAGGTAGCAGGACTTTAGTTGGCCTAACGAAGTCGCTGCTAAGGAAGGTTCGAGAAAAGAGACAGATCCTAAAGAGACAGGAAGGGGTGACCACGGGCGGGGGGACGCGTCCTCATCTCCTTAATTACACGCAGCTTCAAGCCTCAACCCCAAGGACGAAGGTGTGTGGGCGCAGCTCTTCAGGGGACAATCAGGAGGACTCTCCCAGCATCTCCTCCTGTGAGTCCCTCTAAAGCTAACGCCTGTGAGCTAGCATGTGTGTTTGCACCGGGCCAGTGCGTAAACAAAAGCTTGGTCCCAGTTGGACCGCGGCCTATCTGGCGTGGGCTCTCCGGCGCTGGTGTGTGTGTGTGTGGGCTGCAGTGATACACGTGGGCATATGTGTGTTGTGATTGTGGCAGCCGGGGGACAGCGCGCTGCTGCTGACACTGGCCCGTCCGCCTGGTGGGGCCCTTTCTGCACCAGTAGAGCTGGCACTGCCTCCTGCCTCCTGCCTCCTGCCTCCTGCCTCCTGCCTCCTGCCTCCTGCCCCTGCCTCCTGCCTCCTGCCTCTGCCTCCTGCCTCTGCCTCCTGCCTCCTGCCTCTGCCTCCTGCCTCCTGCCCCTGCCTCCTGCCTCCTGCCTCCTGCCTCCTGCCTCTGCCTCCTGCCTCCTGCCTCTGCCTCTGCCTCCTGCCTCTGCCTCCTGCCTCCTGCCTCCTGCCTCCTGCCTCCTGCCTCCTGCCTCTGCCTCCTGCCTCCTGCCTCCTGCCTCTGCCTCCTGCCTCTGCCTCTGCCTCCTGCCTCCTGCCTCCTGCCTCCTGCCCCTGCCTCCTGCCCCTGCCTCTGCCTCCTGCCTCCTGCCTCTGCCTCCTGCCTCTGCCTCCTGCCTCCTGCCTCCTGCCTCTGCCTCCTGCCTCTGCCTCCTGCCTCTGCCTCCTGCCTCTGCCTCTGCCTCCTGCCTCCTGCCTCTGCCTCCTGCCTCCTGCCTCTGCCTCTGCCTCTGCCTCCTGCCTCCTGCCTCTGCCTCTGCCTCTGCCTCCTGCCTCCTGCCTCCTGCCTCTGCCTCCTGCCTCTGCCTCTGCCTCCTGCCTCCTGCCTCCTGCCTCCTGCCTCTGCCTCTGCCTCCTGCCTCCTGCCTCTGCCTCCTGCCTCCTGCCTCCTGCCTCTGCCTCCTGCCTCCTGCCTCCTGCCTCTGCCTCCTGCCTCCTGCCTCCTGCCTCCTGCCTCCTGCCTCCTGCCTCTGCCTCCTGCCTCCTGCCTCTGCCTCCTGCCTCCTGCCTCTGCCTCCTGCCTCCTGCCTCCTGCCTCCTGCCTCCTGCCTCTGCCTCCTGCCTCCTGCCTCTGCCTCCTGCCTCCTGCCTCCTGCCTCTGCCTCCTGCCTCCTGCCTCCTGCCTCCTGCCTCCTGCCTCTGCCTCCTGCCTCCTGCCTCCTGCCTCCTGCCTCTGCCTCCTGCCTCCTGCCTCCTGCCTCTGCCTCCTGCCTCCTGCCTCCTGCCTCTGCCTCCTGCCTCCTGCCTCCTGCCTCCTGCCTCTGCCTCCTGCCTCCTGCCTCCTGCCTCCTGCCTCCTGCCTCTGCCTCCTGCCTCCTGCCTCCTGCCTCCTGCCTCCTGCCTCTGCTCTCAGCACACCAGCTGGGCGCTACCAGACATGTAGAGGAAGAGGAAAGGTGGTTCAGCACAACATGCTCGTTCCCCTGGAATGCAGGTAACAGCGATGTGAAGGGGCGGGGCTTCTTCCTGGGGGGCGCAGCAGCAGAATCCAGCCAATCACCAAACCATCGAAACTTGAGCTGATGTAATGAGTGATGGAACCGCTGGTTAATGTTCCGCTGCGTCACTTCCAGACCTAAACTTTCACCCGCCGGTAACTTAAACTCAGCGCTGGAACCTTCTTGGAACCTTCTTGGAACCTTCATCTCTCAGTTCTTCTTTATAGATCTGCTGCAATCAAACTCTCTAGGTGCTTCCCAGAACCCCAGGGCCTGACCCCCAACGACCACGGTGGCAACAGGAGGAAACCTGGAGCAGGACCGGGCTCATATGGTGCACGGACCTTTGTCACGTCACAGACACGCCGCCAAGGTTCACACCTGGATTCGTTGGGAGGTGAACCTGGAGTGAGACCAGACCGTTGGTGCGTTTCCAGCTCCTGCCCCCCAGGCTCAGGCGCGGCTGCAGGAGGGACTTTTGGAGTGCACTTGCTCAAGGGCACCTTGATGTGTGGCAGCAGGGGCCCAGAATGGAAACAACAACCTTTGTAGGGCAACAACAATCTCTCTCCGTTGCCTGGTGACGGCTGGGATGGACTCCAGCACCTCCTGTGTCCTGGATTCGGAATAATTCTGAGATTCATCCGCAGAAGCAAAGCGCGCGTCTCTTCTCGTGTTCGATTCAAGGTTCCATTTTAGGAGGAAACACGAGGAGAGGAAACAAGGAGCCAGAGAAGACCCAATGTTTTTCTTGGTGTATGACAAATGTGCCATCAGAAGCAGATCCGTGTAACGCTGCTGGCTGGAAGGACAACAGCTGCTCGCTCACACGTGCACCGGCGCGTCCCTGTCAGCCTGCAGCCGGGAGGCTGGCGTGGGCGTCCCGGA
The DNA here is from genome assembly GCA_027382335.1 of Takifugu ocellatus. Classification (NCBI taxonomy): domain Eukaryota; kingdom Metazoa; phylum Chordata; class Actinopteri; order Tetraodontiformes; family Tetraodontidae; genus Takifugu; species Takifugu ocellatus. Next base: position 9,476,780 of record JAPVLW010000007.1, on the reverse strand, counting down.
GCAGCGCCGGAGTCAGTGCCGAGGTCACTACATCAGGAAGAGCAAAGGCCTCGTCGGCTCTGTCCCGCTGAGCAGCCCACCCAGCCGCGCCTTCGCCACCGCCCCCCACCGCCCCCCCACTCGCTCCGCCACCGCCGCCGCCACTTTCTCCGTGGGCCGTGGGTCTCCGGCTGGGCCGGGCGGGCACAGCTGTGCCGGGAGTCCTGCTGTCACAGGCGGTTAGGGTGACAGCCACTCACACTTCATAATGTCCCTCTCACAGGTCACCGAGCGACAAGCCGGGTCAGCTCGCTCCAGCGGGCCGCCCCAGGGGAGGCAGAGCCCGCCCCCACCCCACGCCACCGCCACCGCCACCGCCACTCCGCGTCTCTCCCTCTACTGCCCAGGAACACCGAGAGGCAGGTGGAGGAGGCACCACTGGTGCAGATGTTGAGGAGAGGAACTGCCGCTCCAGAGGAACACCTGGAATGTTGGGAACGCCGTTCCCCAGCACCATTGAACAGGAGCAACATTTAATCCTTGAAGAGGTTCTGCTTCCGAACCCTGACAATAACCTTTCAGGAGGGTGGTGACAGCGTGGACGTGCTAATGACCTCAGCCAGAGCGCCATATGCTCGCCGCCGTGCGCCCAACTGTCATTAATGTGCATTATCTCAATGTCACGTTTAATCTAGGAGCGATCCAAGACCGCGGACAGAACGTTCCCAATAATGGGCTCCCTCCGACACGGACTCTCCCGCTAATTGGTTTGCCATTTTCACCTCATGCAGCGTTCGGGTCGTCGCCATCAGATCCGTCAGACACGTGACGGAACATCCCTGATAACACGGGAATGTCGGGGCTGTGTTGTCACGACACGCGGAATCTGTGGCCCGCCAGAGTTTTCCCCTCCGTTCTGCACCGGCACACGATAACCAAAGCGTGCACATTTGGGGCAACGTGCACTAATTGGATCGAATGCTTGCAGTTGGCTTCAGCTGCGGCGGCGCCTGATTCCCGCCACTCACACAGTCACACCCGGAGCGCTTAATCCACCGAAGGTGCGCACACACCCACTGAACAATGTGTAGCAATTAATCTCGCTCCCCCTCCCACATCTGGCGCTCCGGCGTGACCCTGCTGGGCCGCGGCGCCCAACCTCGCGAGCTTCCACAATTTCACACGTGAGGGTCTCCGATGGAACGCGACAGGAACGCGTGGCCTTGCTAAATTGCATTAAAGAGTCTGGAACAATAGGTTTGTGCAACGCTCCGAAGGAAAATAAGCGACAAAAGCGCTCCGATGCTCCGAAAATGAGCCAGAAAATTCCTCCAGTGACAGCGGAGCAGCAAACACATCGTGGAACATGTGACAAAAGAAGATGATGCAATTATTGAAACTTCCCTGAAACTTCCCTGACAACTTCCTGGTTCCCCCCTGACCCTAACCCTGACCCTGACCCTGACCCCGACCCTAACCCCGACCCCGACCCTAACCCTGACCCTGACCCTGACCCTAACCCTGACCCTAACCCTGACCCTGACCCTAACCCTGACCCTGACCCTAACCCTGACCCTAACCCTGACCCTGACCCTAACCCTGACCCTAACCCTGACCCTAACCCTAACCCTGACCCTGACCCCGACCCTAACCCTGACCCTAACCCTGACCCTAACCCTGACCCTGACCCCGACCCTAACCCCGACCCTAACCCCGACCATAACCCTGACCCTAACCCTGACCCTAACCCCGACCCTAACCCCGACCCTAACCCTGACCCTGACCCTAACCCCGACCCTAACCCTGAGCCGAACCCTGACCCTAACCCTGACCCTAACCCTGACCCGAACCCGAACCCGAACCCTGACCCTAACCCCGACCCTAACCCTGACCCTAACCCTGACCCTAACCCCGACCCTAACCCTGACCCGAACCCTGACCCTAACCCCGACCCTGACCCTAACCCTGACCCTGACCCTAACCCCGACCCTGACCCTAACCCCGACCCTAACCCTGACCCTGACCCTAACCCTAACCCTAACCCTGACCCTAACCCTGACCCTGACCCTAACCCTAACCCTAACCCTGACCCTAACCCTGACCCTGACCCCTGTGACCTCTGAAGCTAAAGCGACTGACCAGGTTTGGAGACCTGTCATGGTTCCAGTTCAGCATTTACCTGATGTTGAACTGAAGGTGGGTCTGGAGCTGGGTAACCCCCCCCCTCTCTCTCCCTTCCTCCCCCCCTCCCCCCCTCTCTCCCTTCCTTCCTTCCTTCCTTCCTTCCTTCCTTCCTTCCTTCCTCCTTCCTCCCCCCTCTCCCTTCCTCCCCCCTCCCCCTCCCTCCCTTCCCCCTCCCCCTTCCTCCCCCTCCGTCTCTCCCTCCCTTCCTCCCCCCTCCCTCCCCCTCCCTTCCCCCTCCCCCTCCCTCCCTCTCTCTCCCCCGCTCCCTCCCTCTCTCCCTTCCTCCCCCTCCCTCTCTCCCTCCCCTCTCCCCCGCTCCCTAAACCCCTCCCTCCCTTCCTCCCCCCTCCCTCCCTCTCTCCCTTCCTCCACCTCCCTCGCTCCCTCCCCTCTCCCCCGCTCCCTAACCCCCTCCCTCTCTCCCTTCCTCCCCCCTCCCTCCCTTTCTCCCCCCCCTCCCTCTCTCCCTTCCTCCCCCTCCCTCCCTCTCTCTCCCCCGCTCCCTAACCCCCTCCCTCCCTCCCTTCCTCCCCCCTCCCTCTCTCCCTTCCTCCCCCTCCCTCCCTTTCTCCCTCTCTCCCTTCCTTCCTCCCCCCTCTCTCTCCCTCTGTCCCCCTCTCCCTTCCTCCCCCTTCCTCCCCCTTCCTCCCCCCTCCCTCCCTCCCTCTCTCTCCCCTGCTCCCTAACCCCCTCCCTCCCTCCCTTCCTCCCCCCTCCCTCCCTCTGTCCCCTTCTCCCTTCCTCCCCCTTTCTCTCCCTTCCTCCCCCTCCCTCTCTCCCTCCCTCGCTCTCCCCCGCTCCCTTCCTCCCCCTTCCTCCCCCTTCCTCCCCCCTCCCTCCCTCCCTCTCTCTCCCCCGCTCCCTCCCTCTCTCCCTTCCTCCCCCTCCCTCTCTCCCTCCCCTCTCCCCCGCTCCCTAACCCGCTCCCTAACCCCCCCCCCCCCCCCCCCCCCAGTCACCCAGCTTTAGGGCTCTGGAGATATTTCAAACATATCTGGGAAATCAATCTTACAGGGAAGTGAAGGGAAACCTGGAATGTCATTGAGCAATGAGCATGAGTCCTGTCAGAGGTGGAGCCCAGAGCTGAGCCGGGGGGGCCGCTCCGATCTGCTGGTGTCCCAGTGAGGAGCCTCGTCAGCTGGACCTCCTGGCACAGAGATACAGATGTATATTTATCTGAGATTAGAGGTCATTCAGAGGTCATTCAGAGGTCATTCAGAGGTCATTCAGAGCAACACAGGTCAAACGTGTTCGTTACTAAGGAACGTCTCTCATATCTCACCTTCACACTGACAACACAGGCGACCTTCATCTCCGATGAGCTCAGTCATCCACAAAACTGGCAACGAGTCACTGTCAGAAGAGAAAGGCCACCAGGGTCAAAGGTCAACAGCGCTAAGCACTGTTATTTTCCACACGGGTTTCTGGCAGATTTATCGTCACCTGAAGAGGCTCAAAAATAAAACGGTAACTGTCAAGTTTGATGGGAGAGACGAGGGTTTAAATAACACGTTTATTATTATAACGTTTATTACACGGCAACGCTGGGAAAAGGTCCTAATTGGTCAGTTGTGGCCAATAATGTTAATGATTTAATCCCATCATTTGGTGATCCTCATTTTGCTACTATTGGAACTTTAGGTCTCTAAATAGACTCTAAACCCATGATGGAAAAGATCTGCAGCGCTTCCAACTACACACATTGATGGAGGACTTCCAAAGGTCGACTGATGGAAGCTTCAAGGTCAACTAAAACATCTCTTTGGTTACTGATATCCGAAGCCAGTCCTGCGCAGGGTGCAGAGTTGTGGAAGCAGGCGGGCAGTTCCAAGGGAATGGGAAAGATGATGGAGGGGAGCAGGGCGGCTCCCCTCCCCTCCCCTCCCCTCCCCTCCCCTCCCCCCACAGACCAGTGAAGGGAAGCAGACGTTGATGGAACAAGATGTCGCCACGATGGCTCATTACACACGAGCATGGGACACGATCCGGCCTGCTCGGACCCCCACTCCTCTCATGGAGGAACCAAGAAGAGGATTATACCTCGCAGGCCTGTTGTCCTCACGTTACAGCGAATCACCTCGGTGGCTCTAATTGGCCTCTTAAATCCATCTACACATTTGCTTCCATCTCTAGTTTAATTGAATTAGGCTGTTCTGAGCCTCCGCTCAGAGGCGTGAACTGGCACAAATCAGGTGAATCCGGTTAGGACTGTTTACACATTTCCGGCACGAGGAGCTGATCCCGCCGCTCATTACGGCCCGTGCCGAGTTCGGAGCCACGGCATAAACGTTGCCACATCAGCGGCTCGAGGCGAAGGGATCCAAAAAGCGACACTAATCCACAGATCCCAAGAGTGGGAGTTTAATAGGAAAGCTCAGCCATTACGCGCGTTAAAGCGCGCTCATTACGCGGTAACTTGGCCCAGCGCGTCCGTATCACTGCGCACAGTTTCGGAGACGAGCTCATCGGAACTTAAGGGAGCATAAAGCAGAAATGGGAATCCAGACCGGAAGTTTGGGGTGCGGATCCTCAAAGAATGCGTCTGCAGGCGAGTGGTCGTGAGCCGGATTAGTGCTCCGCCAGCGCTCGGCAGCTCCGGAGTCACAGACAAGACGGTGGTGAGCAAATTGATGTGACGAGACTGCGGAGAGTCCGACCCACGTCTGTTTACTGTGGGATGCACGTGCGCAAGTTTCTCTTAAAGCTCACTGACACACTTTAATAGTGGTTTTACTCTGCAGATCGACGGCTCGACAGGATTTAATTACAAAGGAAAACCACCGTCTTTTGGAGCGTCGCTCGCATCAAACCATGGATGCGCGCAAACAATCCGCCCCAAAGCGTCTTCCTGATAGCAGAATTCCAGGATTCTGGAGCCTGTGTGACCAGAACCTGGAGTTTTCCACACACAGAGGCAGGGAGCCGCCCGCCGGGACCCCCCAGGTGTGCGTTTGGACCAGTGAGCGGAACTAAAACCTGGCCCGCCAACCCAGCGCAGCCTGGCTCCGCTGAGACGCGCAGAGGTGACAACAACCAAATTAGCCGTGCACACGCAGCCAGGACGCCGAGCTGTGGGCCCGGTCGGCCGGTCCTGGGTCGGCTCTGGTCCTGGGTCGGCTCTGGTCCTGGGTCGGCTCCGGTCCTGGGTCGGCTCCGGTCCTGGGTCGGCTCTGGTCCACTGGCTCCAGTGGCTCCACCGATGGAGTCGGATCGACACTGTGAAATTGGACCGAGGTGTGAAAGTGGAAAAATCAGGTACCCATCAGGCTGGAACACAGCCCCCCCTCCCCCTCCCCCTTCCCCCTCTCCCCCCTCTCTCTCCCTCTCTCCCCCCCTCTCTCCCCCCTCTCCCCCACTCTCTCTCTACTGACTAATGATCCATCTCTCTGTTGAGGTTCTGTCAGAACTTTTGATAAAAATGACTCAAGGTGAATGAAGCCATTTTCAGCCATTTTCTAACTCTGTGAGGGTTTTGACTCTTTGTCTCTAGACAACGAGCACATTTCTGATCAGCAAAGACCTGACTGCAGCTACCACATCACAGTACACACACACACACGCACACACACACACACACACACATACACACACACACACACACACGCACAGCCAAATAAAGTGTTGCCCAACAGCAACGGGCCTCACCTGTGCTAGCGTCTCCTGCAGTTGCCTGGACCTTTTTGGGGTCTTCTCCGTCCTGGTGTCGTCCATAAAATCCAGCACCCATGAAAACACACACAGCAGCTGAGCGACACAAGAGCGCCGGCATCACACAGGCCTATATACTCAGCCTGTGTGAGGTACACTGATTACTGATATTACACACACACATACACACCCTACCTTCACTGCAGGGTGTGTGTAAACTCACCATGCAGAAGCAGGTCGCTGCATTAAACACAAGCATATGCTAGCAAGGAGTCTTGCTATGATCTTGCACACAGCACTCCACTACACTGGGCTTCTGCACGCTACGCTGACGCTACATTCCACTGCGTTTCCTGGCGCAGGGCAGGCTAATGCTAACTGATGCACTTCCTGCATTGCAGCAAGCACACGGGCCTTGTTAGCAGGATGCTAGGCTAAAGGAAATCAAGGCCTCCTGCAGTCATTGGTGTGAGAGCCCATTTTCACAGTTCACACCCGACCTGCTAATGGCTGATCATTTATTCACGCTCTCTGTTGTGCAGGCGGGGGTTGGCCAGTCGCACAGTTTCCTAACGTAGCGTACGCTCGGGCGGTGATCTGCCAGAGCAATAAGCATGCTAATGTTGCAGTGGCCATGAAATCAGAGGCCTGGTAACACAATGAAGCAGGTTCATGGGTTAAACTATAGGTTTGGAAATGACACGGCAGTTTGATGTGGTGCGGTTGCGGCGCGAGGCTGGTTTGTCCACTCAAGGTTTCGGTGGATCGAGTGCTGAACTGTTGCCGCTTCATTTGTGGGTTAATATGTTGTAGGCACGGTTCTATCAGACAGACCTGACTGATCTGCTCGTAGGGGCAGGTGCCAGGACACCGTGGGAGCAAGGCAGAGGTGCCCTTGAGCAAGGTGCTGAACCCCCAAATGCTCTCATACGTAGGGCCCTGCAATGAGCTAGCAACTCCTGCGTCCCCGGCCTTTGCCCATATGTAGCTGGGATAGACTCGTGACCCTGAAAGGGACATAGCGGTGAAGATAAAAGGTCCATTTTCTCAACATCACGTCTTCCATGTCTGGTTCAAAGGACATTGATGAACTCAGATAATGTTAGAACAATAGAGATGAAGCTAAACGGAGCTTCGGCTCCTGGCTTTTCCAGACAGATTCATCCTCACAGATCTGTGATTCAGTGTGGTCGCACCACAGTTCCCATCAATTTTATTCTATTTATGTTTCTATAAGCTATGAAATCTGCAAATGGTTTCAAAGGCCGACCGAGTTTTGGTGCACAAACATCCTTTTTGATGTCTGAATAATCATGTGCTCTGTAATAGGAAAGATGCTATGAAATGTATTAAATCAGACTGTGTAGTTGAAGGAAGTGAGACATGAGGCCCTCGTGCTCCCGGCACTGTTAAAGTGGGTCCCTGTAATTAGCATCAGCAGACGTGCACACGTCTCTCGCTGGACTCTGAGACCGGGACGTTGAGCCTGTATCAGCAGCTTAGTTCCTGCCAGTGAAGGGCTGGGAGGCGTGCGGATGTGCAGCATGTCGCAGGGTTTCACAGCGCACTGGGGACCTTGAACCTTGAACCTTGTCAGTCTTTGGGATCACACCACAGTTTCTGTCCGACGTCTTTACCCTGTGGATGAGCTCCACTCTGCTTCCCCGTCCATCTGGACATCCCGACTCCCAGAAAAGTCCAGTTCTGCCAAACATGACAAACTTCCTCAGCTAAATTGGATGATAGCATGAGAAGGAGCGCGCGGACCAAAGCCTTCTGCAGGCTAAAAGGCCAGCGATAGAGTTGGTGCCAAGGAAGCATAATTAATGCCCCTAATTGGGCCTCCCCCCCCCCACAGAGGCGACTGATCGCCCGCTCATCGCCCGCCGTGGCTCCAGGGCCGCTGCCATGCGCTCTTAATAAAGACAGTCCTGTTCTTGTCTGACTTCATAAATGTGCTGGTCTTAATGGCAAAGATCTGGCTCCAGGTTTTCCACAAACTCGCCGTTTTTTCTGAGCCATCCACGCCTGCCTCAGGCAGCACCAGGTCCTAACAAGCTGCCCCCTAACAAGTGGCCCTGTTGATGGAGCCTTTGTCCACTACACGATGGATTTAACCTCCTGAACCTGCTCGCTCCCCCCTGAGGTCTTACTTACAAGTGTTCTCTGCCTCCCCGTGACCCACATGGCTGGGTGACATCAGCGGGGCAGCGAGCTGTAAATCCGCTGCTCTTGCAGGACCCTGCCTCAGTTAATCAGGTGTGATGCACAGGCCGGTGCAGCAGGGCAAATGATGCTGGGGTTGTTTGGGTTTCTGGGGCTGTTTCATTGATGGGGTATGATTAGGCTCAACACTTTGGGCTGGTTTCACATCTCTACTAATTGTAGTATCAAATTATTAAATTAATGAATAGATGATAAGTACATTAACCTCGTTTTTACGCCAAAACAGTGGCATAAAGTTTGTCTGCGGCAGATGCCGCTGCCTGTTTTTAGGACACGTGACCAGCAGGGGGCAGTAGCGCACCGCTCGCAGCGCGTCGCGCACGACTGAACTCACCAGGAGAAACTTAGATTTCTAAAGATATCAAATGTTTTTTATTGTCTTCTCTATTTCCCACAGCAAACAATAACGCAAAGTTTGCCTCCACTTTATAGCCCACTTGGAATTTGATCCAATGAACAACACGGACTGATGGAAATTATTTCATGTTGGAATTGTTAAAGGTTTTTAAATGAACTTTTTAGATTTAAATGAACTTTATTTCTACCTCTAATTTGTCATCATTAGAGGGTCCGTGTCAAAAATGACAAAGGAAAAGACGACAGAGGGGAAACATGGTGTTTAAAGCAGATGTAGCCATAGTAACGGGATGTGGTGGCAGCTTAGCGCCCAACTCTGAGGGAGACTGACACACTTTCTCTCTGGGTCTTCACCCTCAGGCAGAGAACTAATTAAGAAGAGACTTTGGTTTTATTTACTGTCAGCCCCCGGCACCCGTGCACACGCGCCTGTATGTGTGTGTGAGTGTGTGTGTGTGTGTGTGAGTGTGTGTGTGTGTGAGTGTGCGTGTGTGTGAGGGAGCTAGGGGGATTTTGAGATTCTGTCTGTGTATGTGAAAGACTGGTTGTGGCCTCGGTCTCAGCTGAAGCGCCATCTTCTCTTCTGTCCACGGTGATGCAGCGAAGTACCTGGAACCTCAGCAAAGTACCTGGAACCTCAGCAAAGTACCTGGAACCTCAGCAAAGTACCTGGAACTTCAGCAAAGTACCTGGTACCTCAGTGAAGTACCTGGAACCTCAGCGAAGTACCTGGTACCTCAGCAAAGTACCTGGTACCTCAGTGAAGTACCTGGAACCTCAGCGAAGTACCTGGTACCTCAGCGAAGTACCTGGAACCTCAGCGAAGTACCTGGAACCTCAGCGAAGTACCTGGTACCTCAGCGAAGTACCTGGAACCTCAGCAAAGTACCTGGAACCTCAGCAAAGTACCTGGAACCTCAGCAAAGTACCTGGTACCTCAGCGAAGTACCTGGTACCTCAGTGAAGTACCTGGAACCTCAGCAAAGTACCTGGAACCTCAGCAAAGTACCTGGTACCTCAGCGAAGTACCTGGTACCTCAGTGAAGTACCTGGTACCTCAGTGAAGTACCTGGAACCTCAGCAAAGTACCTGGAACCTCAGCAAAGTACCTGCAGAGCAGCGTCTGTCATTCACCAGCAGGAATAAACGGGAATATCTGGAGAAGCCTCCACTAAATGAGCGACACACTCTTGAACCAGCAGGAATAAACGGGAATATCTGAAGAAGCCTCCACTAAATGAGCGACACACTGTTGAACCAGCAGGAATAAACGGGAATATCTGGAGAAGCCTCCACTAAATGAGCGACACACTCTTGAACCAGCAGGAATAAACGGGAATATCTGGAGAAGCCTCCACTAAATAAGCGACACACTCTTGAACCAGCAGTAATAAACGGGAATATCTGGAGAAGCCTCCACTAAATGAGCGACACACTCTCGAACCAGCAGGAATAAACGGGAATATCTGAAGAAGCCTCCACTAAATGAGCGACACACTGTTGTACCAGCAGGAATAAACGGGAATATCTGAAGAAGCCTGCACTAAATGAGCAACACACTCTTGAACCAGCAGGAATAAACGGGAATATCTGGAGAAGCCTCCACTAAATGAGCGACGCACTCTTGAACCAGCAGGAATAAACGGGAATATCTGAAGAAGCCTCCACTAAATGCGCGACACACTCTTGAACCAGCAGGAATAAACGGGAATATCTGGAGAAGCCTCCACTAAATGAGCGACACACTCTTAAACCAGCAGGAATAACCGGGAATATCTGAAGAAGCCTCCACTAAATGAGCGACACACTGTTGTACCAGCAGGAATAAACGGGAATATCTGGAGAAGCCTCCACTAAATGAGCAACACACTCTTGAACCAGCAGGAATAAACGGGAATATCTGCAGAAGCCTCCACTAAATGAGCGACGCACTCTTGAACCAGCAGGAATAAACGGGAATATCTGAAGAAGCCTCCACTAAATGCGCGACACACTCTTGAACCAGCAGGAATAACCGGGAATATTTGAAGAAGCCTCCACTAAATGAGCGAGACACTCTTGAACCAGCAGGAATAAACGGGAATATCTGGAGAAGCCTCCACTAAATGAGCGAGACACTCTTGAACCAGCAGGAATTAACGGGAATATCTGAAGAAGCCTCCACTAAATGAGCGACACACTGTTGTACCAGCAGGAATAAACGGGAATATCTGAAGAAGCCTCCACTAAATGAGCGACACACTGTTGTACCAGCAGGAATAAACGGGAATATCTGAAGAAGCCTCCACTAAATGAGCGACACACTGTTGTACCAGCAGGAATAAACGGGAATATCTGAAGAAGCCTCCATTAAATGAGCGACACACTGTTGAACCAGCAGGAATAAACGGGAATATCTGGAGAAGCCTCCACTAAATGAGCAACACACTCTTGAACCAGCAGGAATAACCGGGAATATCTGAAGAAGCCTCCACTAAATGAGCGACACACTCTTGAACCAGCAGGAATAAACGGGAATATCTGAAGAAGCCTCCACTAAATGCGCGACACACTCTTGAACCAGCAGGAATAAACGGGAATATCTGGAGAAGCCTCCACTAAATGAGCGACACACTCTTAAACCAGCAGGAATAACCGGGAATATTTGAAGAAGCCTCCACTAAATGAGCGAGACACTCTTGAACCAGCAGGAATTAACGGGAATATCTGGAGAAGCCTCCACTAAATGAGCGACACACTCTTGAACCAGCAGGAATAACCGGGAATATCTGGAGAAGCCTCCACTAAATGAGCGACACACTCTTGAACCAGCAGTAATAAACGGGAATATCTGGAGAAGCCTCCACTAAATGAGCGACACACTGTTGTACCATCGGGAATAAACGGGAATATCTGAAGAAGCCTCCACTAAATGAGCGACACACTGTTGTACCAGCAGGAATTAACGGGAATATCTGGAGAAGCCTCCACTAAATGAGCGAGACACTCTTGAACCAGCAGGAATAAACGGGAATATCTGGAGAAGCCTCCACTAAATGAGCGAGACACTCTTGAACCAGCAGGAATTAACGGGAATATCTGGAGAAGCCTCCACTAAATGAGCGAGACACTCTTGAACCAGCAGGAATTAACGGGAATATCTGAAGAAGCCTCCACTAAATGAGCGACACACTGTTGTACCAGCAGGAATAAACGGGAATATCTGAAGAAGCCTCCACTAAATGAGCGACACACTGTTGTACCAGCAGGAATAAACGGGAATATCTGAAGAAGCCTCCACTAAATGAGCGACACACTGTTGTACCAGCAGGAATAAACGGGAATATCTGAAGAAGCCTCCATTAAATGAGCGACACACTGTTGAACCAGCAGGAATAAACGGGAATATCTGGAGAAGCCTCCACTAAATGAGCAACACACTCTTGAACCAGCAGGAATAACCGGGAATATCTGAAGAAGCCTCCACTAAATGAGCGACACACTCTTGAACCAGCAGGAATAAACGGGAATATCTGAAGAAGCCTCCACTAAATGCGCGACACACTCTTGAACCAGCAGGAATAAACGGGAATATCTGGAGAAGCCTCCACTAAATGAGCGACACACTCTCTTAAACCAGCAGGAATAACCGGGAATATTTGAAGAAGCCTCCACTAAATGAGCGAGACACTCTTGAACCAGCAGGAATTAACGGGAATATCTGGAGAAGCCTCCACTAAATGAGCGACACACTCTTGAACCAGCAGGAATAACCGGGAATATCTGGAGAAGCCTCCACTAAATGAGCGACACACTCTTGAACCAGCAGGAATAAACGGGAATATCTGAAGAAGCCTCCACTAAATGCGCGACACACTCTTGAACCAGCAGGAATAAACGGGAATATCTGGAGAAGCCTCCACTAAATGAGCGACACACTCTCTTAAACCAGCAGGAATAACCGGGAATATTTGAAGAAGCCTCCACTAAATGAGCGAGACACTCTTGAACCAGCAGGAATAAACGGGAATATCTGGAGAAGCCTCCACTAAATGAGCGACACACTCTTGAACCAGCAGGAATAACCGGGAATATCTGGAGAAGCCTCCACTAAATGAGCGACACACTCTTGAACCAGCAGGAATAAACGGGAATATCTGGAGAAGCCTCCACTAACCAGCCAACATTCAATAATTCAACAAGATCTGTTCCTCTTTGTCTGGCTCACTTCATTTATCATTTATCGTTTTACTAATTAGGCAAAACGACTTGTTGGGTCGAGTCTGACATGTTTCTGAGTCAGAATAAGTCCGAAGTGCTTCATCCTCATGGCTTCATATATTTTTATTACACCTTCATCAGGGTGCTTAAAAATGAAAACTTCACTTTAAGATGCTTTTTGTAGAGTTCATCAGCGGCCAGATCAGACAGGAGACGCACACGGGTCGGAACCAGGACACTGAGGGGTCGGAACCAGGACACTGAGGGGTCGGAACCAGGACACTGCCGGGTCGGAACCAGGACACTGAGGGGTCGGAACCAGGACACTGAGGGGTCGGAACCAGGACACTGAGGGGTCAGAACCAGGACACTGAGGGGTCGGCCGTCATTTTCAGGAGTGCTTCTTGATTTGAAGTTATCGGTTAAATAGGAGTGTTTGACTGTCATTGTGAGTGTTTATATGGACGGACACACACACACACACACACTCACACACACACACCCACACACACACCCACACCCACACACTCACACACACACACACACACTGGACTGTTTAAAAGCCTTCTTCACCCCTTCATATAAAAAAATGCAATTCTAAAAACAATTATACATCAACTGGTCCATACAAATGTGGTCCCTGAGCCACTGAGCATCAACGCCCCCGTGTGTGACTGGATGCTGACAGTGGACGCCCCCCCCCAGCTGATCCAAACAGCCCCGGGGGGGACTCTCTTTACGGGGTTCCACTGCGGCTCCATTTGCTGCTGCAGAGGTGACGCAGTGACGCCCCCCCCCCCCCCCAACACTCAGCGAGGCCCCGGTGAGCACCAGGACACGCCAGTCAATAACCTGCGGGCAGCCACTCTCTCTCTCACACACACACACACACACACACACACACACACACACACACACACACACACACATCATTGACAGCCTGTAAATGTTAAGAGGAACATCGAGATGATGGGAAGAAAGGACGTGATGAGCGGGTGGATGGAGGAGGAGAGCGCTCCAGGACTGGGAGAACTCCTATTATGGGCTGTTGCCTCTGACAGCGACAACCCTGTTGCTGCTGGAGGGACTTGATGACCCAAGTGACCCGGAAAGCAAGGCGGGGTCTGCACAGCTGTGGTCACCGTGGTGATCCCACACCGTGCAATTAGTGCACGTAATCAGAGGTGCCTGCTTGGTGTGTGTGTGTGTGTGTGTGTGAGTGTGTGTGTGTGTGTGTGTGTGAGTGTGTGTGTGTGAGTGTGTGCAGGGGTTTGTATGCTGATTTCAACCAAACAGTGAGTTACAATCTGACAACAGAGAGCTCTGGGTAATTTCCCATCATGCCTCATCAGGAACAGCGGGGGGCCGAGAGCCTCGCCACATCAGCTCACCCTCGGACCTGGGTAGAAAATTACCGTGATTAAACAGCGATGTGAGAGAGAAAGAGGGGGCCCCGAAGAGGGGGAGGGGGGCAGCGGACACGTGTGATGGGAGGACCGGCAGGAAGAGAAAGCTGCCGCAGAACTACAGAAAACAGCAGAACCAGGAGGCCACATTGATCCTGAGACAAACCTGCCACACAGTTCTGTGGGGGGGGCAAAGGGGGGGGGGGGCAAAGGGGGGGTGAGGGGACAAAGGAGGGAGGGGCAAAGAGAGGAGGGTGAGGGGACAAAGAGTGTAACCAGTCTTCTTGTCTCCTTCCCAACCTCCTCAGCAGCTGTGACTGTGTTGGATTGAACAGTGACTCTGGATCGATGTGGTCAATGTGTGAGCAGGCAGACAGGTGGGAGCAGGCAGACAGGTGGGAGCAGACAGACAGGTGGGAGCAGGCAGACAGGTGAGAGCAGGCAGACAGGTGGGAGCAGGCAGACAGGTGAGAGCAGGCAGACAGGTGGGAGCAGGCAGACAGGTGAGAGCAGGCAGACAGGTGTGAGCAGGCAGACAGGTGGGAGCAGGCAGACAGGTGAGAGCAGGCAGACAGGTGTGAGCAGGCAGACAGGTGGGAGCAGGCAGACAGGTGAGAGCAGGCAGACAGGTGAGAGCAGGCAGACAGGTGGGAGCAGGCAGACAGGTGGGAGCAGGCAGACAGGTGAGAGCAGGCAGACAGGTGAGAGCAGGCAGACAGGTGTGAGCAGGCAGACAGGTGGGAGCAGGCAGACAGGTGTGACACTGGTGCCATTACACCCAAAATGGAGTTTGTTTAGTCATCTGTTGCTTTTCTCTCTCTCACACACACACTCTCACACACTCACACACACACACACACACTCACACTCACACTCTCACACACTAACACACACACACACATTCACTCACTCACACACACACACACACACTCACACACACACACTCACACACTCACACTCACACACACTCTCACACTCACACACACACTCTCACACACTAACACACACACACTCACTCACTCACACACACACTCACACACTCACACACACTCAATCACACACACTCACACACACTCTCACACACACTCACACACTCACACACACACTCTCACACACTCACTCACACACACACACTCACTCACACACTAACACACACTCACACACACACACACACACTCTCACACACTCACTCACACACTAACACACACTCACACACACACTCACACACTAACACACACACTCACACACTAACACACACACACACTAACACACACACACACACACACACACACACACACTCACACACTAACACACACACACACTAACACACACACACACACACACACTCACACACTAACACACTCACACACTAACACACACACACACACACACTCACACACTAACACACACACACACTAACACACACACTCACACACTAACACACACACACACACACACACACACACTCACACACTAACACACACACACTCACAGATGAAAGATCAGCACTGAACAATGTTGCTGAATGTCCCGTTAGATTAAAGAAACAATTCCCACGTCACCGGGATCGATGTTCTCCGGGGGCTCTTTCAGGACTTCCATCCTTGGAATTCCTTCTTTCTACATGGAGTTTCTGCTCCTGTTCTCCCCACTCAGTCCCTGGACCCGAGAGCCTGGAGGCACTGGGAGCTGAGGGGAAGGAGACTGGGAAGCACCAATACTTCAATATAGAGAAAACACGGAAAGAACAGGGAGAAAATGGGAGGACAGACGGACGTATGCAGGACAGGGCCCCATCACATGTACTGTATCTTTGAAGACACACACACACACACACACACACACACACACACACACACACTCACACACACACACTCCTCATGTAAAGTCCCACACAGATGCGCTCATGGCGAGGAGGAGAGAGCGACTTTGCATGGATGACCCAGTTGGGCTTGTGCCAGTTCTGGAAGTGCCTGGAGCCAAAGTGTAGACCTGGAAATGCACACACACACATACACACACACACACACACACACACACACACTCACACACACACATACACACACTCACACACACATACACACACATACACTCACACACACACACTCACACACACACACACACATACACTCACTCACACACACTCACACACACATACACACTCACACACACACTCACACACACTCACACACACACTCACACACTCACACACACACTCACACACACACACCCACACACTCACACACACTCACACACACACTCACACACACTCACACACACACACCCACACACTCACACACACACCCACACACACTCACACACACACACACACACACACACACACACACACACACACACACCCACATACACTCACACACACTCACACACACTCACACACACACACACTCACACACACACTCACACACACTCACACACACTCACACACACACTCACACACACACACACTCACACACACTCACACACACTCACACACACACTCACACACTCACACACACTCACACACACTCACACACACACTCACACACACACACACTCACACACACACTCACACACACTCACACACACTCACACACACACTCACACACTCACACACACTCACACACACTCACACACACACTCACACACACACACACTCACACACACACTCACACACTCACACGCATACACACCCACACACACACACACACACTCACACACTCACACACACACACACACACTCACTCACACACTCACACCCATACACACTCACACACACACTCACACTCACTCACTCACACACACACACCCACTCACACCCATACACACTCACACTCACACACACACTCACACACTCACACGCATACACACTCACACTCACACACACACTCACACACTCACACCCATACACACTCACACTCACACACACACTCACACACTCACACGCACACACACCCACACACACACACACTCACACACACACTCACACACATACACACACACTCACACCCACTCACACCCATACACACTCACACCACCATCTGCTGCCTGTAATAGCTGAAACGAGGCTGTTTGGTTCCATCCTTCAGCAACAACAGCAACGATGTCTGAGAGCAGGTTTGGATGGAAACAGGAAACCAGAGACCTGACCAGGCTCAGGGAGATCAACCCCCCCTCTCTCTCCCTCCCTCTCCTCCTCTCCCCCCTCTTTCTCCCTCTCCCTCTCCCCCTCTCCCTCTCCCCCCTCCCTCCCCCTCCCTCTCTCCCCGTCTCTTTCCTTTTCCTCTCTTTCTCCCCCTCTCCCTCTCCCCCCCCCTCTCCCTCTCTCTCCCCTCTCCCTCTCTCCCCCTCTCTCTCTCTCTCTCCTCTCTCCTCCTCTCCCCCTCTCCCTCTCTCTCCTCCCCCTCCCCCCTCCCTCTCTCCCCCTCTCTTTCCTTTTCCTCTCTTTCTCCCCCTCTCCCTCTCCCCCCTCCTCTCCCCCTCTCCCTCTCTCTCCCTCCCCCTCTCTCCTCCTCTCCCCCCTCCTCCCCCCTCCCTCTCTCTCCTCTCCCCCTCTCCCTCTCCCTCTCTCCTCCTCTCCCCCCTCCCTCTCTCTCCTCCCCCTCCCTCTCTCCCCCTCTCTTTCCTTTTCCTCTCTTTCTCCCCCTCTCCCTCCCCCCCTCCTCTCCCCCTCTCCCTCCCCCCTCCCTCTCTCTCCTCTCCCCCCTCCCTCCCCCCTCCCTCTCTCCCCTCTCTCTCCTCTCCCCCACTCCCTCTCTCCCCCTTCCCCCTCCTCTCTCTCCCCCTCTCCCCCTCTCCCTCCCCCCTCCCTCCCCCTCCCTCTCTCCCCCTTCCCCTCCCTCTCTCTCCTCTCCCCCCTCCTCTCCCCCCTCCCTCCCCCTCCCTCCCCCTCCCTCTCTCCCCCTCTCTTTCCTTTTCCTCTCTTTCTCCCTCTCTCTCTCCCCCCTCCCTCTCCCCCCTCCCTCCCCCTCTCCCTCCCCCCTCCCTCCCCCTCCCTCTCTCTCCTCTCTCCCTCTCCCCCCTCCCTCTCTCTCCTCCCCCCTCCCTCCCCCCTCCCTCTCTCCCCCTCTCTTTCCTTTTCCTCTCTTTCTCCCCCTCTCCCTCTCCCCCCTCCCTCCCCCTCTCCCTCCCCCCTCCCTCCCCCTCCCTCTCTCTCCTCTCTCCCTCTCCCCCCTCCCTCTCTCTCCTCCCCCCTCCCTCCCCCCTCCCTCTCTCCCCCTCTCTTTCCTTTTCCTCTCTTTCTCCCCCTCTCCCTCTCCCCCTCCCTCTCTCTCCTCTCTCCCTCTCTCTCCTCCCTCTCTCTCCCCTCCTCCTCTCTCTCCCTCTCCCCCCTCCTCCCCCCCTCCCTCTCTCTCCTCCCTCTCTCTCCCCTCCTCCTCTCTCTCCCTCTCCCCCCTCCTCTCCCCCCTCCCTCCCCCTCCCCCCCTCCCTCTCTCCCCCTCTCTTTCCTTTTCCTCTCTTTCTCCCCCTCTCCCTCTCCCCCCTCCCTCCCCCCTCCCCCCCTCCCCCCCTCCCTCTCTCCCCCTCTCTTTCCTTTTCCTCTCTTTCTCCCCTGCTGCGTACAGGAGTCCGTCTGACTTTTGATCCTGACATCTGCGTCTTGCAGGAATGTCTGTGCTCCCTCTGCCCTCTGATGTTGCTCCAGGAACTAATGGAATGTGAAAGAGACAGACGGGCTTCTCGTCTGAAAAATGCTGCCCTCTCCACACACCCGCGCATGCATGTAGTGGTGTGTGTGTGTGTGTGTGTGTGTGTGTTCGGTTTGACCCTCTTCCTATAGCGTTCACCTCCTTGAATCAAAGGAGGACAAGAGAGGGAAGAGAAGAAGATCATACATGAGTTTAACAGGTCAGTTTAGGAGCATGGAACGTGTGTTTGCTTCCACTGACCTCTGAGCCAGGCAGCATGGGTTAATAGCACGAGTCCTTCACTTTCTCTCCCTCCTTTACTCTCCCTTGTTCCACAGAGAGTCTGAAGGTCTAAAAGGGTGTTTACAATCCACTAATCTGACTTCAAAACCAGCTTAACTCTGGGAGACATCAAAGGTGCGCGCGTGATGGCCCCACTGATCCCAGTAAGGGGGGGATGCACGATAGACTGGAAACACCGGGAAAAGGGGGGAACAAGATATTTCTGGGTCTTGTGATGCTGTGAAATAAAAAACAAGTTTTCTGAGAATGAAAAGGGTTGAGGACAGCGGAAGCTGTGGCTTTGGATCAATATTATCAGGAATGAGGAAAAATCCAAGAAAAGCATTTGCTCATTAACGAGGTGCTTGTTTCCTCTGACAGACATCTGATAGTCTGTGATTAAATTATCATAAAAGGCCTCAGACGGCAGCTCTCATGTCTGCGTTAAAACATCTGCGCCTGCTTTTAATAAACATGCTCATTAATAACTGATCGGCTCGATCTTCCCGTCCCAGGAAGTGGACGCTAACTAACGAAGAGCAGCTCATTTAGACAAAACTTGCACGAATATCTGCACAGGAGAAAACGCAGGAAGGTAAAATTAGCCCGTAATAAATGAACATTGTGGGAATACATTTGGCATTAATTGTCATCCAAAGGTTTCGGTTCATTACGTTTCCATTAAGTTTGACAAAATCTCTTTGTGCTCACTGAGGTATGCTGGCTTTGTAAGGTAAAACACAGAAATAACTGCCAGTATCGCTGGGTTTCACAGACCCATTAACATCAGACGGAGGAGAGAAGCCTGTTCTGGGGACGTTATCAGGAGATTCAACATTAGCAGATGTATTTTCCTGCTCCTCGAACACAGAAATAATGCAAATGATAATAAATTACCATGTAATGAAGAGACGGAGATGAACTGATGCCGCTTGCATTAGTGAGAGAGAGAGTGTGTGTGTGCGTGTGTGCGTGTGTGTGTGTGTGTGCTGAATATGTCTCAGTGCAAAGTTCTTTTGTGATTTTCAGTTTGTCCCACATTTCTATTGAGCTATCAGGGACGGACATGTGAGACTGCCCCGAGCAAACATCTGCTCACACATGTACGCGTATGTATAAACGTACACAGGATGACGTGCGCGCCCACACTGGACCAGCTGAAGCCAAAGAAAAACACAATGAAGGCAAACAGAATTGAAAGGAGGCAAAAAAAAGTGTTTATTAAGCACCAATTTTATGTAAGGAGGAAACGAAGGGCTGTGTGTGTGAGTGTGTGTGAGTGTGTGTGTGTGTGTGTGTGTGTGTGCGTGTGTGTGTGTGCGTGTGTGTGCGTGTGTGTGTCTGTGTGTGTCTGTGTGCGTGTGTGTGTGTGTGTGTGTGTGTGTGTGTGTGTGCGGGTGTGTGTGTGCGTGTGTGTCTGTGTGTGTGCGTGTGTGTGTGGAAGAGAGCAACATGAGACAGAGAGACTCGGGTGGACAGACACTGATTCCCCCAGGTGCATGTTGGGTAAGTCTTCAATAATCTGGAGTGACAGGGAACAGAAGGAGCCGATTTCTCCTCATGTCATATCCTCTTTCTCTTCTCGCTTCCTGCTTCTTGTCAACAGGACTTTAAACTGGTGTTTGTTAAATTGGATGTCAGGGTCAGCAGAGGACTTTGTTACATCGAATGCTTGTCTGTCTGTGTTGGTGTGTTCCACTGCGCATAAAAGCGAGCGTGTGTGTGTGTGTTTAATGCTGTCGTTTAAATGTGGTAACATGCTGTCTCTTGGTATTAGAGGGTCGGGGTAACTGAATCAACCCTGCGATACTGTAGCTTCCATATGTAACACAGTTCTGATAAAAACGCCTCCATGTCGCTGATTCACTCTGGTGAAAACAAAAGAATGGTCACAGGCAGGATGGCGAAGCCCCCGAGCCTCCGCTGCCCAGCCAGGCCACTGCAGCAGGGCCACCCTGCCTTTCCAGGAAGCCTCAGATGAGTAGGAAGCCCCTGGACATCCCTGCTAATCACTCATCCCTTAATAAGTTCTTTCTAAATGACCTTAGAGGGAACAAAACAAGAGTCAGACCAAACACACGGCCAAACAAGGCCCTCAGGCTTCAGACCAATTTAAACCCCGATTAGGTTTTCAGATACTCTCATGAGGTAAGTGTGTGCCCCCATACACGTGTGTGTGTGTGTGTGTGTGTGTGTGTGTCACGGCCCAACAACCAGCTCTTCTGTTTAAACAGGAAAGGTCATTCCCTGTCTGAGTCAGTGTGTGTTATTGTCCCGAGTCGTGTGTGTGAGTCTGTTTTGACTGCTATTGTTGCCGTCTCGGAGGCCTCTGACCTTCGACTGTAAAGAGGAGGAAATAAAGCGGCATCACTTTATCATCGTTGTCATTTTGATGCATCTGTTGGACGACTGCTGCTCCTCAATACTGGCTGTGGAGATGTGTGTCGGGACGGGGGCCAGGCCTTCGTGAGCTTCTCCAGAAGCTTTAACGAGCGTCATGTAACGAGCATGGACCAATTAATGACATCTATAGTAACAGTGGGTTCAAAATCAGGTCCAATCAAAACACATTTAGATGCCAAAGTAAAGAAAAGGCGGAATGGTGACAAACCCGCAGCAGCTGGCCACGCCTCCATTATCAGGGTCCCGGGGCAACAGGTCAAAACAGGTCCCACCTGAATGGGGCCTCTCTCTTTCTCTCTATCGCCCCTTCTCTCTCTTTCTGTTTCTGCTCCCTCCCTTTTCTTTATAGTCATGTCCCACATCTCTGCCACAGCAAATGGGAGCAGGTCAGCATGTGTCAGATTATTTCTGTGGGCCAGATGGGATCGAGCGGAGGTGACCCACCTGATGCAACCACAAGGTAGCCAGAGATCTGTTCCCTTTTAGAGCAGCGGAGCGACGCTACAAACATGCAGGTGCACGCGCGTAACGCCGTAGATGAGGGACGCAGACCTGGAAGCTGCCACGTTTCCGCCCGTTCCCTCCCTGCTCTGCCTCTAGGTGGCAGTGTTGTCATGTCAACCTCAGCATCCAGGCTTCAATTTCCACAAGAGGAAAAAAGTCTCATCTCTGCGAAAATAGTGATTTCTGCTCAAACTGTTGAGTTACGCACACATTTATATGCAGTATGATACTTTTAGCGGGGAAAATGTTTCAAAATTGAAGATATTCATATTCCGTGTGGCATTCATTTGTTCAGATACAGAAAACCAACAACTTAACATCTATTTCACTGAACATCACAAGAAATGCAGCATTTTTCTGCTGCTTTAGAGATGGATTAGCAATTCAGATGAAAAGAGAAACCTCCAGCTGTCCTTTCTGAGCAACAATCAAGTCAGCTCTTGTCTAATACTCTTTAAAAGGAGGAAGCGACTGGGATGGCAGCTGTACTGCTCATGCCACAGTGAGGTCATCGCAGCGCTGACGTATGGCAGCGGCCTCACAACCACGTCTGCATTCAGAGATTTCTGTCAGTGTTTTGGGCTCAGTTCTAAGCTAGCTGTGCGTGCGGAGCCCAACTTGTTCCAGCACTAAGCGAGCAAGAAAGAAATGCGTGTTGTGCGTGTTTGTGTGTGTGCACAGGCACAGAAACACAATGAGACTCATTATTGTATCCTAGAGATGAGAGAAGTGCAACGTGAGCGTTGGCACCCTTCGGAGACAATGAATCATGTACGCATGTACACATTTCCCACAACAATGCAGCAGAAGCTCTTGAAACGACCCGCGTGCGTGCGTGCGTGGGTGCGTGCACACACCTCCGCCAGCCCAGCCCAGCCCAGCCGAGCCGAGCGTGCATTCGTCAGCCTTTGGCAGATGGTATTTAGGATTCTGGCTAACTTACCGCTTCATGCACAGGTGCGGCGTTCTCAACTGGAGGCCCAAAGTCCATCGCCGGTAAAGGTGTTTCTCACGTTTGCAGGCCTCACCCACACGGGCAGCAGCAGGAGGGCGATGGCGAGGCATTAGAGCCAGACAGGAGCCTTTATGCAGAGCACACACACGGGCAGGCTGCCTCTTGCGCCCTCGCTTTCCCCTCCTTCCCTGCTTCGGGAACAAGGGTTCACCCGGACTCCTCCAGCCTGACAGCGAACGCAGCACTATGTCACGGTGTGCACTGATTGTCTTATCTGCCCATTTATCACAGTTGAATTGGAACCAGCCTTGCCTGAAACCTGCTTTCAGACTCTGTACGGGTGACTTGGGCTGCATGATGCTGCAATTGTTCAGCTGTCGGAAATGGGGGTTCCGTTGCATCGGCGCTCCGGGTTATTTTAACATAGCTCCTGCATTTAGTGCTGCACTTCTCTGCTCCGTGAGGGATGCACAGCTAATTACAAGTATTCCGCCACTCAGACGCGCGACACACACGATGTTGTGTACCCGAGCCGCTGAGACACAACCACTTCCTGACAAGATAAAGTTACTCCCGTTTAACTGCTCCTTTCAAACCGGATCCAGCACCAGTGTAAAAAATGCATCAGCGTGGCTGCACAAGATCGTCCGCGCAAGCTGTTTGCACACAAACCAGCAGCGCTGTCGTGTGTCAGCCCCCATCCTGGTAAACACCGACGTGGACGTGAGGAGCGGGACTGACAGGTGCATGATTGAGCTACTTAAACGCAGACACTCTCAGCGGCTCGCGTCCTCTCTGAGCTGCTGAGATTCTCCTCGTGCATTTCCACACGGACATTATCCCCCCCCCCAAATCTTGTTTAATTAATGCAGCACACCTTTAATTTTAAATGCAAAACAATGTGGCCTCATTATGGCTGGAAGGGGCAGAGTTCCCTGCTTCAGCTTCATTAAATCCACACTCTCCGTTTCCAGAGATCTTGGCCAAACTTATTTGGTTCCCTCAGACTTTTCCATCTTCTAAAACGACCCCACGTTGGAAGCAGCTCCACGTAAATGAGCTGCGTAAAAGACAAACATCAAAAATGCACCCAGAGCTTCTGCTTGGGCGGGTGGCCTGAATCTATATGAATGGCTAATGTGTTCCTGTGACAGCAAGCAAAGCAGATTGATCATTCATTGCGATCTCTGCTTCATTGACCATTAACACCCGCGAGGGGCCCAAGACCCCCCCCCCTCCCACACACACACACACACAAACCAGAGTTAAATTGAGAGTAAAGAAGTGACGTGTGTGTCTGTGCATTTGAGATGGACAGTGATCCAGATCTGTGGCTGGTGTAGGGGGGCGGGTCCAGGTGTCCTCGCATACACAAGGTGTGCAACAGTTCATCGTCACCGCGCACGTTAGGTTGCAACGCTGCAGATGAAAGAGGCATTCACCCAGCTGCCCCCCCCCCCGCTCAATGTCATTGGAAGGACAAGTCAAGAGGCACTCAGCACCCACCCAGGCCCTGCAAGGAACGTTGTGAGAGGGACCAAACGGAATAAACCTGCATACACACATTCTTCTTGTTTTCTTCTGCTCACTCTCTCACCCACACACACACCCACACACACACACACACACACACACACGCACACGCACACCTGCCTAAGTGAAGGATTTACGTGCATTACACACAGTGCATTGAACATGCCAATCAGCCGACAGCACAGCTGTCCGCATTCTTTCAGAAATTAAGCGCGGCTTCAGGCGCTAAAGTGGGGACAAATGTCGTGACAAGGTGCTCCGTCTCGTGCGTGTCGCAATCACTCACCACAGCGCTCAGCTGCTGGGACACAATGACTAATGGGAAGGCTTTTCCAAATACGCTGGAATTTGTGCTGCTGTGTTTGTGCGTTCTCACAGTCGGCGACGCTAACGTGAAGATTCTCTTGCACACGTCCTGTTAGCTAAACGGGTTTAGCTTAACAAACCCAACTTCAGAAGCCTAAACAGAAATAATTCCTAGAATCCAAAATAAAGCGGCTGCATCTCCTCCACGCACCAAAGCACAGAGACGCTGAAGATGCTGTTGTTGACATTAAGCCTGTTTTCTCCGCCGTGCCCCCCCCCCCCCCCCCCCCTCCCGTAAGGATTTGGTGCACAGAGACCTCATACAGGGTTGGGGGACCCCTATTCATCTCCTCCCAAATGGGATAGCATCCTCCAGGGGAGAGGGGTGACACAGTCGCTGCCAAGGCGATGGGGAACTCCTTCTGTTGATAATAGCAGTCGACGGGGGGAACAACCTCGGCGGGCAGCGCGCCAGACAACTGTCAATCACAGCGCCGCTCCTGCTTCTCCACTATTGGACGCTGCAGCCGCGCTCTCATCCCGACTTCCTGCCCTGCATCCCGACTTCCTGCCCTGCATCCCGACTTCCTGCCCTGCATCCCGACTTCCTGCCCTGCATCCCGACTTCCTGCCCTGCATCCTGACTTCCTGGTGAACACACTCCTCCTAACAAGGCCTGGCCAGTGAGTGAGTGTCCATCCATCCATCCATCATTCATCCGTCCATCCATCCATCATCCATCCATCCATCCATCCATCCATCATTCATCCGTCCATCCATCCATCATCCATCCATCCATCCATCCATCCATCCATCATTCATCCGTCCATCCATCCATCATCCATCATCCATCATTCATCCATCCATCCATCCATCATCCATCCATCCATCGATCATCCATCCATCCAATAATAGCAATAATAATATTAGCAATAATATATTGTTTGTGTCTTTTACACAAATCTGCCACATAAATGAGCTGAAAACAAAACCAAAACATATTAAAGAAGGTTTTAACATTTAAAAGATTGCTTTTGTGTGTGTGTGTGTGTGTGTGTGTGTGTTCGTGACAATGTTTGCAATCGAAAATTCTGCAAGATGGGCAGTGTTTCATATTTTATGAGTCATTTTTATACTGCACTGCTTTTAAACACGTAAATACCTGCTATACAGCTGGTTCAACACACACACACACACACACACACACACACACACACAGCAGTTTATGCACGCACAACCATCCCAGACTGACGATATTCCCTCCCTCTCTGGCCGACGACAGCATCCTTCCTCTCACGGTGGTTTTCCATGAAACGGTGGTTTTCCAAGAAGCCCTCAAATTCCCATAATGACGGAGTCTTTGAATCTGTGCCGGGTTGATGTTTGGCACCGTGGATGATAGCGCCCCCCCCCCTCGTTCCGTCTATTCATGTCCATCCATTTGAATAAGTGAAAACAGCAACAAAAACACAAACAAAATCTCAGGCACGCACAGCAAAAACCTGACATTCTAATTAGTTTTTAAAGTAATTGCTCGAAATGATTATTTGAGTTGGGCCACTTTCCCCCGTTACCTCTGAATTGGAAATATAATTGCGGTGGACAGTAATTGGCCAGCGAGAGACTGTTGCTTATTGTGGTCTGTTGTGGTCGGCTGCATTGTTGCCGAGGCTTGGATGCAGTTCAGCTTTTGAACTCCGGTGACCAAAGAGGAACACAAACACAGACGCACGCGATGCCCCGCTCCCCCGGGCCAGCGCCATCAGCTCTCAGGGCTGGACCCACGTCCAGGCCCACCCAGGCCCACCTTTGGATTCCCTTCTTTTCTGGACTGCATTTCATTAGCATCTCTCCGCCTAGCTTGGGGGAGATGGACTGGGCTCTACTGGGCTCTACTAGTCTCTACTGGGCTCTACTGGGCTCTACTGGGCTCTACTGGGCTCTACTGGGCTCTACTAGTCTCTACTGGGCTCTACTGGGCTCTACTGGGCTCTACTGGGCTCTACTGGGCTCTACTAGTCTCTACTGGGCTCTACTGGGCTCTACTGGGCTCTACTAGTCTCTACTGGGCTCTACTGGGCTCTACTGGGCTCTACTAGTCTCTACTAGTCTCTACTGGGCTCTACTGGGCTCTACTAGTCTCTACTGGGCTCTACTGGGCTCTACTAGTCTCTACTGGGCTCTACTGGGCTCTACTAGTCTCTACTAGTCTCTACTGGGCTCTACTGGGCTCTACTAGTCTCTACTGGGCTCTACTGGGCTCTACTGGGCTCTACTGGGCTCTACTAGTCTCTACTGGGCTCTACTGGGCTCTACTAGTCTCTACTAGTCTCTACTGGGCTCTACTGGGCTCTACTAGTCTCTACTGGGCTCTACTGGGCTCTACTAGTCTCTACTGGGCTCTACTGGGCTCTACTAGTCTCTACTAGTCTCTACTGGGCTCTACTGGTCTCTACTGGTCTCTACTGGTCTCTACTGGGCTCTACTGGGCTCTACTGGGCTGTACTGGGCTTGCTGGGCTCTACTGGTCTCTACTGGTCTCTACTGGGCTCTACTGGTCTCTACTGGGCTGTACTGGGTTCTACTGGGCTTGCTGGGCTGTACTGGGCTTGCTGGGCTCTACTGGGCTTGCTGGGCTGTACTGGGCTTGCTGGGCTCTACTGGGCTATGCTGGGCTCTACTGGGCTCTACTGGGCTTGCTGGGCTCTACTGGGCTATGCTGGGCTCTACTGGGCTCTACTGGGCTCTACTGGGCTCTACTGGGCTCTACTGGGCTTGCTGGGCTCTACTGGGCTATGCTGGGCTCTACTGGGCTCTACTGGGCTTGCTGGGCTCTACTGGGCTGTACTGGTCTTTACTGGGCTTGCTGGGCTCTACTGGGCTCTACTGGGCTCTACTAGTCTCTACTGGGCTCTACTGGGCTCTACTAGTCTCTACTGGGCTCTACTGGGCTCTACTGGGCTCTACTAGTCTCTACTGGGCTCTACTGGGCTCTACTGGGCTCTACTAGTCTCTACTGGGCTCTACTGGGCTCTACTGGGCTCTACTAGTCTCTACTGGGCTCTACTGGGCTCTACTGGGCTCTACTAGTCTCTACTGGGCTCTACTGGGCTCTACTAGTCTCTACTAGTCTCTACTGGGCTCTACTGGGCTCTACTAGTCTCTACTGGGCTCTACTGGGCTCTACTAGTCTCTACTGGGCTCTACTGGGCTCTACTAGTCTCTACTAGTCTCTACTGGGCTCTACTGGTCTCTACTGGTCTCTACTGGTCTCTACTGGGCTCTACTGGGCTCTACTGGGCTGTACTGGGCTTGCTGGGCTCTACTGGTCTCTACTGGTCTCTACTGGTCTCTACTGGGCTCTACTGGGCTGTACTGGGTTCTACTGGGCTTGCTGGGCTGTACTGGGCTTGCTGGGCTCTACTGGGCTTGCTGGGCTGTACTGGGCTTGCTGGGCTCTACTGGGCTATGCTGGGCTCTACTGGGCTCTACTGGGCTCTACTGGGCTTGCTGGGCTCTACTGGGCTATGCTGGGCTCTACTGGGCTCTACTGGGCTCTACTGGGCTCTACTGGGCTCTACTGGGCTATGCTGGGCTCTACTGGGCTCTACTGGGCTTGCTGGGCTCTACTGGGCTGTACTGGTCTTTACTGGGCTTGCTGGGCTCTACTGGGCTCTACTGGGCTTGCTGGGCTCTACTGGGCTCTACTGGGCTTGCTGGGCTCTACTGGGCTCTACTGGGCTTGCTGGGCTCTACTGGGCTCTACTGGGCTCTACTGGGCTCTACTGGGCTTGCTGGGCTCTACTGGGCTGTACTGGGCTCTACTGGGCTTGCTGGTCTCTACTGGGCTCTACTGGGCTGTACTGGTCTTTACTGGGCTCTACTGGGCTCTACTGGGCTGTACTGGTCTTTACTGGGCTCTACTGGGCTCTACTGGGTTCTACTGGGAGGAATGGAAGCTGAGCACTCTTGTGGTCTGGCTCAAGGCTGAGAACCTGTGTTCATCATTGCTCCGTGCACTCTCTTTTGTTTGCACAGTAACATGTGTGTAGTTGTCTGTGTTTGTATGTTTCTTTGTGTTTCCGCTCTATTATTGGATGGATCGGCTGCCTGTGTTCGCAGTGCAGATTTTCTTTTGCTAAATTGTCTGGAAGTCGAACAGCCCTCATCAGTAAACCAGGCAGAAAGGCCCATGTAACCCACCACAGGACACACACACACACACACACACACACACACACACACACACACACACATTCAGTGTACAAGCGAGAGCCAGGGTTGTTAGGTTTTCCCAAGAACTCAACCGTGTCCTCATTCATGTGTGCGACCATCTTTTTAGCGGAGCTCCACGCTCGGCCGTACGGCAGGACCGGCGCCTCCTGCGGGCTGGATTTCTACTCGCTGGCCTTCTGTCGGACCAGCGTGTGCTGAAGAAACGCTCTCACCCTCTCGAACCGGCCCATGGTGGGACAAGAACACACCATAAACAGACTTGGAATAGAAGAGAAAACGTATCCACCAGAAAATGAAGCGCTATCTGTTACCTGAGCCTTGGATAAGCAGGAGCTCCACGTCGACTGGAAGGAAACCATCAATCAATAAATCAATCAATACAGTCCTCTGAATGACCCGTGTCCTCGTCAAAGGACGTCATCCTGCTTCCTACTAAGGAAAGGAGGTCAAGCATGCAGACTAAGGCCTCCGTCCTCCCCCAGCTCTCTGCACCCTGCACCATGGCTCGCCTGAGGTCCCGTAACATTAGTGGACTACATGTACAGAATAGCCCCCCCCCCCCCCACACACACACACACACACATACACACACACACGCACACACACACACACACACACGCACACACACGCACACACACACACACACACGCACACACACACACACACGCACACACACACACACGCACACACACACACACACACACACACACACGCACGCACACACACACACACACACACACGCACACACACACACACGCACACACACACGCATGTATAGCAGCACCATTACTGAGAAGAAGCGTGTCGATCGCCTTCGGCTGGACTGAGGAGGGCGCAAACATCAGGCTTCATTCACACGAGATAAAGTGATGCTGCAGACGTTCACCCTCTCACAGCTTCACTGCAGCCCAGCAGAAGTTCACCCTCTCACATCTTCACTGCAGCCCTGCAGAAGTTCACCCTCTCACAGCTTCACTGGAGCCCTGCAGAAGTTCACCCTCTCACATCTTCACTGCAGCCCTGCAGAAGTTCACCCTCTCACAGCTTCAGTGCAGCCCTGCAGAAGTTCACCCTCTCACATCTTCAGTGCAGCCCAGCAGAAGTTCACCCTCTCACAGCTTCAGTGCAGCCCAGCAGAAGTTCACCCTCTCACATCTTTGGTGCAGCCCTGCAGAAGTTCACCCTCTCACAGCTTCAGTGCAGCCCAGCAGAAGTTCACCCTCTCACATCTTCGGTGCAGCCCTGCAGAAGTTCACCCTCTCACATCTTCGGTGCAGCCCTGCAGAAGTTCACCCTCTCACATCTTCGGTGCAGCCCAGCAGAAGTTCACCCTCTCACAGCTTCAGTGCAGCCCTGCAGAAGTTCACCCTCTCACATCTTCGGCAGAAGTTTAAAACCGCCTTTGTGATTGTTGTTTTTGGCCCCGTCCCTCTTTGATCACCAGACTGTGAGCATCGACGGGCTGGTGCTCGTGTGATCAGCACTACAAACCGACAGTGGGAGCTCAATCGTGCTTCCACGCCGCCTCAGATACCATCTGTCTCGTATGGATCTCCGGAGGTTGGCGCTCGCTGGCTGGGGAGCGGCGTGCACGGCGGGCCTCAGGGGCCGGCACAACAGAGCTGAAGGAGGCGGATCTGCCCCCAATTGAAGCTGCTCAGTCATGTTCACACAGAGGAGAGACCACGAGAGTGCAGCCGCTCTTTTGCACGCTCGCCCGTCCTCCCTCTCTCTCTGTGCACGTTGCACATGCACAAAGACAGAAAGCAAGTGTGATCAAATGCAACTGTGATGTCTTAATTAAGAAGTACTAAGAGGCTTGATTAAAAGGACAGAATGAAAGGATCAGTCAATGAAAGGAGCAATTCCCTTATCATCCCTCAGCAACACAAGTGTGGGGGGGGGGCAGAATCAATCGAAGAGAGAGGTGCAACGAGGGGGGGGGGGGCTGAGGCGGGGTGAGACCATGCAGCGCTGCGATTGATAGGGCTTCTACGGTTTAAAGCAAAGTTTAATTAAAGAATGACAGGGTTTTTCCTGCACATCTCTTCTGCTTCCAGGCTGCAGATATTTTGGGTTCTTCTGTCGGAGGAGCCTCCGCTTCCTTTTGGGTCAGCTCCTCTACAGCGGATGTGAAAAGAACTAAAGCAGGCCATTAGCCTCAGCACGCACTTCTCACTCACTTTAGCAGCGCCGGCGGCTCCTCCGCCCCCACGTGTCTCTGCACTTTCACAGGATTCATTTAACCTGGAACAAACCAAAGAATCTGGTGGGATCCTCTCCTCGGGACTCTGATACTTCCCAGGCTTCTCTCCTCGAGCTTCCCCAGACGTGTGGCCAAGGCCGGGTAAAGCCGCCATGTTACCATGGCATAAGATTGGAATATTGAAAAGCTTTGAGGCTGAGCAGCAACAAAAGGATCCATTATTCTGATCATTATTATTATTGCAATTCTGGATTTAGAGTGGTTGTGATATTACACTTTATTAAATCGTTCAGGAACAAAGTAAACCACACGACACATTGGAGCAACTTCAGGAGCTAAAGAAAAATCTTGCTACAGTTCCCATTTAACAGGTTTTGAGGTTTCATGTTGGATGAGAATGAAATTGTCATTATTAAGCTAAAAGAATTTCATTTGACAGATTCCACTGATGACGCCGTGATAACGAAGTCCACGATCACTCTTTAACTAGTACTTTCTGCTTTAAGCAGCACAAATGGGAGCACAAATCACTTCATTTCCACAGTTACTAGCGTCTGTCTCCAAATGTGTACATTTTAAAAGAGGGATGCGCGTCAGGACCGTATAGAATGCATACGCTGACAGCAGACCTCAGGTCAGACGTCACGCACCTGAGTGCTGCTGACAGTCTGCAGCCTGACGCTGCTGCTGCAGAGCTCAGCACAGCTGTCTGCCCCCCCGTCCCCCCGTCCCCGTCCCCGTCCCCCCAGCTTTTGCCGACTCAGCGCGGTGATGATCCACCTCTGGCCGATCATCTGCTTCAAACTCTGCTGTCGCTACTCAAGTGTTGCAGCAGCTGGCAGAGCCGGGTGTGTGTCCGTGCACACGCGCAGGTTTCTGCTTGTTCCAGTCATCGCTGGGACAACATCCAGCCTGAGAGGACAAGAAAGTCTGTTTTTTTAATGGTCTGAGTCAGAAGAGGAAGCGGTCAGAGCGCCCCCTATGGGGAGGCGCTGCTAACACACTCGCTCAGATGACTTCAGCTGAACGTTGCCGCTGTGTTGACACGCAGCAGATGAATATTAAACCTTGAGAAAGAAAGATGTGCTTGGAGCAAATCCCTGCTTAAAGATATTTCACACACACACACACACGCACACACACACACACAGTCTTGAGCGTCCCTCCCAGCAGGCACAGTCACACTCGTGCAGATAATTCAGTGTCACAGGGAGCCTTGTCTCTGACCCTCTGGCCTCCTCCAGACAAGGGGAGCAGCTGGACAGGGACCCACGGCTGCCTGGAACTCTCTCCCCTGGGGAACTGGAAGGAGAGGAGTCCCTCTCTGCCTCGGAGAACGACCAGCTGAGCTTCCACCGCTCAGTACATGAACGCACCACTGTGTGCACAGAAGTGGGAGCAGAACTTGGAAAAGCACAGCAGGTTTTCAGCGTGACGGAAAATAACGCCCTGAATTCCAAATAAGGGGAATAAAATATTGAGTTGAGCTCGACTATAGATTCATGTTTCGATTGGCGTTTTTCCTGGCGAAGTCCTCTGATGATGAAATGTTCCCAACACGTCTTAGCATCACTCCCTGGACTTTACGATCCTTTAGCACGATTTTACGTTTGCGTCCAAAGCAAAGCAGAAAATAACAATGAGAAGAGTGTGTGTAACACACCGCACGTGTAAACACACTCATTCAGTGGGGAGCAACCTTCAAGTGCTGATTAATATTGTATGATTAAAGTGGGAAATGTTGATGAAATATTTAATAAGAAGAAAGCTTTTGTTTTGCCTTCATGCTAAGAAAAGGTAAATATGAAATTAGCAGCCGAGCTCATGACCAAATACAGCTTTTAATGAGGTCACTTGTTTTATTTTGATGGATTTTCCTGTTCCTACAAGAGCCGGTTAAAAACACGACTTACTCACAAGTAGGAAACCTGAAGGGCATCACTAGCCGAGGGTTTAAAACATGTGTGAATCATGATTAATCTTCTAACGATAGGATGGGCCCGTTGGCTCCGGCTGCTCCGGAGCTTTACGCAGCGATCACGTGGTGTGTGACTGGTCCACAACACACAATTACTGGGACGGTTGAACAAAGTTCTCTGAAAACCTTCAATTTAAACACAACTGTGCAGACTTTAAAAAACTCAACTTTATTTAAAAATGCGAATGAATCCCTCAGCGTCACCGTCTGGTCGGACTTCCACCAAGTGTCCCGGCACGATGTGGTGGCCAGAGCTGTGGGACAGAGGGGGCAGAGAGGGGGGGTTAGGGAGAGATGGGACCAGATGTGATGCGTAGCGTGGGGGCTGCACGTCACACACTCTCACACAATATAACACACTCTCCAACGCACTCTAACACACTCCAACACACTCTCTCACACTCTCTCACACTCTCTCACAATCCCACACACTCTCACACATTCTCACACACTCTCACACACTCCAACACACGCAAACACACTCTCACACACTCTCACACACTCCAACACATACTCTCACACACTCCAACACACACTCTCACACACTCCAACACACACTCTCACACACTCCAACACACACTCTCACACACTCCAACACACTCCAACACACACTCTCACACACTCTCACACACTCCAACACATACTCTCACACACTCCAACACACACTCTCACACACTCTCACACACTCCAACACACTCCAACACACACTCTCACACACTCCAACACACTCCAACACATACTCTCACACACTCCAACACACACTCTCACACACTCTCACACACTCCAACACACTCCAACACACACTCTCACACACTCCAACACACTCCAACACACACTCTCACACACTCCAACACACACTCTCACACACTCTCACACACTCCAACACATACTCTCACACACTCCAACACACACTCTCACACACTCTCACACACTCCAACACACACTCTCACACACTCCAACACACTCCAACACATACTCTCACACACTCCAACACACACTCTCACACACTCTCACACACTCCAACACATACTCTCACACACTCCAACACACACTCTCACACACTCTCACACACTCTCACACACTCCAACACATACTCTCACACACTCCAACACACACTCTCACACACTCCAACACACACTCTCACACACTCCAACACACACTCTCACACACTCCAACACACTCCAACACACACTCTCACACACTCTCACACACTCCAACACATACTCTCACACACTCCAACACACACTCTCACACACTCTCACACACTCCAACACACACTCTCACACACTCCAACACACTCCAACACACACTCTCACACACTCCAACGCACTCCAACACACTCTCTCACACACTCTCACACACTTCCTGGTGACATTTTCTAATGTAGTCTTTAATGATGTGTTTCTTTGTAGGAAATCTTCCTGTTCCATCCGCTGTGGTAAGAGGGCCTCCAGTGGAGCGCTGCGGTCCAATCAGATGGACAGAAGGTTGGTTGACCTGTTTCCAGGGTCATGGTTGCTATGACATTCAGTGACGTGACAACACAGCAGAATGGAGAGCTGGACAATATGTTGTCCAGGCTTTAGTCACTCACACACACTTGCTTTGAACTTCTAACCGACTCACTGGACGACTGAACAAATGTCAGCTGCTAACACCGTTAGAGGCGTCTAATACATGCTAATTTCCTGTTTTTCTGCCACAACACTTCCTCTCTTACCTTTAAACAAGCACGCCCTCGAATAAGTGCGTAGGGAATTGGGCCGTAACTCCTCGAGTCGCTGGAATTCTGCCGGTTGTCCCCCTCTACCCATATGTGGCCTAATGGAACCTAAAAACAGCATCACACGAGTAAAGAGGGTAGAGCGACGAAGGCAGTGTGTGTCCTAAAATAGATATTATGAACTTTTATTCACTATAAACTAGCAGAAGATCCACCTAAAGCCCACCCCCCATGCCCTGCCTAGCCCCCCCACCCTCAGCCTCTCTTAACATCAACCTGCCTGTCCCTCTTTAACCCTGAACCATCTTAGGAGGGGGTCATGGGTAACGGGCAGGGTCGGTGGGGATTTAGAAGAACTTCAAACGGGGTCATTAGGCTGTTGGCTGAGATCTGCAGCCCTCTCTTACCCAGGGAGGGCGAAGCAAGAGAGGGCCTGAGATAGCGAGGCCGAGGAGTGAGCCGGGGCAGAGGGAGCCCAAAGAGGGCTAAGCTGTGGCTAGCAGCAGTGTCCAAGGGTCTCCACCACGGTCCGACCTGCCAGTGGGGCGGTCACCCAAGCAGGCTCTAATTCACAGTGACACCAATTATGATTAATCTCATCACTTTAGGAGAGTAGGCTTGTCAAGGCCCTAATTAAGTGTGCTGTCCCCCCTGTATGTGCAGACAGGATCAACAACACATTATATTGTCATAATGGGCATCACAATCCACGAGTCTATTTTTGTGTTGCCTAACTTTTTAACGACAAAAGACCTCTGGAGAATAAAGGAGCAGAATATTAAGTGTGCAGAGGTGATGTCACAGCTACGGCCTCTGCTTGGGTCCCTTCCTCGGATCACCCAGCTCTGACTGCAGTCTGGGAGATGCTGCTTTCTCTTCCCTATTCCATAATTGAGACAGATGATGTGACATAATCAGGAGCCAGTGACACGCTGACCTAACACGAGGTAAACAACTCACTGAATAACCACGACACAAATGAATATCATTAAAAGGAGTCATCTGAGAAGCATATGTCAGCATGCTGGATTCCCACCATTACACCTCATTAACATGGTAACATATGCTGGCTCCCAAGCACAGGAAGAAGGAACGCCACGTTTGTCATCTGCCAAATCCCAACCCCACCCTAACCTGCCAGGAGGAAGCTCTAGAAAGGTTTGCAGAGCTCAAGGTGATGATGAAGATGGAGACGTCCAGAGCATGGAGCTGATCAGGACGTAGAGGAACCAGGAGGAAACGTCCGTGACCCTCAGCCCGATGCTCACGGCTGGAAAACGTAACTGGAAAAACGGAATCTACAGCTGGGAATTCCAGAGTTAAAAGTCCTGTTATCGCCGAAGGTTTTGGCACCGTTGAAGAAGAAAAAGGAACATTGTGAAAGGCATCAGTCGATTCATTTAATTAAGACTGTTTTATTTCATAGTTTGGATAGAAAGCCCGTTCAATTCATACGTCGGCTTCCAGGTTCGTAGGGAAGCAAACAGACGATAGCTTGGACTCACTGGCAACCCTGGATTAGCAGTAATTAACCACGGTCAGTCCGGAGTAAACGATCTGCCCTCCAAATGTCTTTGGGCTGGAGGCTAACCACTGCGGCGCCGCGCTCCCGCTGGCTAACCTATACACTGGTGTATTATGGGATGGAGCTTTTCCTTAATATATGCTGTACATGTAAACAGAGGCGACCGGTTGCTACCCTATCGTGCCAGTACCTACATAAATGTGGACGACAGCCCCCGGATCATCAATATTAGACTGTCAGGGACAGACGTTCCCACCACGGATTTCCCAATATCCGGGTGGGACCAACAGAATCTCTCTGCTCTGGTCTGCTGACGGGTTCTGCTGACGGGTTCTGCTGACGGGTTCTGCTGACGGGTTCTGCTGACGGGTTCTGCTGACAGGCCCTCACCGGTAGCGTGGTTGCGTTGACATTGTGCACCTGTCACGTGTGTGAAGAAGCTTTGGAACCAGAGCCTCAGTGCAGAGCTCATTATAGCAACATGACTCAAGCAGCAAATTAATGTCCCATCTTAGTTCTAATGGAAAAGGCGTCGGGGCCATTTGAGCTCCGTCGGGCTGTGTGTCCCTCACCCTCTCTGGAACCTTAGAGATCCAGTGTCACTGCTTTGACACAATCGCTCAGACAGAGAAATGATTCCTAAAAGGTGACAGAGCAATTAGTGTGCTGTTAGAGCTCCGAGGTGGAGCAGGACCTGCCCGTCTGTCAGGACAAAACAGAGGTGGCGACAGGGTCTCACACCACCTTCCAGAATGGGGCTCTAATACTCACGCGTAAACACGTACGTCCTCGGGGGGAGCAGGAAAACTCCCAGAGGGGACCTAAACATTTATGTGAACAATGGGAATTTTCTCAGACGCTCCCAAAGCCGTGACACCAAGCCAGTGATATGGCTCCTGGGAGTTAACACGGGCAGGAACGCTGGGCTGCGCGGCGTTTCTGGAAATGCTTCGTGACAATTAGCTTGGTAAAGAGCGGCGCCGTGTCTGCTTTCATCTCCCACCTTCTCGGAGCGTGACGGTAGCTTGTCAAGTTACGTCTGACGCGACGGCAAACTGCTGCATATTTTAATTTCAATTTAACTTGATTCATAAGGCGTCTGGAAAACAAAGAACGCTAATGGGGTTAAACACGGGTTGCCACGGTAACATTTCCACCCGTTTGATGGTTGCTGAAAGTTGATGGTATCGGCAGGTATTGGCTCCTGATTGAGGGTTAAAAGGTCTTAAGTGAGGCTGCTAAGATGCAGGAGAACGCTGGAACGTGATGGACGAGCAACTCTCCACAATCAAAAACAGACGTCACCTCCTGAAGTTGAGTCGTCAGCACGCCGACGCCCCGCGCGGAGACGGGAGCGTTTTCTTCCCGTTTGATTGGGTTAAGGACACGTCGGGGTTCGTCCCTGGTGCCGAGGAGTCTGGCTAGCGCCTCTATATATTACACAGAACATTCAAAAGCAAACACCACAAACGCGGCCCTCGCTGCGCGCACGCACGTGCACGCGCCTCGGCAGAGCGGCAGACACCTCCGCCCACCCATCAGCCTGTCCACTGGGCCGGCACTAACGCTAACAGGCTTCAGAGAGATTGCAGGCCGGAGCTGTGGGCGTCGGGGAGAGCAGTAATAGAAAAGCAATGACAGTGGTTTGGGCAGCAGAAGCCCTGCTCTCGCTGGTTTTAGCACGGCTCCAGGAAATATAGGTGTTGTCACAGCTTATATTCTGACCGATGACACATAATGGATGCGTCCTGTCTAAAAGGTAAACAACAATGATGCTGTATCGACTGCAGGAGACACAAAGGACGGCAGAAGCCTGGGAGAACCCAGAGTCCCCCAGCGTTCCAGCCTTTTACCCCCCAACAAAATCACCATCGACGGTATTTCACCGTTTCTTTTCTCCATTTTCTCTTTTCTCCTAAAAACGACGGCGTTGTGTGATCCATCCCATCGGCTGGTAAAACGGATACTGGACCGGTACCAGGAGGCAGCAAAATACAGCATGTACTCACATACGTGTGTGTCTGGAACAGGTCCGAGGCGCCACTCGTGCACACCTTGTCCCCCTCCAGTCCAATGACCCGTTTACAGATGTTCATGCTGGGGTCGAATGGGCTCTTGGCAATGATGACATCACCCCTGAAGGCAGAAGGTCGAGGAGAGACGCTACATCAGTGAGGACGCCGCGGCGTTAGCGTGACGTGCGCTCCAAACTCATCCCACTTCTTTATGTTGTAGCAGTGACGGCTCACGCGCTCAGAGAAGATGATGTCATCGCTGACGATGGTCGGCTCCATGGATGGACCAGAACACTGGACAGTAACCATGGAAACACCCGCTTATTTACGTGCATGAAAAACAGAATATACTCGTGTGAAGTGAAGTAAAGAAATAATATCACCGACCACGACAACCTCTCCCACGTACTCGAAGGCACAGTGGGCGACGCAGCCGTACTGGATTGCGTAGCCCACAAAGGCGGCGGTCTTCCCGAGCGTGCGGCGGAACATCTGGGGAACACAACACGGCGAGCGTTACAGCACGCCGCCTATGGAAGCGTGCGCCTCCCCAGCCACCTTCGGGGGGCTGGTGTCCTCTCCTGAGAACAGGTGTAACTCCTGGAGGTGTGGCTGAGGTGCTCACGTTGGCCCCCTGCTGGGACGCCTCATTTCCTGGTGTTTCATTCCCGGATGGCGAGCAGCCGTTTCACACCGGGACCTGCCCTGACCTCTGACCCTGCGCAGGACGCACCAATCAACGCCTCGCGCCCCGGTGACGGACAAACACAGAAGCTGTGACACGGCCAGCCCAGCAGCCCGGTTCTGTGGGCGCCAGGCCGGTGACACGGCGCTGCCACAGTCATTAGAGCGGTTCTCGACTCCTGTCATCGCCATAGAAACACACCCCCCCCCCCCCACGTGTCTTCTGAGCAAACAGCCACAACACTGACTATAACTCCAACCTGTTGAACGGTGAGGAGAGCAAGTCAATCTTTACACACTCTCAC